>QEOT01000934.1:123266-236275 GCA_003123785.1 Pterocarya stenoptera | reverse complement strand
AAGCTATATCTATCGCCTTGATATGTGAAGAGGGAAATATGAAAAAGCCGATTTACTACATCAGTCTAGCTATAAGGGGAGCTGAGGTCAGATTGATTGATACCCTAGACTGAAGATGCTAGCATTCGCACTAGTAGTAGTAGCCGCTCGTCGATTACAACTGTACTTTCAGGCTAATCTCATAAGAGAAGTAAAAACAACAACTCTACAAAAAACATTGCAACGGCCATACACCTTAGGTCGGCTAGTAATATGGTCAATCGTGTTGAGTGTGTTTGACATGAACTATATTCCCCGAATCGTAGTGAAGGGATAGGTGCTGGCCGACTTTGTGGCGGAATTCTCTAACTTCTCCGAAAAAATTCAGGAGCCCCTCGCAAGGAAGTCGTGGCAAGTTTAAGTCGAGGAATCATCCTCCCGTTCTAGGAGAGAAGTATGAGTGTATGTAATAACAGAGGATAGCATGGAATCGTACTACACAATAAGGCTCGAATTCAAGGTTACCAACAATGAAGCCGATTATGAGGTAGTTCTGGTAGGACTCGCCGTAGTCGAAGCCTTAGGGGCAACAAAAATAAACATAATGTAATGACCCAGCCCAATAATTCTAAGGTCAGAATATTGATAATTTTTATTAGGCCCAAAGTATATCTAATGGGCTATATTGGCCCATGAGTGATAAATTACTGAGATTGATTATGAGTTTTAATTAGTCTTAATAATTAGGTTAAATCACATTTATTATTTATTGAACGAGTTAGATTCTTTTTAGAATTTAAATATTATCTATTAGAAATTTATTTTAATTTAAAATCATCACTGATTGAAATCTCCTAAACAATCAAGTTAATGCTAATCCTACTAGATCATATTTTTAAATTCAAACTCTCTTATTGAATGATCGTAATCGAGTCTAACTCGAACTTGAACTCGTCGACATCCTATTCCAACAGGGATACAACTCTACAAGTCATCTTCACATTAAAACTCTTTAATCAATTGCTTCTCAAACTCTAAGCCATGCACGTCTCCACCTTCCACTAGGATTCATGCCCCAATTTTACAATTTTACAAATTATTTTCACATTAAAACTCTTAATACTATTTCTTATATATACGTTCAACCCCATGCACTTTACATTTATTTCATTCCTCTTCAAACCCTAGTGTAGTTTTTGCTTATCCAAAATCACGCAGAGCACCTCTAGTCTACTAGCGTCCCTCACGTTTTCTCTCTCCTTCTAGTTCACGTGATCGATTTTATGTTGGAAATATTTGATTAACGTTGCGAAGTAAATAGCATGACCATATCCTTACACGTATGTATAATAACCGACATGTCTTTTATAAAAATATTATGCATGTATGCCCTTCATTGGAAGTCCCTTTTATATACCTGAGTCATAAATATTAGAATTTTATGCATAAGTTTCGTGTTAGTTGCAAGACATGTATTAAATATTTTATAAAAATTCATGATTTATGTGAAGATTTATGCATTAAATTATTTATGAAAATTCATAGTTTTATGAAAGGAGTTGAGTATCGAAAGATTTATGAAAAATCATGATTTTATGTGAGGAAATATGTATCACGACATTTTATGAAAGAATGCGATTTCATTTGAAATTTATGATATGATAAGTATGCAAGTATCATTATGATGAAATATGAATGATAAGATACGTAACAGACTATGTTATGATATGAAGACGGTACCATATGTTATGGGCATATTTCATTGCCAGGTTGTACATACTCGTAGTGCACACAATATGTCTTCTTTATGTGTAGATTTCACAACTTGCGACCACGAGTAGAATCAGAATTTACTTAGATTCGCTAACCCTAACTCATGGGGGTCAACAGTGGGTACAGGCCTATGACAAGTAAAAGATAAGTTCATGTTCATGTTATTTACATATGTATTTATGAATATGCATATTTTTCAAAAAACCTTATGTTTATTATATTTACTGAATGATGTGTTAATTATTGAGTATTCGACTCATTTTTTGTAAGTTTTTATTTTTTAACCATTCAGGTGATGATATTTATGAGTATGAGGTTGCAGAACAAGATTTAACCTAGGGAGGTGAGGAAGAGGTCTAGATAGTTTATGTCATGCTTAGTTTTATGATTTAAAGTTTAATAAGTTATTTTGATAAACACATGAGACTTTATTGAATTTAAATTAGTGCTTCCGCATACTTTCTTTTGGATTTTAAGTAATTAATAAAGATTGAATTTATTTATATATGGGATCTTTCGTATCTGGTGCTTCGTTAGTAAGAAAAGTTTTTAAGTCAATTTTAGTAGCACTCCAGCTCCCGATAAATTCTAAAAGTGATTTTATTCTTAAACTTAGGGAGTATAGTGTTACACATAAAGGCAGACTCACAGGTTGTGACCAACCAAATCACATGGGAATATCTGGCTAAGGAAAAAAAACTTTAAAAATAGTTGCAGCAGGTGCACAAAAGGTGTGACCATTTCAACTACTTCCAAATCAACCACATCCCTCGAAAAGACAATTAGAAGGCCGACAGACTAGCATGAGTGGCATTTAGGGAAGATGAAACGGCCCTACTATGGAAGGTGACCAACAAAGCAATAGAAATCCCAGCCATCAGACTAGGAATCACAAAAATAAGCGAGGACTCCAGAATGGGCACAAGATATAGCTAGGTTCTTGGCTACCGTGGAACTCCAACAATAGGGAAGAGGCAAGGAAAGTGAAAAACAAAGCCGCTCGTTTCACCTTAATCAACGACAAGCTATATAAGCAGGGATTCACCGTCCCCCTTCTATGATGTGTATCAAAAGAAGAAGCGCAACACTTCATGAAGGAAGTACATAAGGGAAAATGTGGGAACCTTCGGGAGGAAGAGCTTTGATGACTAAAGTCATGTGGGCCGGGTATTATTAGCTGCACTCCCTCAAAGATGCCAATGAATTTGCTAGGAAGTGCACCCAATGCCATTTGCAAGCACGAATTTCGAGCCACCCCTCTGAAGAGCTAACATCAATTACATCTCGCTGGCTATTTGGCCAATGGAGGGGGGGTAGTTTGGTCAATCCCATGCCACCTGGAAGAGGGGGAGCAAATTTTATCATTGTTGTCGTCGACTACTTTACAAAATGGGCTGAAGTTTGAGGCACTGACTACTGTAACTTCACAAAACATCACCAGGTTTTTGTGGAAAATAATTGTGTGCCTGTTTGGGGTACCACATAGCATCATTTTAGATAATGGTAAACAATTCAACTTCAAGCACTATTAAGCCTAGTGTGTTGAAGTTGGAATTAAGGTCAAGTACTTCTCACTCGGATACCCCCAAGCTAGAGAACAGAAAACTTGGTAAGCAGCACGACTAGCCTTGAGGGACTTCAACTTCAACTTTCACAAGTCTGATCCAGGATGGGCAAGGAGATATTCCCTCAACTGTTTGAGGCCAAGCTTGTAGCCCATGCCCCAAGCTTGGTTTAGAATGGCTTTTTCCTGAGAGACCTCCAGGTCGGCGATCAATTCAACCACCCTCAACTCTAAAGCAGCTAGCTTTTTCTTGTAACCCTCAACTCTAAAGTGGCATGTCACACTCCTCTAGAAACTTCGCCTCAAGGTGACATCGACCTGCCTCCTCCTGGTATACCCTCAAGTCACGCTGAATAACACCCATATTCTCCCAAAGAAAGGATACTTGGTCCTCCAAAGAATGAGAATATGACTCCATCTAAGACAAGTTCCTCGCCATCTCTACCCAATCGGCTTGAGTAGTGAGGACAACACGATGCGCCAGATCCATAAAGGATCGAATCTACTGGTGATCCGAGCTTCTTCCCTAACCGATTGGCAGGTAGTAGCCCTAACCCCCTAATTTACAAGGAAAAAACAAGTTAGAAAAATGAGTTTCGATAGGTGATAACATTAGCTTATGTGGTTAAGCAGTGGCGGACCATCATAGGGGCAGGGGGGGGCCGTGGCCCCCCCTAAAATTTTGAAAAAAAAAATATGTATATAGATATTATTTTTTTTATAATTTAATAAGATTATATTAATTTTATTTGGTGTTGGCCCCCTCTAAAAAATTATTTTCGCCCCCTCTACAGAATTATTTTGATTTTTTAAGTGTCTTTATATTATTTCAATGATATATTGTTCTTGACATATCATATAATTTTTTAATACATAGGTTCTATTAAATGTATTTTATTTTTATTTTAGATCTTACGATTAGATTGTTCTATATACCGCAGAAAAAATTATACAAAGATAGAACAAAAAATATTTATTATAATTTTAGCTTTGCTTAGCTCCCCCTAAAACAGATTCCTGGTTCCGCCACTGTGGTTAAGTCAGATAAAGGGATTACAAAACTAAGTGTACTGAAAGCTATCAAACTCTAATACCTTGTTGTATTGGATACTTATTCGTGGGCTCATGTTATTTTTTCTGAGACATGGGCTTTTGCTACAGACATTTCTATCACATTGCCTTTAGGTGGTTGCGTTTAATGTGAATTAAATCATTGTTATTCTTTGCTAAATCATTGTTGCAGTGACATCATACCAATCTCTCCGTCCTTTTCACGTTAATTTGTCTACTCTTCTAGAGAGAGTAGTGTTATTCATGGCCTCATAATTATTAGTTGCCATTGCCTTTCTTGCATAACATCGCCCTCATTTTGTTTTGGTTGCCTTTTATGTGTAGGCCACCTCCCCCGTCCCACCTCATTCTCAATGCTTCACCTTTTGCATTGATCACTCTAGTCCCCGTGCATTGCTCGCCTTTAGCCCATTACAACTTCTGTCCGACAACTCTATTCAAGTTCCTAGCAAACCTTCCATTTTACACTTTTATTTCGTCTTTGTACGTACGTGATCCATTGGAACTCAAATTCTTCGGTGGGAACTACTTTACCCAGCTCTTGGGAAGATAAACATCGCATAAGCTTATCACACTAGTTTTATAATTGAAAAATCATAATCTAGTCCTACCGTAGGGTTAGGATTGTTGATCCGGATTCCGATCTGGGAATCCAGGTATATTCAGGTAGGATTATTCAGTAATCCTTACAGTTCCTACCACTATAAACCTATTTTCATTTTTTTTTTTTACAAATTTGTGGTGTAGGACTATTGAATAAAAGAATTCTTTAGAATTTAACGTAACACATTAAGACACATCTTTTTTTTTTTTTTTTTTTATGTCGGGAAACCTCTCTAAGATAGGACCTTTCAAATTCATCCCTACAGAATAAACTCCGATCCCGTGCACCGCACTCTCATATATTAAAACACACCTTGTTGTCAATTTGATTTTATGAATTTACTTTTACGGTTAAAACATTTTTATTTACAATTTGGTCCTAAAAATTACAATTTTGAGAAAAGTTGGGTAATAAAGAGGAAAAAAAATGAAAAGGCAAGCAACTCTTCGAATCGAAACTCAGAAAAGCCCAGCAGAAGCAGGGGACCATAGATACCAGAAGAAATGATTCCAAATTCGCTGTTGTTTCTTCACTTCTTCCTTTCCATTGCAGTGCACACCCTCGGGCTTCAAAGGTAATCGTCTATTTATACTCTCGCTCACTCTCAGTGAGTACGGTACATTTTTTTTTTCCTGGATGTTTTTTTAATTTCATTTTTGCAGGATTGGTGGAAGTGTCGGACCTGAGAATCGGATCGGGCGCAGAGTTCTGCTGAGTTTCAAAGAAACCCCTCGGGGAAGTAACGCTACCTATGACTGCACTCCTTCCGGTCCCTGCGTTCCCTGCCTCTACTCCGAAAAGGTTCCGATTTTCATTCAGTTTTTTCCTAAGAATTTGAAGCCTCTCTTTCGTGTTTGGATTTTTATACGATTGTTTCAATTGATAGATTTGTGTGGATATGTTTGTGACTCGAATTACTTGAGATTCGTGCCTTTGAAATTAGAGTTGGTGTTATGTGACCGAAGGTCGTAGATTTTCCTAAATCTAAAGTAATATCCAAGCATGCTGTTTGTTGGTGTATTGCATATGAAATCTTTTGGCAAACTGAGAAGCCAATCGAAGGATATAGTGGGTCTCCTCGCAATTGAGAATTTTCATTGATGCTATGGTGCAATGGAAAACAAGAACGGAAGGTTGGATAGAAAGTTGAGCCAGTGAATCCTCTAAACCTCAATCCCACTATTATTGGGATATTGGAAGAGACATACATTAGGCAGGCATGTGTGCTAATGTTTTTTGGATTACCTCTATGGAGCCTGAATCTTATTTTCATCTGACTTTAACTTATTTCCAAGCCCTCTATTACTACTTCTGAACCGATATAGCTTTATGAGATGCAACAAAAGGGTGCATTGAAGACAGGATTGCAGACCGTGCTGGGATCCTTCAATCTTAGCCCCATTACTTCCTTGTCGACTGCCTTCTCAACTGGTAGCAACCGTATACTGGTTCTCATGTTGTTTATTATTAGCCATCCACGACCTAGTGCTCCTCATAACTTCCTGTATAGAATGACAATAAAATCTACTGTAGATTAGCTTCTGCACTTTCCTCATATCCTTTTGATGTTGTTTGCATGCCACTCCCTTGATCTCTGAAATGTATGAGCGCTTATTTTTTTTTTATCTTTATTTTGTTCTGCAGAATGATGAAAAATATAGGTGCAGTGAGACTGTTTATCGTATTCCATACAAATGCGTAGAAATTAGAGATAATTCGAAGGACGCAAATGTGAAAAATTCTCATAATGGCCGTTTTACTCTTGAAATCTCTGACAAGAATACAAAATTAAATGGTGTATTGCATGATGCTGGAGAACTCACTACTTCAATGAGGGAGAGAAGTGTACTTGATGATCCATCAATGTTAAAGAGTGGACTGCAAGCTTATACTACATATGAAAGCTGTTTACCGCCCGTTAATGAAGAGAAGTTGTCAGTGCTTGGGTTTGAGGTTAGCATTATCTTCTAGTATCTCTCTTTATCATAGTGCCTGATTAGTGCACTTGATTAATTTGTCAAAAATGAAGAAGTAAATGCTAACAAATTAACGGGTAGAGTCCTATTTACATGTGATAAATCAAATATTCTGTGCTATGGCTCTATTTGGCTCTGGCCTGCTAGTCTCAATACTTTAATTTAAAGTATATTGTGCCCTTATAATCCGTGTAATGACATTGGAACACTTGTGCTATATTCCTTCACAAAAAGGATTTTCGACATTCAACATCACACACTTTTGTTTTAGGCATTGATTGCTATTCTGTTTCTTTGCTTTGAACTTATTTGTCACAAACATAGAGCTTCTGCATCGTGATTCATGTATTTACTTTTTTGCTCTTCGTTGTGAGCTTATAAGTTACTTGACCAAAGAGGTATTGACAATCAAAAAGCAAACATATAAAAACCTGAAAGTTGTCTGTATGTCTGCCTCTGTGTGTGTGTTTCTGACGAGTTATCTGTTGTTGTCTTAAGCACCATAAGCTAACTTGCTAAATATTTCACTTTCATAATAATGATTGGTGGATGCAAACATTGCAGATTAAATGCAATTTCTTTAAATTTAGCCTTTTACTTGCTTTGCAATAAAATGAAGAACATGATACATGCCTGTATTGATGCCTATTATTCTGTTTCATTCCGTACAGGTGATTGTGTTGTGTTTGTTGGTCATTAGCGGCACAGTTGTATACTTGAGAAGAAAGCGGACGATTGCCATGACAGGTTTTGGAGGGAGGATCCAGACCAACTCTAGGTTTTAATGCATCGTATGGATCCTTTTGCTTTGTGTTTTCCCCTATAATAAATAGCAAGTCAAACAGTGTACATGATCATGCCTCATATGACATGCATTGTTCACAGGGATAATTAATATTCATCATCGTAAGATCTACATGTATCTGCTTTACTTCAAATTGAACCATCCGATTCAGATCAACCAAAGGATAATTGAAAACCAATTATACTCCAAACTCGGACAACTTCCCTGCTGCCACATCCAGGCATCCATTGATACTTGCATCCGACTGTATCATTTACAGGAAAATATAAACATAATTCTTTTTATAACCATAATTTTAATGAAGGCATCTTTGTAAAATAATTTTATAAGGTTAAATATTTTTCTTTTTTTATTTTATTTTATTTTATTATGATACATGAACAATACACAGGGCTTACGAGTCATGTGTATTGTCCATGTGTTAAGAGCTCTGTCAGTGGGTCTAACAACTTTCAAACAATGAAATTTAGAGTACTTGGATGAAAAAGATTCATTTTTAAAAGCCAGTGAGTGATCTGTTTAAAGTCCAAACCACAAGATTTAGTATTTAATTATAGAAAATTCTACAAACTATACCTTCTTATTCTTATCCCACTACAAGGAGTGGCAATGTCCATCAAAAAAAAAATCCAAAAGTGATGAAAAGTGGCAGAATGAAAATGAAATAAAAGTGTAATTTATAGTAGGGGTGGCAATTCTTGTTTGCAAGTCGGGTCAAGTCACGAGCATTCGACTATATAGGTCAATCTGAACTTCATTTATTAAGCTAAACGTGTCAAATTTTTAAACCCTAAACCGACTTATTTAAATAACGAGCCGTATCATGTCATCCATTTAATAATTAATTAAAAATAGGTCGATATGACACAACTCATATAAATAGGTTGAATTAACATACATAACTCATTTGACCTAATTAATATAATTTCACATAAAAGTTAAATATATATTTATTAGTAGCTACAATATCTAAAAAATAAGAATAAGATTACTTACTAACAAAAAATATTAATATTTTTCAAATTTTACCCTATAATAAAACTACAAAGCCGCTTTGGATCAATCCGGTTGTAGCTGGAGGAAAAACAGCCCACCAGTAAAAATGCGACACGTCAGCTTCTAGAGGGTTGTTTACCATAGAAGAAAAACACATGATTATTTCCCTTTCTCTTCCCCTTCCCTCCCCGTTCCAACACTACCGAAGCAGGAACTCAAAAGTCAGCTATCCTTGCATCACAGACCCAATACCATAATAGCAACAAATTTATATAAATCTGGACTAGAGTAAAACAGTTGAGATGCACCAGCAAAATCTTGATATAAATCATACGAATGATAGGTAATGAACATAATAGCAAAAACAGACCCAATACCATAATAGCTAAAAATTGATATAAATCTGGACTAGAGTAAAACAGTTGAGATGCACCAGCAATATCTTGATATAAATCATACGAATGAAAGGTAATGAGCAGTGGTTGAGATGTACGTATGATAGGTAATGTGCAGTGGCCAAAGGGCCTTTGAGACGTTTTTACAAATAGTTGGTATTCATGCAGTAAATGAGTTATCAATCCATATGCTAAGATAATTTTTATAGTCCAGATTACAATCACTTCAAAATGAGATCTAACTCCAATACAAGTCCAATACAAGTTCTTTTAAGATCGAAAATTTCCTCATATAAACTTATAACTAGTTTTTTGCTTCATTTTGAATGCGACGTCAGGGCTGCAGTCGAGAGGCAGTTGCCAGCTCTCTACCGTCGGGGATGAGTAAGGTGCCGTCGAGAGTGGGTTGGGATGGAGTGGGTGCCGTCACGTTTGGGTTGGGATGGACTGGGTGCTGTCTGGTCAGGATAGTTTGAGTACGAAGCATAATTGAAAGATGGGAAGAGAAAGAAAGGGAATTGGATTGACTGTGTTCAGGTATAGTGGGATGCATGGTAATGTGGTAAGAAGCTGACGTGTTGCATTCTGATTAGTGGGCTGATATACTGAGATACTCAGATGGGCTGTTGCCCAGGTTTTCTCATAAAACTAATATTACAAACCCTACAATAACAAATATAAGCATAGGTACATAATAACAATCTCAACAATAAAAACATAGTCAACAATAATAAAATTGTAATTTTAAAATATAATTTAAACGGATTATTGTTGGATGATTTCGGGTTAAATGGGTTGACCCACTTATTATCGTATCTTAACAGATCAATCCATTTTGATCCAAATCCATTTATATCAAATCTAAATCCATTAATTTCATACCGTGTGCATATCGAAAATGATGTATGCAGGAAATTTCGAGCAAGGAATGCGCACGAACGGTCTATGGAAAAGGAAATGGTGTGTTTCGCACAAACCTCAGTTCCATGTCAGCAAGCTTCTCCTCCATCTCAGCCTCAATTCCTCTCTGAAAGCTCCCCAAGTCTCGCACAAACCCACTTCATATTTTCAGTTCCATCTCTCCCAAAGTTTATCTTCCATAACTCTCCTCCTCTCTAAAGCATTCCCCCAGGTGAAATGAACCCACCATTCTCATCCATCTCACTCTCCTCCTCTCCAAAGCTTCCCCAGATCGATATATGGGTTTACAAAACCTAACCTCCGCATCTCCTCCTCTCCAAAGCTCCTCGGCATTTCCTCCTCTTCGAAGCTTCCCAAGTTGATATAGGGTTTTTGAACATTGCCTAGTTTTCATCAATCCCACGAAGGCCAAACCCTACGCAAACTTCCCTGACCTTAGAAGAACTGTATTGCAGAAAAATCTAACATTGCGGTATAGAAAAATCAATTTTTACCGAATCAATTTTGTTTTGTTTTTCTCTTTATAGAAAAATCTACCGAATCTGCCCCTACCCTAACATTGCGGTATTACAGAACAAATACACCATGTTATTGCCGCTTCCTCCTTCCGAAAATATACAAGAAAACAGGCCATTGGTGGCTTCTGTCAGTTCCCCTATGAGTTTCTTAAGAAAAACAATAAAGCAGCAGCAGCAGCACAAACAAAAGAATCATGTTGATGATGACCCTCATCTTAAACAACAGAACTCTCTTTTTAAGACACATCTACAATAACATAGCAGAAGAACAGGGGCTACAAGCAGCAGGCAAAAATCTGAAATTACAAAAAATAATCGGGAGTCTTGCGTGTGGTGTCAGGCTCAATTTGCCGAGGTGCCGGATCAAACTGCAGAAAANCCCCCCCCCCCCCCCCCCCACAAAACAAAGATTTCAGTCCAGTCAGGTTCACAAACCTGACACCAGTTGTACCCTTCCATGACAAGCTGGTGGGCTCTTGAAATCAATGTCAGCCCATTGGTATGGTTGAACTGAGCAGCTATATCCTGTCCGAATGTATAACCAGCACCACGTGGAGATATTCCCCACCCACAGCGGTCGTCTGGATCAGACCATAAGAGATCACACATTGGTCCTTCGTGTGGAACCTGCTCATGGCAGACAAATGACACAATAACTGTTATGTATGCATTTACAATTACCATGGGAATAAAATAGGGAGAAGGTAACTGGATGTTGTTTTGACATGTATTACTTCAACGATGCAAAAGAAATATGGGGAATAAGTCACATAATCAACAAATTTCGAAGGGGTGTAAGCCTTAACATATACAGGGACGGATTTAAAAATTGGTAAAAAGATCAATATCAGCATTCACACAGTCACGATGCCTAGATATTAATACTTTTACCAACAAATGCACTCCAACACAATTAATACTTGAAAGTGTTAGCCATGTCCACTACGAAAACATCAGACGTGCAATAATGTACATACCTCTTGTATACGGTCCAAAGCTCGGATATTATCCAACGTATCTAGAGAGGGTGACAGACCTCCATGCAAACAGAAGATCTACAACAATAAAGTAAGTCAGAAGCTGCCATAAATTAATGAAGTAACCTAGCAGCAACATATCCAAATCAAACCTGACTCTCAATAAGGGCGGTGAGGGGTAGATAATCAAATAAATCAGTAAAGTACTTCCACACATTGGCATTTCCATATTTTCTCAAGCATTCGTCATAAAAACCATACCTGAAAGAGGGAAAAGGAATGAGGATAAGGGTGGAATTCTACAAAATCAACTGCAGTGTGTGTGCGTGCACGCGCATGCATGCATCTGTGAGTGAGAGAGAGAGAAAGGGAGAGAGAGGGGGGGGGGGGGGGGTTAGGGCCTAGGGTTAAGTTGATGGTGACTTGATATCATTATCTCTCACTCAGATATTTCACACAAAAAAGTCTTACCAGTGCTAATGAAGATTCAGTGTTTAAACACTCATTCTTCATCTAAAGCAATATATTTTTTCCAACCATGAGTCATCATAAACTACATATTCCCATGCATTTGTTAACCTTATCTTACTTCAGTTATCCATGCAGCATCATCAAGCTTAGCTATATCGCTCTTTACTCGAAAGTTTTTATTGCATTAGGAAAACCATATCAAACTACTCATTCTACTATCCAGTTAGAGCTATCTCTAGTAACTTCAAATGGGTTTATTCCTTATCCTTTTAACATTATGGCTCGACACTAGAGCATCTCTCGTCTAATAACTCTGTACAAAGGCAATAACAGTGAATCACCAAACCGAAAGATTAATTAAACCCAACACTTGCACACNGGGGGGGGGGGGGGGGGAAATAATGTAGATTAGATCTGAAAGTCTAGCATAACTGGATAAAAATATAATTTTCATCTCAAACCTTGAAACATTTAACAGATAGCGACATTGCCGGCAACCATTAGCAAGATATATACACACCTCTAGTACTTTTGAAGAGGTTTATAATTTAGATTAATAATTACAAATTAAAAACTGTAAACAACGAGAAAAGGTCTTACACTTGAGTTATCTGCCGGCTCTCATGATTCCCTCGAAGAATTGTGATCCTGTCTCTGTAACGAACTTTCAGAGCCACCAAAAGTGTGACAGTCTCAACTGAGTAGTAGCCACGATCTGCATAGAAGTAAACAAGACAATAGGAAAGACTAGTATATTCATGATTTAAAACTTCAAACAGCTATTCAAACCTGCAACTCAAATAGCGTTTAGTAAACAAAACCACAAACAGAATTAAGATAGCAGGATTATTGAAAGACGAAAAAGAGGAGGAAACAGAGTCCAACCAATAATCTCAACATCAGTACTGTCCTCTTCATTAATGACACAAATGTATGACATGAATAACACAATTCAACCTATTATCTCAATAGTGACACCATCCTCATCCTTCCCCTTAAATTTGCGACATCTCTAACTAAATAATTTATTCACTGAAATGATTGCTGTACATCACATAAACATCAAAGTTGAATACTTCCCATCCAGAAAACCACCCACGCTACTTCAAGAATACCTAAAATTACTTGTGATAAAATGAGACTGCTTTGCTGCAGGACAAAAAATTCTCGTATCACAACATTCATCTTCACATGATCCTCTACAAGCATCTTCTCCCTTGTCTCTCACCCACAGGTTTTAAAAGCACCAGTATACACTCTTTTTGAAAAGTAATAAGTAAGAATATACATGTCATAAGATATAGAACCAAAAGACGTAAACAAATTTAAAAAAGAGTGCTAGATTCGAAAAGACATTTTGCAAAACGAAAGCTCACAAGCTGATGTGGCTAAATATGATACATTAGATCTACTTTGCAAAAAAAAAGACTTTGCAATATAATGTACCACATTAAACCAATCAGTTTGTGAGTTTACTTTTGTGAACTAGACATTTCTCTATATAAAACATGTACTTATTAACATCTTAGACACGAGCCATATGGCTAATTTGTGGTATGTGGCGAATCATCCCCAAAACAAGATAAGCAGAAGCCTGGGTTCAGTCCAAGAAAGTTGTTTTTGCAAACAGATTTGACCGCACAAAATCTTAGACCAATTGCATGTAAAAATCTGCAACGCCATATTTTGGCCGCATCATACAGTTCCATGCATAGTCTGTACAATATAGCTATGCAGAATCATCACAATTTGTACACATCCCAGACACAATACAAACCAAGCTTAAAAAGCTGCCAGTAAGTGGCCACCTGAGAGCATTAGCGCTTACAAAACAGCAGGAGTATCTTGCATACAACTTTTCGTTTAATCAGGATTTAAAGCAAATAACAAATTCTAATGATTGAAAACCATTGCTCACCCCCCAAAAGGAAAAGAGTTGTTCTATCTTTCAAATAATTGAGAGTAAGCATGAAATACGAATTTAACATATGATTGGGCCCTCATAGATCAAACACCCACTTGGAAAACAAAAAGGGCCAATGCGTTATATTGGGCATTTCACGACCAAACAAGACCAGGAAAATCCCAAATCAAACACATCACGACGCAACTTTTTTTTTTTTTTTTTCAGAAAAAGGAAAGAAAAAACTGGCATCCTCTTGTTTTTGAGAGGTAAGAAAAAAACTCGCATCCTCACCTACATAATCGCCCATAAAGAGATAATTGGTATCGGGGGCATTCCCTCCTATCCGAAACAGCTCGATGAGATCGTAGAACTGGCCGTGGATATCACCGCACACCGTCACGGGGCACTTAACCGGCTGTACGTTCCACTCCTCAACCAGAATTGCCCTGGCCTGATCACAGAGCGTCTTCACCTCGGCCTCAGGCAACGGCTTGCAGTCCATCAGATGCTCAATCTGACGGTCCAGATCCGCGTGCGAGGGCATCGTTTAAGCCTCTCTCTATCTCTTAACACTCAGATCCACCCCGACGAGATCGCCGATTTCAGGGATCGAAAGCCGTGTAGAGGGAACCGGCCGGACCGATGTCTAGAACTCAGTCGAAACGAAAACCATCGCTAAAGAAATTAGTGACTTGTAAGGGTTAGGGTTTCGGGTTGAAACGCGCGAGGCAGAGGAACGAAACGAATCGTTTTGGAGATCGGTCGGACCTCACGGGTATTCCTAGCAGCTGTGTGTGTGTTTCTTCTCTGTTTTGGGAAAAAATATAAATTGAATAAAAACCATATTTTTTTGATAATGAGTGAAAAAAACAGAAGAAGAAGAAGAAAGAGGAGAAACGAAAGAAGAAGCAAAGAAATAGGCTGCCAAAATGAAATGCAACGAGAAATGGAAAATATCATTTTGATTAAAATTAGAGAGATATGTTGATTTTTAACTTGAATTTTGTTGTCTTAAATTTGCTGAATATAGGTTTTATTTTAAATAATTTTTTAAGAGTTTAACTCTTTTTTAAAAAAAATTAAATAATAATTGACATTGTATCTTATTATTGATTAATGTTATAAAATAAATTATAACACAATTTCTATACCACATTTGTGGTCTGTTCAACGTGTTTGTAAATATAATACATATATATAATATTATTTAATAAGACTAAAAATAATCGAATTTAAGAAAGTTAAAGTTGTTGCTTTTAAAATCATTTTATTTATTTAAAAAATCGTGACGAGGGACAGATATTTTTCATTCTATAGCTCCGGCAAAAAGTCAAAATAAATCAAATGAAAAAAAATAAAGAAAGAGATAGACACGTGGCGCCAGCTCCAATTGTTGGACGGCTCAAATCTCCTCGTCCGTTATGGTTGGTCAATGATCCATTATGATAGGGATTGTGCCATTTCACCCATCCTCCCTTTCAACACACACAGATATAAATATATATATCATAATTATATTTAAAAGTCTTTTTATATCACATATCATTGAAGAAAAAATTTATTTATCATTATTTTTTTCATCATTCTACAAGATGGTACTAGATAATAGGATGATAAATTTCCAAATGAAATATAATAGATAGTTTTCAATAATTTAATACCACATTATAAGAAGATGATATTTAGTTATAAGAATTCTTCTCCCTTTTCTCTCTCTAGGAAAAGAGGTGGAGCGAGATAGTGTGAGGCGTGTAAGGAAGTGTGAGGCAGTTATAACAAAATTTTAAAGATTCTATGGTGGTCCCAGGGGCGGAAAGGTGCGTGCTACGGTGGTTGTAGGTGCGGAAGGAAAAATTTTGTAATGGCTGTGTGGTGTTGACGTAGTGGAGAGTAGCTCATTGTATGCATTCTAGATACGATGGAGGAAATGGAAGGAAAATGGGAACGGCTGAGACTAACTGAGGAGGAAGACAGAGTGTTTGTAGCGGATGATAGCATTATAATGCCTTGAAAGATAGAGGGGATAGAAGTCTTGTGGGGAGGGTGACGACGAAAAGGAGTATGGGGAAAGGAGTTCTGGAATCGACTATGGCAAAAGTTTGGCAGATATCTCGACCTGCTTCCTTCAGGGAGGTAAGGCCTAATGTGTTAGTGATCACTTTTGCTTCTCAGACTAATAAATGGAGGGTATGGGAAGGGAAGCCCTGGCTATTCGATAACTGCCTGATCGTACTTAACCTGTATGATGGATTTACTCAGCCTGCTGAAATATCATTTGCTATAGAAAGGTTTTGAGTTTAGCTCCATGACCTTCCTTTGGCCTATATGAACGAGGAGTGAGGGAAGGAGATTGGAGGAGCAATAGGCAGGGTAGTTGGGGTTGATACCAATGAGGATGGTTGTGGTTGGGGACAATATTTGATGATTCATGTGGAAGTAGATTTGTTAAAGGCCTTGGTGAGAGGGAGAAGGATTTCCATAAAAGGGAAGAGTCGTTGGATTCCATTTAAATATGAAAAACTCCCTAGAATCTGTTCTGATTGTGGGAGGATTACTCACTTTGGAAGTAGGTGCGAAAAAAGGGATGAAGGGACTATGAAAAAACAAGGGGGAGATGGTCAATTGGGCCCTTGGCTCAGGGTTGATCCTCCAGGGAAGAGAAATGCTGGGCAACAATCCAGAACAGGGTCAGAAGGATTTGCTAGGGGGCAAGTGCCTGTGCAAGATTGTACTAGGGTGGAAAATGAACCAGCTCCTAACAAGGTCTCTGATGAACTTAGCAATGAGGAGGGTAGAAGTAAGGAAGATGGTGTGGGATTGAGAATGGATAGAGGGGAAGGGAAGGGAGGAGTTAGTAAGACAGAGGGTGAGGGAGTCGAGGACTCCGGCTCTGGGGGTTCTCAACAACTTATCCCTAGCTAGATGGAGGATCCTCCTTCTCTAGCTGTTATTATGAAAGAGAGTGAGAGGGAGGGGGAGAGTGACATTGTTGAATCTGTTCTTTGTACTGAGGGGGTTACACTTTTTGAGCAGGGTGGAAAGGGTGGGGGGAAATGGAAGAGGAGGGCAAGGGATAAATGGGTGACTCAGGATCCTTTGTTGGTCTTAGTGAACTTAAAACGAGGAAGGGAGGGTTGTAAGGAAGGTGAAGTGAAAGGAGATAGAGTGAAGAAGGGCAGGAAAATAATTGAGGTAGATGGAATTAAGGATATAGTGGTGGCGGCTGTTGAAACTGCTGAAGGCTTGGGAACCCTCGGACAGTTCAGGACCTTTACTGTTTAGTGAAGGATAAGATACCCAATTTTGTCTTCTTAATGGAGACAAAAATGCATAAAGGAAACAATGATTGGTTGAAGAGAAAGATTGGTATGGCTAATTGTTTTGTAGTTGATGCTGTTGGTAGAGGAGGAGGATTAATGCTTTGTTGGGAGCATGAAGCAGAGGCTGAGATAGTTAACTTTTCTCAGAGACATATAAACTGCTGGGTTACAAACCCAAAAAGAAAAGTTAGATGGTTGTTTACTGGCTTTTATGGCCGTCCTGAATTGCAAAAAAGAAAGGAAGTATGGAGAATGTTGGCTTCTTTTAAACCTAGGAAGGGGATTGGATGGAGTGTTATGGGGGACTTTAATGAGATACTACTCATGATGAGAAGGAAGGAGGTAGACTAAGGGGAGAAAGTCAGATGGCCCAGTTCAGGGAGATGTTAGAGGAAAGTGAGCTACATGATATGGGATGGTCGGGTGATAAATTCACATGGAGCAATAGGCATTCAGATGCTACTTTTACTAAGAAGCGTTTGGATAGGGCTGTGGCAAATCCAAGGTGGTTTGAGCTTTTCTTAGATAAGTTACTTGAAGTCCTACCAGCAAGGTGCTCTGATCATAGGCCCATCCTATTATGCTTTGATAGGATTTCAAGGAAAGGATGCAACAAGAAGAAGGGGTTTAAATATGAAGCCTTTTGGGGATTGGAGGAGGATTGTGGTAGGGTGATTGCTTCTGAGTGGGGAAAAGAAAGGGATGGTTGTAACTCCACTTCATTAGTGCAGGACTTGTTATCTAAATGTAGTTCAGCTCTAAGTAGTTGGAGTTATAAGGTTCATAAAGGGAGGGGTAAGGAGCTTAAAATGAAAACTGAGATTTTAAAAAGATTACAAGCTGAGGAGAGTCGTGAGAATGTGGAGGAGTTGAAGAAGGTTCAAGAAGAGGTGGGGTTACTCTTGGATCAAGAAGACTTAATGTGGAGACAAAGGGCTAAGAAGAATTGGTATAAATTAGGTGACAGAAATACCAAGTTCTTCCATGCAAGTGCCAACCAGAGAAGAAAGAGAAATTCAATAACTCAGGTTCAAACTAGCCAAAACAGCCTGGTTAAGGAACCTGCAGAGATTGAAAAGGTGTTCCACAGTTTTTTTGAGTCTCTTTATAAGACCTCTGAACCAACTGCAGTCAACATTGAGGACTGTATTCAACACATGGTGCCAAAAGTTTCAACTGAGATGAATGAGAGGATGTGCTTGCCTTTCAAGAGGGAGGAAGTGGAAACTGCTTTGAAAATGATGGAGTCTCTAAAGTCCCCTGGACTTGATGAGTACGGGGCATGTTTCTTTCAACAACGCTGGAGCATTATGGGAGACAAGGTCACTGCAGCAGTGCTAGAATGCTTGAATGGTGGTATCATTCCTCAATCTCTTAACTACACTTACATTGCTTTAATTCCTAAGGTCAATAAGCCTATGTTGGTTAGTGAATATAGGCCAATAAGCCTCTGTAATGTAGTTTATAAATTGTGTTCCAAAGTTATTGTTAATAGGCTCAAGGTTGTGCTTCCTTGTATTATTGCTCCTAATCAAAGCGTTTTCCTTCTGGGAAGACTTATCTCTGATAATGTGATGGTAGCCTATGAAGTGCTCCATTCGATGAAGACAAGGCTGAAAGGTAAGAGTGGGAGCATGGCATTAAATCTGGACATGTCCAAGGCATATGACAGAATAGAGTGAAAATTCCTAGAGACTGTTCTGAGGAAATTGGGTTTTGATGGGAAATGGGTCCAACTTGTAATAAGCTATGTAAGTTCAGTAACATATTCAATATTATTGAATGGGAGACCAGGGTAAAGGGTTTTTCCTTCTAGAGGCCTAAGGCAGGGAGACCCTATTTCTCCCTACCTTTTCATCTTGTGTGTTGAAGGCCTGAGTTCCATGCCTAACTTTGCTGACCTGAGGGGTGATATTAAAGGGGTTTCTATGGCTAAAGGAGGGCTGAGGGTTGTTTGGAAGGGCAAAAAGGGAAGAATGAGGAGGTTGAACTCAATTCTAAAGGTGTATGAGGAGGCTTCAGGGCAGGTTCTGAACAAGGAAAAATCTTCTTTGTTTTTCAGTACAAATACTGATGAAGGTGAAAAAAGGAGTATCCTTCTTGAAGCAGGAGGTGTAGTGTGTGGCAACTATGAAAAATACTTAGGCTTTCCTGCCATGGTGGGTAAGGCTAAGTATAAAACCTTTAGAGGAGTTAAAGAGAAGGTGTGGAAGAAGATTGATTCTTGGAAGATGAATTTCTTGTCTCAGGCAGGAAAGTAAGTCCTTATTAAGGCTGTTCTGTAGGCAATTCCTTCATACATGATGGGAGTTTTTAAGCTGCCAATGACACTCTGTAAGGATCTAAATTCTTTGTATTCAAGATTTTGGTGGGGGCACAAAGACAACTCAAGGAAACTTCACTGGTGGAGTTGGGAAAGGCTGGGAATGTAGAAGGCAAATGGAGAGATGGCATTCAGAGACATAGAGAGCTTTAATGTGGCTATGCTTGCCAAGCAAGGTTGGCGTTTTCTTCAAAATCCTTCATCTCTGGTTGCCAAGATCTATAGAGATAAGTACTTTAGAAATTTTGTGTTTTTAAAAGCCAAAATTGGTTTAAACCCCTCATTCATTTGGAGGAGTGTGTTATCTGCTAGGGACTTATTGAAAAAGGGTCTTCAATGGAGGGTGGGCAATGGGAAAGACATCAAAATATGGGGATAGAAGTGGTTGCCAACTCCTACTTCTCAGTGTGTTCAATCTCCTGTGAATAGGCTATGGGGGGGGGGGGGGAGGGGGCATAGATTGATTGATGTCCATACCAAGACATGGGATGAGAATCGTATTAGAGACCTGTTTTCTGTTGAGGAAGCAGAAACAATCCTTCAAATACCTTTAAGCAGAATCGGAACTGTTGATAAGCAAATTTGGGGTTATACAAAAGATGGCTTATTTATTGTCAGGAGTGCATATCACCTTGATACAAGCAGGAAGAGAAGAAGGAAAGGGGAAGCCTCAAGGAGTGATCAGTGTACTACTGTGTGGAAGTCTATATGGGCTCTGGAGGTACTGCAGTTGTCAAGTTGTTTCTTTGGAAGTCTGCAAATGACATTCTTCATACTAATAGTAACCTGTTCAAAAAGAAGGTGGGGAAATGCCTTTTATGCCGAATTTGTAAAAGGCACGAGGAATTAATGATGCACATTCTTTGGAGTTGCCCCTCTACAGTAGATGTCTGGGCTGAATCAATTAGTTCTGTTCAGAAATGGGTGACAGATGAAGGTGATTTCCTGGATTTATGGGCAAAGTTGATGACTAGATTAAAGAAGGAAGAGTTGGAATGGATGGCTACAACAATGCGCAGGATTTGGCTGAGAAGAAACAACCTTCTTTTCAACAAAAAGTTCTACAGTCCAAAGATTTTAATTCAAATGGCTAGTGAGGGACTGGAAGATTATAAGGCTGTACAACGAATTCCTACTAGTAGGACAGTCTTTGGTGTTCCAGATGGATCAAAGAAGAAATGACAAAGACCCTACCTGGAGTGGTAAAGGCCAACTGGGATGCTAGTCTTGATTTACAAGCCAAGAAAATGGGGGTAGGGATTTGTGTTAGAGATGAGGAAGGTGAGGTGTTGGTTTCTGCCTGTGATGTGAAGGCACATGTGGACAATCCTGCACTTGCAAAGTGCATGGCTTTGTGGAAGGCTTTGAAGATTTGCAAGGAGCTTGCACTGTCAAAAGTTTGTTTCGAATGGGATGCAGCTGCTATCATCAATGCAATTAGCAAGGATGGTGAAGATCAATCGTGGATGGGGCACATTATAGAAGACATCAAATGGATCACCACAGAGAGGGAGGACTGGACAGTGAACTTGGTTCCTCGAAAGGGCAACAATGTTGCTCATTTGTTAGTTAAACATGCATTGGTTATAAGGGAGGAGAGAGTATGGATTGAAGAGGGACCTTATGTAATTTGTAATGCTTTGTTGCTGGACAATTTTGTAATGTTTCTGGTTGATTGAATACAAGTTGAGGCGGCACACTACTTGTGCCGTCCCTTTTCAAAAAAAAAAAAAAAAAAAACCCACATCATAGGATGATGAGAGGATAATAAGAATTGAGATAATGAGTAGCATTAATCATAATTGAAATGACATAATTTGATTTGAATGATAAATTTTAAAATTTAAATTTTATAAATCAAATCAAGCCACATCGATAGCATGTGGTGTAAAAGTTTTTAAATAGCACTACTTATATATGTGTAGTGTATATGCCAACTTTGACCAAATATATTGTATGATTTTTTGTTTTTAACAAATAAAGCACTTTTAAGCCTCGTTTGTTTTCACAACTCATCTTATCTCATCTAATCATTACAATTTTTTCAAATTTTCACACAAAATAAAATAAACAATTCAACTTTTTCAAATCTCAAAATAAAAAATAATATTAAAAAATATATTCTAACAAAATTTTATTTAACTTTTAACTTTCATCTCAACTTATCTCATCTCATCTACGAAAACAAACGAGGCCTTAGTTTTTAGTAGGGTTAGCGCCGTTTAGATAATGAAAGTGTTTCATCTTATCATTACAATTTTTTCAAATTTTCACACAAAATATAATAAACAATTCAATTTTTTCAAATCCTAAAACAATATTAATATTAAAAAATAATATTCTAATAGTATTTTATTCAACTCATCTAAAACCATTTCACCCCATTTCACTATCCAAACCGCACCTTAGAATAGAGTGAGAATTCACTTGTGTTGAGCAGCTATGGTTTTTTTTTGTACATTACTATCTATTTTTCACTATTTTCTAAAAAATTGTCTTCTTGTAAATATAATTTATGGATTAAATACTCTCTTGAAATACAATATTTTCTCCATTCCTATTCTTTTTTTTCCTCTCTTTATATATATATATATATATAAATATATATATACATGTGTGTGTGTGAAAGATTCTATTCACCATCCTCTTAATCGTTATCTCCTCATCATCTCCTTCCGTGACATCCAATCATTAGATGATAAATAAAACATGATAAATAGTTTTTCAATAATTTAATACCAGATTGAAAGATGGTGTAAGAATGATGATAAAAATGATGATTTATAGCACTTCTTTAAATATATTTACATACAAACATACACCTCTCATTATCTCATATATAAATATATATGAATGGAAAATTTTACTTATTGTCCCCTACACTAGGGGTGGGCAGTGGGGCCCGACCCCCACTCAAAGCCTCGTTTGCCTCTCTCCTGTCCAGGTGGGGTGAGGGAACCTCGCCACAGATGCGAGGGGCGGGTGGCCCCGCCCGCATCTGTGGCCCCCAACGAAGGTGGGGGATGGAGGGGGCCCAGCCCCGCTATATATATAGAATATATATTAAAAATTCCCGTACTATGGGTTTTTTTTTTTTTTTTTTAAAACACCCAAGACGAAATGATGCCGTTTTGTTATTATAGACAAAACGACACTGTTTGGTCTGGGTTAATTAATCCCCCCCTCCCATGACTCCCCTCTCCCCCAACCCCTCCCCTTCTCGAAAATTCTGTGTCTCTCTCACGACTTTCAATTCTCTCTCAGTCTTTCTCTGCTCATCTCCGTCACTCTCTGTGGCCGTCTTCATCGTCGTCGCTCTCTGTGTCTGTCGCATCATCGTCACCAAAGGTAAACCCCAAATTTGAACTTCTTAGTTTTAGTATTTTTTTTTTTTTTTAGAGTTATGGAAATTGGAGGAAGGTTGTGATTAAATAGAGATGGAGAATGAGATTTGTGAACTACGTGCTGTAGAGAATCTTGATTTTGCATGTGATTTGTGAATGTGAACTGTTGTGATTCGTTAATGATGAATCTGTGATTTTGTGTATGAGTTTCAGATTGGAACCCTAAATTAGGTCAGGGTTTCAATCTTTGATGATCATATCTATGTAATAACAAATATATGATCTCAAGCCTTTTGATATCGGTTTGATGTGATATCTTTTTTTCGAATTAAATTATTTAAATTCAAAAAAAGATAAAAGATATTAAGTAAACTTTACAGCATTCAAGTATGATGTGGTATTTTGTTTTAAGAATAAAATGTGTATAGGGTAGAAATGTTGAGTTTTTCTTATATTAATGTTACATCCATTACGAAAAATTACCAAATAATTAACAATTTAAGAAGCCAGCTTAAACTATATATTAGCAGTATCTGTCATTTCTTTTTTACTTGTCTTTGGCTTCATATATAAATATATATTTCTTTATATATATTACCCACGAGACAGATCACCAAGCTAGGACATAAAATACTAATAAATTTATAAGGATAATAAACACCGATTAACTTCTTCTCCTTCACATTGCAGAGGAATAAATCGGGTTTTAAATCACTTAGTTCAATATTATATAATGTGGTATAATTTGCATAATTTATAGACGGCTGTGAGTAAATTTCTTGGATATATAATATTATACGTCTAATAATTGTTATAATGCTTATTTTATCTGTCTATCTCTCAAATTCCAAGTGATTTGATTATTATATAGTTAATACAGATAACATTAGAATATAATCTAAATGGTCAATTCACCTACTTTAATGTATAACCCAGATTTTAAAAAAATATTAACTACATTTATTGACTTAAATTTGAAAAATGTTAGAGTCACTGACATTTGGGTCTCAATAATTTTTTTTTTACTGTGTTATAATTTTTTTTAAAAAAAATATTTAAGAATATAAAAAAAATGAATGAAAAAACTCAAAAAAAATAAAAATATTTTTGTTCTTCTCGGACCGGTCTCGTGCACATCCACCGGTAGCACTGCTCCTTAAATTTTCCAGACAATCATAACAAAATTTGAATCCCATAAAATTAAATATTTTATTAGACCTCGTCATTAAAGGGAGGATTATTAATTATGATATCATAAATGATATTAAAATTCTAGAAACATTAATATATTGTGATCCATTGATCAACATTATTATTTTACGCATTGTCAATACTTAAGATTACAAGTATTTAGACAAGTTTCACTACGTACTCATAACCCGAGGCTTCAACATGCTACTTGTTTTTATTTATTTATTTTGAAGACATGATGCCGAACGTAAAGTTGTAAAACCACATGATTAATTAATTGGACAGAAAACAATAATGCTGATAATTCATCCTCCCCTATAAATAAGGTTTAGGAGTCCTCATGATTTCCACCCAACCAAAAACAACTTACGAGAAAAGAAGAAGCCAGAGAGAACATCATCATCAACATGGTTCCATGCATAAGCAAACATGTAGTAGTTAGGATTTAATTGTGCTAAGAAGCATGCAGTTATTAACCAAAACTTGATGATCATATCTTTTGTGTGGCCATTGTGGACAACCCGTTCACAGCAATCAAACTTCATACTGGAAGGAAGAAACCATTTTTGTACTGTGCTTAGTAACAAAACCAAAACATAAGTAGATAGCATGCATAAAAAAATAAAACTTTTATTCTTTTCTTAATTGTTGCATGGTTTTAATTGTTTAAACTTGGTGTGATGTTGCTTCATTTCAGATTTGTGTTAGTTTTGGGGATTAGAAAATCTGTTAGATTGTAGTGCTAGCTCTCTTACCCCTACCCCAACACCTATCCCTACGGACGCTTGCCCTGAGACTGTCGGGCCTACCCCTTTGCCCTCACAAAGCATGAAACCTATTTATATAGTATGGACCCACTTTATTAAATTAGAGGGTGGTGACCCCAATAATCCCAAGCTAAGTGTAACTATTGTGGTAAAGTGTATATATGTCACTATAGGAGACATGGTACATCTTAATTAAAGGTACATTTAGAAAAACAATACAAGAAAAGTCCAATATTAAAATATTTACAAGAGAATAGTCAATCTAGACTAGAGATTGGACTTAAAAAAAATGGTGGATGGGAGTAGTGGGGGTGCAACGTTGAAGGGGTATACTAAGTATGATCCCGGGGAGTGTAGGAGATGCCTAGCTTGTATGGTCATTATGGACGAGCTACCTTTTTAGTTTGTGGAGGAGAAAGGGTTCCAAGCATATTCTAAGTACTTGAAACCTAGGTTTAATCTTCCGTCTCGCCACACGGTAGTAAAGGATATAAATACATAGTATATGTCAAAGAAAGAGTTATTGAGGGGCCAATTTGCGGGTCAGATGGTTTGCCTCACCACTGATACTTGGATATCGATTCAAAATTTTAATTATATGTCTATAACTATACATTTTGTTGATTGTGATTGAACATTACATTAAAAAAATTTAAATTTTCGTCAAATTTCTAATTGCAAGGGTGAGACTATTGGGAGAGCCTTGGAGGCTGCAATAAAGGAGTGGGGGTTGACACGAGTGGTGACCATTACAATTGATAATGCCTCGTCTAAAGATGTCACATTGAGACATCTTAAGACCTATCTTAGAGAGGCAAATAAGACAATCATGAGTGATGAGTATTTGCATGTCAGATGTGCTGCACATATCTTGAATCTAATTGTGACTGATGGTTTGAAAGATCTTGATGACTTGATTGCCCGAGTCAAAATTGCTGTAAGATTTGTGAGATATTCTCCTACTAGATTGTATAAGTTGAAGGTTGCTGTGAGGTCTGTGGGCATAACATCGAAGAATGTCCTCTGTACTAATGTTCCTATAAGATGAAACTCAACTTTCTTGATGTTGGAGGTGGCCCAAAAATATTAGTCGGCCTTTACATTATTGGGTGATGAAGACATTTAATATGTCAGATATTTTGATGAGCACATGGGGATTAGGAAAGCCAATTGATGATGAGTGGGAGGTGGTTGCTATTTTTGTAGATTTTTTAAGGCTTTTCTATGAGGACACAACGAAGGTATCTGGTTCTTTGTACCCTACATCCTCTCATTTCTGTCAGCAAATATGTAAGGTAAGAGAATAATTGGATGACATGTGAACGAGTGACCATATTAGGATGCAGGAGATGACATTGATGATGAGGGTGAAGTATGACAATTATTGAGGAGATTTCAATAGGTCTAATATTTTGTTATATGTGATTGTTGTTCTTGACCCCCAATTTAAGATTGATGGCATGGTAAACGGATTGGGAATTGCACACGGGAATGCACTGGCGGAGCTTCTTGCGGCAACGGTTAAGGAAGCCCTTGTTAGATTGCTTGATAAGTTTACCGTCTTTAGGGATAAATATTCCGACATGTACACCTACCCCCCCACCTCCTCCAAAAGTCGGGGTTGAGAAAAAGCATAGGTTAGACTGGGGTGAGAGGTTGGAGCATAATCCCATAGTCCGTCATTTTACAGAGGCTCAGTCAGAGGTAGAGAGATACTTAACAGTGGATCTTCAACCATTTGCACGTGACTTTGATATATTAGTTTGGTGGAAGAGTTATGCTGTGAAGTATCCCGTCCTTGGAGAGATAATTTGTAGTATTTTGATCATCCATATTAGCATGGTAGCCTCAGAGTCGGCCTTTAATATTGGAGGACGAATATTGGATCCATTCTGGAGTTCATTATCTGCTACCACTGTGGAGACATTTATTTGCATGCAGAATTGGATCAAGGGGATCCCAATTCATATTTCGGATGTTCTTGACTTTCAAAAGGCCGACGAGGAGGAGGGTGGTGATTAGCCTCGATCTGGACCATCTAGTGATTGTGAATTTTATTTTATTATTTTAATTTATTTATATTCATTTAATCGGTATTAATTTCAAATTTAATTGTTGTAGCAATACATGAGATGACTTCTACGACTAGCACCGTTGCAGTATGACTTCGTGTGTATTGACCCACCATTACCATCCGTCATTGGTTTGTACAATTTGTCCCTTAATTATTTTTTGTATTTATATTTTATATAATTTTTTGTATCTAATTATTTTGCTTGTATTTTTTTAGCTTTTATAATGTCCCTTAATTTTTTTTCCTTTTAAATTATTAATGTTTCAGGTTTTATGATTTCAATTCTTACAGTCTCACAGCAGTCAGCATAACTCACTTTTCTACCAACATAACCACCCTAAATTCCATTGAACAATAAAATATTATTCTTTTGTTAATTTAGTTAATTGTAATGTTGCTACAATAGTACAATTTATAATATTTTTAGATAAATTTGTAATTTTATAGTAGCTTTCTCTTAATTATCATTGTAATACTAATAACTTAGTTATGATTATTAGTTAATAGTACAACTTTGTAGTATACAATTATTGTAAATTATTTTTATTATTAAATTTTGTATTTTTCAATTTTCTTACTTAAAGTTTGGGCCCAAAATGGCCCAGAAATAGTTTCTGGGCCATTTTGGGCCCATGGCCCATTCATGTCCGGGGAGGGGGGACGGCTGGGGTGTCCATTCCCGCACCCCGATATACAGATAGGGTACCCCACCCCCGCACATTGGGGGCGGGTGCAGACATAGAAAACCTGTAATACCCGAATCCTACTATGTAGGTCCTTACGTCACTTTATTAATTCTTAAGTTAAATATTTTGAGATAAAGATCATTTTTATTACTACTTTTAATTATTTTATCTTAAGATGAGTATGTCATATTTTTTTAAAAACCAAGATGAGTATGTTTTACTTTATTTTTTTAAAAGGTATGACTTATTAAAATAAATCAAGGTTATTATTTTCAAGACTTTGAAATATTTATCTTAAGCCCTTTTATTTTTATTTATTTAGAGAATGGCCCAATTAATCTCTACCATTAGATTGGTAGGTGAAAAAGCATTTTTGAGGTGGATAGATCCCCACCATCCATTTCTTATCTTGCAAAAGAAGCCTTGACTAAGACCAATTGACTCATTTCCTTCTTCCATCCGTAAAGCTTCTAAGGGAAAGAAATTAAATTCTTTTCTCCATGCATCCTTCAGTCAACCATCACAAAAAGAAGAAGTTGAAAACAACTTTCCTTTTCTTCCTCATAAACCATTGGTCAATACCCTAAGGAAGGGACAAAATCCCATCTTCTTATAAGATAAACTCCTTGACTTATCAACTCACCTTTTCCTCTCAAGTGAAACCATCGGCCACCTTCAAGAAGCAAATTGGACTTTCTCCTCCTTTCCTTCTCTTACAAGCCGATGCAAGCTTCCAAGATAAGTCAAGGAAAATCCCTTCAAGCCTCCATCGGTCAAGAGCCATCTAAGCTTCCGAATGAAGCCTTTGACAACACTCTTTTACCTACCCACCGTCCAAAGCAAGCCAACAAAAGAAAGAAGAGAAAATAAAAAATTTTCTAAGGCAATTCTCCCCCCATACCGTCGGTTTCACCCAAGAAAAAAATAATAAAAATTTTCATCTCTTTTCCTCCAAGCCAAAGCCGAATCATGCACACCTCTCTTCATCTCCTCTCTTTTGTTCTTCAAGAAATCAACTCCTCTCATCATCAAGCTTTTGACTCTATAGCAAGTACTATCGTCTTGCCTTCATCTACACGGGTTCATCACCTTTTGATCCTCTTTCTTGCTTCTTGAAAGGAGCTAAGAACTTGAGATAAAAATCCTAATTTAACTTATTTACTTTTAATGTGATTTTGGAAGCCTTTTGAGCTGTTTAAGCTTATGTTTTGATGTATTTAATTTTTTATATTGCAAATAAGTATGTGTGCTCTATACTTAGCCTAAACCTAATATGTTAAAGTGGGTTTTTGCTATGTGATTTCCTATATTTCGAATTTTGCTAAGTTATTCTTAAACTTGGTTTAATCATAAATGATGATTATAATGATTTTAAATTATATATTTTGGTATCATGTGCCTTGTGTTGAGATTTGGTTGATAATCTATTTTAAGATGCTAGAGGTTTGGTTTAGAGGTTTTGCTTGGTTCTATAATTTTATATCTTGCTTTTAAGGGTATTAAATGAGTGAAGCATAAGCTTAAGTCTTTAAAAGTTTTAAAGTTTATTAAATGGGTAACCTTGTTATATTTTATATTATGTTTAATTTTAAAGGGGTGGCAAGCCTGTTATTTACTTTCATGAGTTTCTTTAAAATGTTTGGAATAAAGATTTTAATGTTTTGGCTTAGTGCCATGCTTGGTGGGTAGACGAACGGGTTAAGGGAACGTTCAATTCCAAGTTGGAATTTAAGTGAACGTGTGAGCGTATCGATTAGTAAGGCTTAAAGTAGTGTGAATGTTAATATATCTACCTCATTTTATTGAATAGGAGTAGAAGTCTACTTTCAAGTTCAAATGGACTCGCTAGTAAAGTTCGCAGGAAAGTAGCTATGACCACGCTTCTTACACTATGCTCTCTTTATGAAAGAATATCTCTTTCTTATTACAAATGTTTCTCTAAGTAAATAAATATAGTATGTACAACCCTTTCTTGATAGCCCATGTGTAGTACTTTATTGATTATAATTGTGTGTACATGTATAAAGTAATGCATGTATGTAGATCCTAAGTCATGAGATTTTCATGCATGCTCTCTCAAGAAACTTATGATTTTTCCTATATGTAGTATAGCATGAAAATGTATCTTGTTCATGAGAATGCATATGCATTAAGCTAAGAAAGATGATAAAAAGGTTTAAATGCAAAGAAAAGGAAAGGCAAGGAACATCTCATGTTTTATGCTTCAAGTGATGCTTTAAATGTGTTTTAAAATGTCCCTATAAACTGATGCTTTAAATGTCCCTGAGAACTGACGTTTTTAAAATGTCCCTGAGAACTGACGTTTTAAAGGATGTCTTGAAAGATGATATTTAAGCTCTTGCTTTCAAAGGATGTTTAAGCTTGTGCTTTTAAATGATATTTATGCTCGTACTTTTAAACGATTTTAAGCTCATGCTTTTGATTAAGGTTTAAGCCTATTCTCTTAAATAATGTTTAAGTCTATGCCTTCAAATAATGTTTAAGCTTATTCTTTTAATTGATGTTTAAGCTTATACTTTTAAATGATATTTAAACCATGCTTTTAATGGTATTTAAGTTCATGCCTTTTTAATGGTATTTAAACTCATGCCTTTAAATGATATTTAAGCTCATGCCTTAAGATGATGTGAAAGCTTTAAATGACGTTTAAACTCATGCTTCTAGAAAATGTTTAAGTTCATGCTTTTAAATAATATTAAACTCATGTTTTTAAGTAACGTTCATTTCCTATGAATGAACTGTTAAATGAAAAGGACCGAAATGAATGAAAGTATAAAAGGTATGAAAGTAAACGAAAGTTTCAATGAATGAAAATATATAACAGCCACATGAAAGGAAATAGGTACCCAATGAATGAATGAGCAGATTGCAATGCCGGGTAGTAGTATCTGGTAGTGCACCCAGTGCTGCACTATGATGGAATGGGATTCCAACCTGTGGCCACAGGCGAATCCATTGGCCATAGGGCCGCTAACCCTAGCACGCGGGGCGTAACAGTGTGCAATGACCTATGAAAATGAAAAGATGTAATGCATGAAAAGTATGTTATGCATGAAAAGATGTAAAGTATGAAAAACATGAAAAGAATGTTTATGCATGAAAGATGAAAAGCATGAAAGATGTTTATACATGAAAACCTAGTTATTTCTAAGAATGTTTATGTATGAAATGAAACGCAAATATTTATGTATGCATGTTTTCTAAAGGAAAAGAATAGACGCCTAGTATGTTCACTGCATGGTGTACTACTTACTGAGTATTAGAGTTACTTTTGTGTTAAATATTTTAAACATCCAGGAAATGATGAAAAGGCTGGGGAGCAAGGCATTACTGCAGAAAGAGAGGCGGACGCTTAGTGTCTTCCCTATTGGTTCAACCATGTATGAAAGAAGAGAAAAGAAAAGAAAAAGGAAAAAGACAATACGTAAAGAATAGGTACGTACGTGGCAATTCTATCCTTTGCGGGGCGGGGTCGTTACAAAACCCCACCCCCTGCACATGCGGGGGTGAGGGGCGGGTAGCACCCTTACCCTACACCACACACCAATATGTGACTTGTCATTTTTACCTTTTTATTTAAACATACATACGTAGAGTTCTATATGGAATCTTACACCACACATCTCCACCCAATCAACATTTTTGTCATTCTATCTTAATGCTTAAATATGTTCGTGTTTAAATAATAGGGTAAAAATGATAAATCACGTTTTGGTTAGGTGGAGGTGTATAGTGCAAGACTTACTTATAGCATTTCTCAATGCATATTAACACTTGTAGTCCAGTACGTAGGAGTACAACAATCTCTACGACTTGTAATCAATCCTACATGCAGTATGGTTTGGAGAACAAAACCGCATGATGTTTATAACTTGGTCTTGGCTAGATTGAAAAAGATGTCGATGATACAGGCAACAACGCAGACCAAGAAGCAAATTAAACAAGTCACTTTGTATTCTGCTCACATGTTCATGAAATTCGATCCCCACCAATTACTCTCACTCCTTATAAATCCAAGCATCATGGTTATAGTTTTCTTATGTGTCGTCGTTGAGTGCGGCTTGATTTCCATTGAAAATGTCATTCTAGAGACTTGGCTCGATTGTGGCTCGAGCGAAATTTGGCTTGACACTTCGCTCGACGAACCCTAGGCAGATTGTTCGCTCGACACTCACATGATAATCAGCTTCAGGGAACGCCAGATAGATTGTTTGCTTGACACACCGCTCGAGTGAATGTTCGTAATTATGGTTTTTTGCGCTATACAATATAAATACATGTTATTTTTTCATTGTATTGAGACTTTGAGTGGCCAGAACAGAGAGAAAACTCCTTTTATGAGATTTTGAGAGCTCATTAAGTGTATTGGGGCTTTTGGGATTAAGGACTGATTTGTGATTTCTCTCTTGTACTCCATTTTGTGATAAGTGAATTCCTTGAGATCGACTCTACCAGTAGACGTAGGCTTGTTCTAAGCCGAACCATGTAAATCTTGGAGTTCTTTTTGTGATTGTCAAATTTTCTTTTATTTGCTTCCCCTATTATATTTCAAATTTGTAGCTGATAGCCAGTTAATCTCAACAAATTGGTATCAGAGCGCTAGGCTCTGTGGGAGATCTTGAGGGATGATTGTGGCAAAGTTTGAAGTGAAGAAGTTCGATGGTCAGAATAGTTTTAGTCTATGGGCATCAAGATGAAGGCTCTATTACGATAACAAGGCTTGGCAAAGGTCTTGGATGAGAAGGTGTCAGATCAATCTTCTATACTGAAAAATGGAGATGAAGAGAAAGCACATAGTGTTATTCTGTTGTCTCTCTCCAATGGAGTATTGTGAGAGGTCACTAATAAAGAGACTGTCATTGGTCTTTAGAAGAAACTTGAGAGTCTGTACATGAAAAAGTCGCTCACCAATCATTTGTATCTGATGCAATGGTTATACACTCTCAAGATGACAGAAGGGACTCTTATTTACAATCATCTAAATTAATTTAATAAAATTATTATGGATCTAAGAAATATTGATAGTAAGGTTGATGATGAAGTCAAGCCTTAATTGTGTTGTGTTCGTCGTCGGTTTCATTTGATAATTTTGTGAACTTGATGCTATATGATAAAGATACTATTTTCTTGGCAGATGTAAAACCTGCTTTGAATTCTAAAGAGTTGAGAACAAAATTGGGTGTACAAGGTACAGACAATCAAGCCAATGACTTGTTTGTGAAATGTTCTTCTGGTGGTAATTTTGTGAACACACCCAAGAAGGTTCATTGCACCTAGTCCATATGTGAGTTACATCCAAAGGGCTTTTAGGAAAATTTTAGTGGGAGCCTTGACTCTTGTCCTATTTTCAAAGAGACCTTTGAGGTTTCCAACGTGTAAGAAATGATGGGGAAAAGGGAGAGACATTTTGGCTTAAGCTAGAAGGGGTGACACGTGGCAATCGCACAAGACCACCTTTGAGCTTCTCTATGACATAGGGAGATGGGACTTGGAGAGCTATACAAAGGGAAGAGGCCAACGTCCAAGGGTCTTTTCCTTTGGATGTCATTTCGATTTTTTCTTCATTTCCTTTCTCTCCACTCTCTCTTACACGACCAACTAAGGAGAGCTTCGCATCTTTAATTTCTCACATACTTTTACTTTCTCTCCGAACTAACATCATTACTTTCTCTCTCCTCTCCAGGCATGAGCAAGAAAAGAAGTTGGGAGCCACATATTCAAGGGAAAACGCCACACAGTACCATCCTAACTCCCACTACCCACACACACACGCACGAACACAAATGGTGATAGGGTCACTAGGGCTCAGTTTCAAGGGAAATCCCTATGACTACACACCAACGTTTGACCTTTTACTCATAAAAAGTTTCTTAAGATGAAACTAGGGTTTTCCCAAAGGGGGAGGCCAAACTAGAAATGGTAGTTTTCATCCCGTTCGTAAGGGATCTCGGCCATGATGCATAATATGCACATCTTGTCTATGCCTTACACACATGTACACACCCAAGACCTAGCCAAGGTCAAGGGAAAACACGACCACCATCTAACTAAGGGCCTCTTGGCGAATGCTTGGAGTGCCACCATGTGCAAAAAAAAAAAAAAATCCTAGCACAACTACACACATCGGATTAGGGTTATGTCTTCTTGTTTCTAATAAGTTAAATGAACCTTTTTTTACAGCTTGCTTGATCATATTACATTGCTTTGGATTTTTGTAACTAGACTCTCAACCTACCTCGAATAATATTCGTATATGCCGTGTAAACTTTTGTATGTTAACGTGTGAACTAGTTTTGTTGGTTGAAAATCTCTTGTTATCCGAATTCAGGTTGCGTGTGACATTACCAAGAAACATGATGACATTGCCATGCTTGCGTGTTCTTGATAATTTAGACATGCTCAGAAATAAAGGCTCAAAATTGTTTCTTGGTATTATGCTTATATGTTCTCAAATGAATCGATCATGAGTAATTGTTAGGTTTAAAAAGTTGTTTCCTGCCTTAGTATGTGTTGAATGCTATTGCCTATGCTTTTGTGTTACGTAAATCGCATGTTCTAATATTTTCAAGCCATAGCTTGAAATGTTGAATGTGTTGTCACATGATTACATAGTTCTCGACATTGCATGTTCATTCGAACCATGAAAAGAAAAAGAGTTACAAGTTCATGCCACATGCATTTCAGGTTGTGTAATGTTTTTCAAAGAAAATAGTCTATACATGTTTTATCACGACCCCAAATGTTAGGACAAGTGATTGTCTTGGTGGAACTTCTCTGTCCACTCTGGAGTGCATAAATTGGAGTGGTAACACCTGGGTCGACAAACTATAGTCGGCGGGCCTCGAATGAATTATTGTGGAAAGGATACTAGAGCGGGGTAACGCCTTAAGCTAATGGGTGCTACATGTATTATATGCAATGGAGGTGAAATGACAAATTGCCATATAGAAAGGACTATGACGTAGTCACTATGGTCAAGTGGGCCGTTAGGTGATGCGACAACTAGCGGGGAACCCACGCTGTATAGAGGAGCTATGAGGTATCCAAATCACATGTTACAAGAAGTAAAAAAGCAATGAGTTAAAGATGTGTAATAAACTGTTCAATTTGCAAAAGAGAATAATGTTTTATTGAAAAGTCAAAGGATCGTCGTTACATGTTTATGAAAATTCAAATTGCATGAACTAAGTTTTCGGGTCAAGTACATGTCCATGTATTCATTTCACGTTTTGCATTTATATGCTTATGTTATATGTTGTATGTTGTTTGTTTATTTACTGAAATTTCTTAAAATTTCATCGTGGTAGTTTTCACTATCATTTACAATCCAGAATGATAGAAGTTGTGACAAGTGTAGATACAAACCATGGGAAAAAGCAAGAGAGTGGATCCCTCACCCATGAAGGAGGCCCCAAAGAGCCCTGAGTACTCGGCGGAGCCATCTGTAGAAGATAGGCTCAAAGCGGCCGATTGCTTCATAAGTGAAGTATTGGAGCTTTTAGAGGTTTTGAAGAAAATTATCAACAATGACGAAATAAAGTAGGCTCAAGAAAAAGAAACCTTAGAAGGAAAGTTATTATCAGAGGGATATGGTTTTTAAAACCCTCTTGTATTTTTGAGAAATTTGAACACATAAGTTGTTTTGGGATTCTATAGTTTTACCATGATGCTTTTGAAATTGCTCTCAATCTCACTTAGATTTATATGAATTTTCGCTACGATTTATTGCATACTACTAGAAATACATTAGGTGCATTGCATTTTAACTGTCATGTAAGGTGGTATGTAGTATTGAGTTACATTCCTCAACGCTTCAGTCACCGTCTAATCCCAAACTAGGGTTGGGGGTGTCATAAAAAAAGTTTGGATTTATTTATTTTTATTTTTATTTTTTGTGATGTGTTTAATAATATTCAAACATTAGAAGGTTTAGATTGAGAATCTAACAGGTAAGAAGGTAAAGCTACTTTGTACTGACATTTGGGATGAAATTTTGATATTGTCAAGTACCGTACATTTGGATCCACCCACAGAAATGAGGTAGTTGAATGGAATGAATCAGACTCTTGTGTGAAAGCCTATAGTATGCTTTTGGTATACCAGCTTTTGGGTGGAGCGATTAACACAACTTGCTATTTGGTGAATCGTTCTTCTTTCACAGCGTAGGAGAACATGGTTATAGCAAGAAGGTGGAATTGTTGAGAGTGCTTCACAATAGAGTGCAAGTGGTACTTTAGATCATGCTATTGGAAATATGCATGATTTTGATTTTGGAATTAGCGTATAGTGAGAGCAAGTCTACAGTTTCATCTAGTAGATAGAGGAGACAGTTTGGCCACGTTCAGGATATGCTCATGCAGACTTTGTGGTACTCTTACTTTGGCAAAGAATATTTATTGTTACCCTTCGTGTGTATTCGGAAATTGCTGTTCAAGTAAGTAGTTTGTATCGTAGTGCATTTGTCTTTGTGTGAAGAGATTGGATTCTTCATTAGGACTAAGCTTGTGATTTTGTCAAATTTTCTATAGAATTGAAGACTTTTGGGTGGAAATTGAGTTCTTCAAGGATAGACGTTGTGTTCTGTTTGGGATTTGTGGAGGAGTTTGTTTTTCGATCTTTGGTGGGCATCTTTGATGTCTTTGTTCTCGAATTGTGAAACTCGATTTGGTGGAATTCATTTTGTTTAGGCTTAACAGAATTCGGCTTAACGGACTTCAAGCCAAGGTGGAGATTTGTTGAGTGTGACTTAATTCCTGTTGAAAATGCCATTTCAGAGACTTGGCTTGATTGTGGCTCGACCTTGGTTCGAGCGAACTTTGGCTCAAAACTTCACTTAACAATCCGCTCGAGCGAATCTCAAACAGATTGTTCGCTTGACATCTACTCGACAATCCGCTTGAACAAACCTCAAGCAGATTGTTCACTTAACACTCGCTCGATAGTCAACTTCAGCAAACATCAAGCAGATTGTTCGCTCGACACTTCTCTTGATACGCCACTCGAGCGAATGTTCGTAATTAGGTTTTCGGCGCTGTACAATATAAATACATGTTATTTTCTCATTGTATTGAGACTTTGAGTGACCAGAACAGAGAGAAAAGCGAGAGACTCCTTTTGTGATTAAGAGCTCACTGAGTGTATTTGGACTTTTGGAATTGAGGAGTGATTTGTTATTTCTCTCTTGTATTCCATTTTGTGATAGTAAATTTTTTGAGACCGACTTAGCCAGTGGACGTAAGCATGTTCTAAGCTGAACCACGTAAATCTTGGTGTTCTTTGTGTGATTGTTGAATTTTCTTTTATTTGCTTCCGCTATTATATTTCAAATTAGCCACTGATAGCCAGTTAATCCCAATAATCACAACTTAGACATGCAACATATTCGTGTTGTACGAAACTGTTTCTGAGCATATATCATATTTTGGTTCATTGGATTTCATTTGGGCCACTTGAGTTATTAAGTTGGGCTTTGAATCCTGTTATTGCAATTTGTTTTTAATTATTTGTCAAGGTTAGATGACAACAATATAATTGATGATCCTGGTAGTGCATGATGATGCTAAAGAGCTTGAACTGCTCATCCATAGCTTGTATGATAATAAACTGCATAAAATATAAAATGAAAGGTACTGAGTTTTACATTATTCGACACTAAATCAAATATTTATAAGACTTTTGGAAGCGAAATCCACTATATTTATTAAATCTACTATATCATCTCACAATTGTATGATAGGCCTCTCTTTTATTTTTATTTTTATTTTTTTATTTGTCTCATTTCTCTGTTTTGGTATGGACTTTCATTCTCTCATGGGCCAGCCATACAATTTGTTCTTAACACATTTTTATACCCAATAGATTCCTTTTGCAAACTGGATTTGCAAATTGGTTGTTTGGATATTGAGATGATCAGATGAGATAATTTTGGAGGAGTTTGCTATCCAAACCAGGCCTTAGCCTCCATAGACCAGGCTTGGGGATCTAATTCGACCTCTTACCCAGTCTTGCCTAACCCAACCAATTCTGCTATACCCATTTGTATGTACGCAGTAGCTTACACAATTCAATTTGCAGAGTCTCATAGTTCAAACCGTGCTATATATGTCTTATTGTCTTTCCTAGGCAAACCTATTTAGTGTATGCTAAGGAAGGTCAGAGGTGATCAACAGATAATTTGCAGCAGCTTGTTAAGGAAAGCAGTTAAACATTCAGCAAGGGTGACCAAAACTAGTCATACGTACGTGACAAGCAAGACCCCTATCCAACACAGCAAATGTACTCTGGAACAAACTGTTGAAGTTTCTCTTTCACACATGCAGATCACAACCAAATTGGACAAATTCACCAGTTAGATTTTATAACCGTTGTTGTAGCGGTCCTTTCCTTAGCTTGGCCAATGAACAAGGGCCTTGTCTAATTTATTAGTCTCATTGTCTGTTTATTTTATTTTATTATTATATGTACTGCAATTTCTGTAAAGAGGTTTTGTCAGGATCCCCCATCCTCACTTTTTGTATTCTCTTTTTTAATTTTAATGCAAGGTTGTTGGGAAAAAAAAAAAAAACAAGACCCTATCCAATTTTATCGGCCAACATGTGCTTATAACGGAAGTAATTATTCTTAATTAATTCATCAGTTGTTATAACTTATAATGTTAGGAAGTGTTTTGGCCTTATCATGTTTGTATATAAATAGCTAGCTAAGTTAGCTATGTTAAGGTCGTGTTTCGTACGCTGGGGCTAAATTCCTGAAACCCGTGCCGGGATGTTTCTACCTGCAATCACAAAGACAAAGTTGGGTTCGGTGGTGGTCCGGAGAGCCTCCGATGCCAAAATTAGTGCTTCATATGAGAGAATTATATGAGAATAATAGAGTTCAGAGAGTCTCATTCGTACTTGGAGCATGACTTTTATACGAGATTTGGGAAGAACATTCACATATCTTGTGTCAGGGGTTAGTGTCACGCTCACAGTTGCCCCAGTCGTGGCCTTTAATGTGGTGTGGCACCTAAGGTGACACAATTAATGCGGCGTGGTTCCCTAGGTGGCATCTCAACAATTGGCAATCGGCGCGATCACTTATTATCCCTATCGTTGGAGAATGGAGGGTTACCCGTGCTTTCTGTTCACTTGCTGGGGTAGACCCTTTAATGCTAGGCATCACAAGCAAGTGTCAGGGTCGGTGTGTCCAGTCTGTCCCATTCGACTTGTTTTTCGTGCAATGCATCCCCTTTCTGCTAACACAGTTTGTGGGCCGGGCTCTTATGGTGATTCTTGAGCCATGGGAGGGCAAGATCTAGTCCAAGAGGGTCCCTTAGTATCTGGCCAAGCCAAACCCAGTGGGCTGGAAGGGGAACATCCCTTCCAAGCTATGTAAAGGCAATTAATTAAACCAGTGCAAGATTCTCATTCAATGCAGTTTTCTTAGTTCATACTTTGTCCTTTATTTGTATATATATTTCTAATTTTTATCATATAAAAATATGTAACAACTGAGTCAAAAATAAACATGTAGCCTTCTGCATTGTCGTGGATATATAGAGGCCGATATATGATTAGTTGTATGCATGGCTATGAAGGCCAATGAGAATGAGTTTTATTAGGGTTTTATTAGGTACAGACTCAACGAGAACAGATCTCGTTTGTTTTCATAAATCATCTCATTTTATCTGATCATTACAATTTTCTCAAACTCTCATACAAAATATAATAAACAATTCAGTTTTTTTAAATTCCAAAACAAAAATTATATTCTAATAATATTTTATTCAACTTTCAATATTCATGTCATGTCGTGTCACTTCATCTTTATAACCAACTAGACGTTTTATTAAGGTTTGAATCCGGTGACAAGACCAAAAAAATGTAAGGAAACACATGAAAAAATGGGCCTAGGACAAAAGAAAAGTGGATTGGGCCAGGTGTGGGTTATAGAGCGAGATCTAGCTTAAACAAGTTTGAATCCTGGGGAGGCTGGGGCTCCACTTTGGACCTGTTTTAACTTTCGACTGAACTGATCCCATATTGGTCCTATTTCCTGTTGGTATGTCTCGCATGCATCAAAATTCAAAAGCATCGGTTTGAATCTCTTTTTTCCTTTTTCCAATTTTGGTAAACATCCCAATTTGAATCCTTTATATATATACTTGCTTTAATTTGGACCTAGTCTTTGCTTCTCTGTCCAGTCAGATCAGTAAAACAAGAAATTAGGTAAAAGCATCATGTCATGAAAAACTCGATTATGCATGCTTCCTTTAAGTTTAACTTTGGTGCGTGCATGTTTCGACAAATGATGGCACGTATGTGGTTTGTTTCTTCTATATAGTACGCCTTTAGTTATTTAATGCATGGTGAAAAGCTTGGTGCGCACAGGCTCTCGGGATGGTGAAGTACTCATCCAATCTCATGTTGGTATGGCATGTCATGTAAGCCATCTATTTTTTACTATTACCGACGTGGCATGCATGCCAGTACGTTATTGTTAACCTATTTGACCGTTAACCCGGGTGATCGATGTGAGTAACATGATAGTGCCAGGTGGTACGTATTGCCACATGATCATCCCAATATTGTACAAAATTTGTATATGTTTCGTTATTTGATTCATGTTACTCGACTAGCTAGCTAGAGAGAATCAATACGAGCTGTTAAACAAGTTTGAAGGAACTAAAGACCAAAACAGTCCAACGCCACTAAAGAATATATCCGTAGAAAAAGAAGAGCACCTGTTTTTTTTTTTTAACAGGTACGCAAGCAACTTTAAGAGCCGGCGGGATTCACTTTCGTTAATTTAGAACGATTCAAGAAATACTTTAAAGTCATTAATGGAGTAAACAGGTACAGAATCGTTTAAAACGCTTAACAAACCAAAGCCAAACACGACTATATATGATACAAAGAAACTGGTACGTACGTAGTACTGGTACATGCATGAAGTTCGTACCCTTAATTCTCTATATATCTATGCATGCTGTTGCTTATTTGGACTTTTACGTACATGCAAAGATCGATGTTCATATATATGTTAAACTTGCTCTGAACTCCTTCGTAAAGTAATTAATTAAAGATGATCATGAAACTAAAGTGGAGTATCTGCAAGTTTAGGCTCATCAATCTTCATCTGGACTGCGCCACAAGCTTCCGTACATACGTGTCTTTACTCCCCCAACAGTAGTACCTTCCCATAACAAATTAACATGTGTACGTAAGAAAATAAAACTGCATGCATGCATGCTAGCTAGCTCTCACCTTGGATTCTGGGGTCCTTTCAGGAGTACTATCTACAGAGCCAATTCAAATCTAATAAAAGCATGAAATGTTCGATCTGCAAGTTTAATTAAGATGTAGTTTTCTGAAGCTTGTTGAACTGTGATGGATGGCTAGCTAATTAGCTCCACCAGGAGGTCGTCCAGAGTGTCCAGCTCTCCTGCATAAAGAAAATATCGAAAACAGAACTATATTAGCAAGAGTACCATAATTTTGATTAGTATTTTGAATTCCATTTCAGAAGCAAATCTGCTAGCTCAGATAAAGGAGAAAAAAGAAAAAGAAAAGAATCAAAATTTGGTGGTGCACAACAGACTAATTACATGAGCTGCTATTGTTAATCACACAAACTCCGATGTAGTAGAGGTTACGAATTGGGATAAAGCTAGGCTACAAGAAAGTGATAAGAAAGGCACTGTGAAAAGCTTCAAGGCTTGTTATTATATGGAGAATCAAGTGAAATGTTGATTAGCTTTGGATAAGCTGCATCATTAGGGTATGGAATAAAGTGAGAGCAGACAAGCTTTATTTCCTTTTCCCCTTTACGATAACTAATTAATTGGGGTTTAAGGACAGAACCAGCAGCAAATATATGTGTGTGTGTGTGTGAGATAAAGGACCTTGATCATGAGCTCTTAATTAAAACAGCACCTTAATGTAACAGTTAATTAAGCATGAAAATTCCCATAGTTTATATATAAACCTAAAAGTCTTCTCATAAAATATGGCATCCATCGATATTTATTAATGATCATGATATTAGGAAAAAAAAAAAAAAAGAATACTCATGAGTGAAATATATATAATTGCAGGCAGTTTAATACTCCTTTTTGTTCCTGAAAATGATTATTTAATTGACTGAACAACACATAATTGTAACACTCCAATGGAAGGCCCAAACCACATGGCTTATACTCCAAAAGAATTAGTCAATGATATAATTGGAACCCCATTGAAACCTTATAAAGAACAATAATTTTTCCTTCACAAGTTGGCCTGGATCCCATAATACACTACCTATTTTTATCCTTATCATATGGGGTATCACATAATGGAGACTCTCAAGAAATAGGAACTATTATTATTGAGCTGAGACAATAACAAGGAAATATTAAAATCTATAAACAAATTGCATATATATATATGCAATCTATAAGTATATATATAGATGCAATCTATTATGACAAGTTATATTGTATGAAGAAAATGAATATTTGCAATAAAAATAAACTCATTTTGACAGGAAATGATCATTTTCACAACGAATATTGATTTATCACACAAGCATTTTCTTGTACTGGTGTAGTAGATGAAAGGGATCACTAATTCGACAAATTAAGCTTAGCTGCAAAAGGAATCAATTTCATGATCATATATATTGATTGGGATATATATTGAAAGTTCTCAATATCATATCTTTCTAATAATACGAGCTAATTGCTAGCTTTAGCTGATTCTAATTTCTTTCTTTGTAAAAATAAGATAGGGAAACGTCCATAATTAATTAGCACATATATATGTACCAAACCCTAGCTACCTGCTAAACTCAGAAAAGATATATACACCAAAACAGATAGAAATATGATCATATATATAAATATATATATATATATTTAAACCCCCCACCCACACACACACACACACACAATCTATCTTTATATATGTTTCTATGAATAAACGTACGTAAGTACCTGTTATGTATAGGATCTGGTCCATTGGGAACTCGTCTTTTGCTCATGCAGTTAAGATCCAACTCTGGATGATCGACGAGCTGCTTCTCTCCACCCATAACATGTGCATGGTTGAAATCTCCTCCGGAGTCGGACGTTAATGACGTTGGTGCAATATTCTTTGTACTTCCACTGATCTGATCCAGCTGGCTGCCAACCGACAAAAGAAAAATAACCCCTACCAATGCCAGTGCTCCAAACAAGACCTTCAAATGCAAGATCCAATTCTGGCTGCTACTACTTCCACCCATAATTGTCGACCTTTTATCTCTGTACTTTATTAATTTCTGTGGGAGAAGATGCGAAATTATAGTGCTTCAAGCTGGACACAGATCCAGGATAAAACAGAACAAGACTACTATCATTGCATGGGTGTCTGTGGTTAATATGGGGAGGTAGACGAGAGAAGACAAGGAAATTCAGAAGGCCGGAAGGAATATTGAGGCGAGAATTTTTAATTATGGGGGGCTGGGGCTGGACTGTTTTTTACCTCAAGGGAGTTAGCTATGGTTGGTTTTCTTTATAGGGTGGGATGGGATTCTGTTGCACTTTCTCGAGCCTAGAGAGAGAGAGAGAGAGAGAGAGAGAGAGAGAGAGAGGGCCAAGCTGGTTTCGAACGTGATATGGAGGGAACCCCTTTGCTTTATGCTGAGAAGGTCCCAATACGACTCTTCTTTTGCTTTGAATATTTGTGTATTTTCATGCACCTACGATACCAAAGACCCTCATTCTGTCATCCTTTACGTACAATCTGGTGAAAAGGGTAAAGATCTTGTAGTCCCCAGTCCCATGAAATCTTCATGCACCTCTTGGGACTAAAAAAAGAATCGAATATCATGTGCAGCAACGTCATTAAGACACACACACAACCCCAATGTGGAACCGTAGGATTTTAAGACAGCAACGTCCAAAAAGATTTTTGTACTTGCTGCGTTCATATATTATTCGTAATAGATGTAGCCTACTGATTAAATCACATTGTTGAAAAGTACCAAATGATAATTAGGGCGGTACAGAATCCGATGGAACCGACTACCGAAGTCTGGAACCTGCCGGAACCGACAGAAAATCGGTCGGCTGGCAATAGGAAATTGATGAACCAGGTTCAAACTGTCGAACTGGCCGATATAATATAAATATATATATTTTATACTTAGTTTTAAACGACGTCGTTTTACATATACCATTTAGACAAAAAAATTAAAATGAAACGATGTCATTTGAATTTAGGATTTAATAACCTCCCTCCCTTTTTCTTCTCCTAATTCGCATCTCTCAGACTCTCTCTCTCCCCTCTCATGCAATGGTGCAGTGCTCCACGCGTCTATTGTGCATCTCTCTCTCTCTCTCTCTCTCTCTCTCTCTCTCTCATCGTGACGTGTACGTGGACAAGGCACCATTCTCTCTCTTTCTGAGGTTTCATCTCATCACAATGTCGACGACCGACTGGAATCATGTCGAAACTGAGTCGCTTGTTTTCTCCCCCTTAACTGACTGGTTTATGCCAGTTTTAAACATGTATAAAGGTTGTCGGTTTGGTTTTAGATTTGGACCGAAACTGAATCGCAACTGTCAGTTTTCACCCCTAATGATAAGAATATAATTCAAATAATTAAATATATTATTTCTTACAACTAACTTAAACATTTAGGATAAAAGGTGATTTAACTAACAAGTAACAATGCAATGACAACTATATTATTGCATAACTGTAATTCAAACAAACAAGAGCTTCACTGTTTGAATTTAAGATGAAGTGATTGCTTTTATAGGTAGGGTTGCTACCTACCCGTATGCGGGTAGTTTCCTTCCTTGCAACTCTCTCTTGCTAGGATAAGGTAATCTAGTACTAATCATATGTCTTCTTAACCCCATCCTCGTCTAGGTTCTTAAACTTGAAGCTTAGATGGAGCTTAGTTGGCATCGAGGTTACATAGATAAGCAATTCTGTTACATAACTGTATAGTTAGTTGTATAGTTAGTTATTTCTTGTACAGATTTATGTTTACAACTCAAGTGTATAAGGATATATATAGCTCTATATAGTTAACTTCCTAAATTCTGAATGTATAGAAATACATTTCTTCAACTCTCGTTGTCTGTGCTCTTTCTTGCATCTTCTTGTAGCTTCTTCAGTTTCAAGTTTTGACATGGTATCAGAAGATTAAAATTTTGGTATGGCTTCCGCATCTACTTCTTCTTCTTCATCCTTAATTGACGATTTTTCCAATCCCTACTTTCTTCACCACAGAGAAAGTCCTAGATCTCTTTTGGTTTATCAGCCTTTGAATGGCGACAAGTACCATACCTGGAGTAGGTCTATGGTAATGGCCTTGAGTGCGAAGAATAAGCTTGGTTTCATTGATGGAACCATTGCTTAACCATTGAATCAAGTTGATCCTCTTTATGGTATTTGGTTTCGATGCAATAATATGGTGATTTTGTGGATTTTAAATTCTGTTTTCAAGGATATTGCCGCTAGTGTTATCTGTATTACCACTGCTTCTGAAATTTGGAAAGATTTGAAAATTCGATTCATACAGAATAATGGACCAAGTCTTTTTCAACTTTAGAAACAAGTTTTTGCCCTAACTCAAGAGAATGTTTATGTAAGTGTGTACTACACTAAACTCAAGGCTTTATAGGATGAATTGCCTACTCTCAAGCCTATTCCCACTTGTTCGTGTGTTCCTAGTTGTTCTTGTGGTGTCTTGAAAATTGTTGCTGATTATCAAAAGAATGAACATGTTATACATTTTTTGATGGGGTTAAATGAGTCAATTTTCTCATATTCGTGGACAAATTCTTCTTCTTCTTGATCCATTACCTTCTATCACCAAAGTTCTTTCTTTGGTCTTACAAGAAGAAAAATAGCAAAAGGTTACTTTTATCCCTTCTATTGCTGAATCTACTACTCTGATAAGCCAGAATGTCATTCAATTTGTTGGTGGTTCCAAGCCTAACATTAATCGAAGTTCTAAACCTCTTTGTACTCATTGTGGCTTATCTGGACACATTGTTGATAAGGGTTACAAGTTGGACGGATTTCCTCCTGGTTATCATTCACATAAGCCTCGAACTCCAACAACGAATCAAGTGTCCAATGTCACATCTCTTCTTGGTTCAGACATGGCAACTACACCACAACCCGTTCCACAACTACCTTTTCTCACAAGAGCAATCTTGTCAATTACTTGCTCTTATTCAGCCTTCTCCAAACATCTCATCCCCTACACCATCTGCTATGCATGTTGTAGGCTCTACTCATTCAACCTCCATTGCCAATCCTACTAATTCTTTCATGAATCTGTCAGGTATAGTTTTATCTTCAGTATTTGATTCTAAAAATCCTTTTTCCAATCTAGAAATTCTTGGATTCTTGATAGTGGTACCACTGACTACATGGTTAGTTCCCTTTCTCTTTTCACCTCTATTACTTCCACTGTTAATATGTTTCTTAAATTGCCTAATGGTGATTTTGTTTCTGTTACACACATTGGTATTATAAATGTTTTTTATTCATTCATCCTTCCTAATGTACTTTGTGTCCCATATTTTGATTTTAATCTCAATTCTATTAGCAAACTCATAGAAGCTTTCTCCTATTGTTTCATTTTTCTTTTCAAATATTGCTTTATCCAGGACCTATCTACGTACATGGAAGACGATTGGAGTAGTTGAACAACAAGCTGGCTTATATCATCTGCTTCAAAGACCTGCAGTGTGTCTTCACCTGTAACATCTTTCTCTTCGTTTGATCTCTATATTATTGATTAGGGCATCCATCTCTTAGTAGATTACATCTTTTACATCAAACTGTTCCAAATATTACCACTTCTAATTCTTTCTTATGTAATATATGTCATTTAGCTGAACATAAATGTCTTTTTATTTCCAACAAGTCATACAATTAGCAAATGTATCTTTGATCTAATGCATTGCGATATTTGGAGTCCCTTTCCCTTTGTTTCTTTTAGTGGCCATCGTTACTTTCTCGTTGTTATGGATGATTTTTCTCATTGTACATGGGTTTATCTCATGAAGAATAAATGTGATGCTCAAAATTTGTATCAATCTTTCTTTGCCTTAATAGATACTCAATTTGGTATCAAGATTAAGAAAATACATACTGATCAAGGTGGTGAGTTAGTTATGCCTTCTTTTTTTATTTATCTAAAGGTGTCGTTCATCAACAAATACGTGTTGCTACTCTCCAACAGAATGGTATTGTTGAACGTAAACACCAATACCTACTCAATGTTGCCATGTCCCTTCCATTTCATGCTCATTTACCCATATCTAGATATTTTTGGAGTGATTGCATTCTCACCGCTGCTTATATTATCAATCGAACTCCTTATCATTCATTTATTGTCCAATAAATCTCCATGCGAGCGTCTTTTCTCTACCAAACCGACTTATTCTCATCCTCGTGTGTTTGGTTTGTGCTATGCTTCTACTCTAGCTCATTCTCGTTCAAAATTTGCACCTAGAGCTAGAGCTTGTATTTTCCTTGGTTATGCATATGGGATTAAAGGTTACAAGCTGTATAACTTGCATACTCAATCTACCTTCATTTCTAGAGATGTTACATTTCATGAACAAATTTTTCCTTTCTAGAATTTCCTCTTTCTTCCAATTTTGATTCTTCTTGTGTTATTTCTGTCTACACTGATTTTTCTGTACCTAATCAAACATATCCCTTTCATTCTTGCACTTTTATTTCTGATTCAACACCTCCTATTTGTTCCCAATTTGCTCCTATACAACCTTCTATTCCTCCTCACAGAACTACTAGAGTTCATAAACCACCTTCTTACTTAGCATATTATCATTGCAATCTTGTGGGTCCAACAACTTCTTCTTCTTCTTCCTTGCAAATTGGTGTCTCTAGTAAGCAGTATCCTCTCTCTCTTCTGTTTTATCATATCGACATTTGTCTTTTGCACATCCTTCCTTTGCTACTTTTATTTTTTTACACAAAGAACCTGCTTATTTTAAACAAGCCATTAAATCTCCTGAGTGGTGTAGTGCTATGGTTGCTGAAATTAGTTAGGTTTGGAAGTTTTTTTAAACACAAAATTCTCATCTCACATCTCATCATTACAACTTTTTCAAATTTCCACTTAAAATATAATAAACAATTCAACTTTTTCAAATCTCAATTCAACTTTTTCAAATTCTAAAACAATATTAATATTAAAAAATAATATTTTATTCAATTTTTAACTTTCATCTCAAATGAAAAATTCTCATCTCAACATCCAAACCTAACTGGCTCTTAAAGTCAATAATACTTGGACGCTTACCCCACTTCCCCCTGGTAAACAAGTTGTTGGTTGCAAATAGGTTTACAAAATTAAGCATAATTATGATGGCTCCATTGAGAGGTATAAGGCTCATCTTGTTGCTAAGGGTTACACACAAGAAGAAGGATTGAACTATCTTGAAACCTTTTCTCCGTTAGCTAAACTGGTCACCGTTCGTACATTGTTAGCCATAACAGCTTCTAAAAATTGCCATTTACATCAATTTGATTTAAATAATACTTTTCTACATGGAGATTTAACCGATGAGGTTTATACGTCCCTTCCACCTGGTTTTTCATCTTAAAATGGTGTAAAACTGGTAAGGGGGAGCAATCTTCCATTGCAACAGCAACTTCTTCTCGACTGGTTTGTAAGCTTCACAAGTCTTTTTATGGACTTAATCAAGCTTCCCGACAATGGTTTTTGAAATTTTCAACTGCGCTTTTAGCTCATGGATTTACTCAACCTCTTGCAGATTATACTTTGTTCACAAGAAAAGTTGGTGACTCTTTTGTAGCTTTGTTGGTCTAATAATGATGAACAATCTATAGCTGATCTCAAAGTGTTCCTCAATATTATTTGAAAGTATGCACTTGAAGTCATCTTTGATGTTGGTTTTCTAGTTGCCAAACCTGCATCATTTCCTATGGATCAAAATCTTCAAATTTCCAGAATAGAGGGTACTTTACTTGATGATCAGAGAAGTAAAGTACCGTCTCATGTTCTTCACCTGAAGTTGAATACCGTGCTATGACTACTGCCACTTGTGAGCTTCAATGGTTGTTCTCTATGTCATAAGATCTCACTGTCTCACGTGATAAACCTACCATTCTCTTTTGTGACAACTACGCAACTCTTCATATATTTGCAAATCATGTTTTCATAAAAATACAAAACACATTGACATTGATTGTCAGATTATACGTGAGAAGCTTCAAGCTGGCGTGCTCAAGACCCTTCATGTTACTTCTCATAATCAACTTGGAGATATCTTAAATAAACCCCTTGGTTTAGCTTCTTTCTCTACCATTTTATCCAAGATGAATGTGTTTAATGTTTACCATTCATCTTGAGGGGGAGTCTTAAACTTATCAGAAGCTTAGATGGAGCTTAGTTGGCATGGAGGTTACATAGATCAACAATTTTGTTACATAGTTCTATAGTTAGTTCTATAGTCAGTTATTTCTTGTATAGACTTAAGTTTACAACTCAAGTGTATAAATACAGATGGATATAGCTCTGTAAAGTTAATTTCCTAAGTTCTGAATATACAAAAATACATTTCTTCAACTCTCGTTGCTCTTTGATCTTTCCTGCATCTTGATGTAGCTTCTTCATTTTCAAGTTTTGACATAGGTAGCCTACCTACATGTATCTGTAGAATGGGCAAGCGAGGTGTTCCCATGTTCACCGGTATATCTACTTGATCAAATTACAAATACATGAAAAAAAAACCAAAGAAACCTCTTGAATATGAATAATTCAATCAAGTTGCTAAGGCACTAATGGACCAACTTCAAAAGGAACACGGGGTGCAAAATCAACTCAATCTAGTTTGTGAGCTGCTAATACTATCAGAGCTTGTCTACAACTGGGTGAACATTGTCACGTTCTACAACACATGATTTTGGCTACTTTAGAAGTTCTTTTTATGTGAGAAGAGAAGAAGAGGAAGAGGAGGAGGAAAGCCAACGACTGTTGAAGAGCACAATGAGGAGAGAGAAAAATTAGAATTATATATTTATATATAGTGTAAGGACAAGTAGGTGGGTGCCAAAATTCATGTCGCGCTTGCTCTTTGGTCATACATCACATGCTCCTGAATGAAAATCAATGTATTTATTGCCTGCTAGGAGTAGACTATAGGGCAAGCAGGTCGTGAATGGGTCATGACCTACCACCCGACCCTACTTACACTACTAGGAATATGATTCAAATTGGATTTTATGACCATGTACTATGGCATTATGGCAAACAGGGTAGCCTCTCACAATCTAATGATAGTTATCAAGTATAATGTATCCTTAATAAATTATTATAAGCAATGCTACTCTTTATCCTAAACTTTATCATCCTCCGTCACATCTGATAATGTGTCATATTCTAAGAGCATTCACATTGGATTCCCCATAAAATTTCCTATAATTTAGCTAAAAAGTACATTCCTTAAAATTTTGTCCTAAATTTTACTCATCTTTCAAAAACTTTCTACATCTCATTCCTCATCCCTATCTTATTCTATTAAATAATATTTCTATTATTTCTTTATTACCTTTTTCTCTCACTTCCATTTACAATCTTAACTACTAACTCTTTTGTCTTATTATCTCTTTTCAAATATCACATTCTACTAAATAATTATACGATTTTGACTACCGGATACAGTATTATTTTTCAAATTGAAATCCGTATTATAAAAATAGTAATTTTTTTTTAATATGTGCATTTTCTAACGTGATGGTATTTTTTAATATCTACTCTTTATCAGTTTCTCTAATGATAATACCTAGCCACGCATTGATGATAAAAAAAAAAAAAAATTTATTTCTGTAACGGTAACATTTTTTGTCCTTTCTCTAACGGTAACATTTTGAAGACTTTTTCCAACGGTAACATTTTGAACTCTTATTTTGTCTTTTCTCCAACGGTAACTTTTTTTGTCTTTTCTCCAACGGTAACTTTTTTTGTCCTATATGTAACGGTAACTTTTTCCTCTATAAATACGCATTCTACAATTGCATTCAAATTCTCACAAACTCAAGTCTCATTTGGTGTAAAGAATCAAAATTCAATAGTCTCCCCTGATCTCCCACTCCCTTATCAAATGGCTCGTACATTCTTTCGCAAATTGCTCACATACTTATCCTCTGAACATGAGTTCGATGTTGTTCTTAATGACGAGGCCGATGGACAGTCATTGAGGCATCGTGGCAATCGTCAACGCCGTAAGTTTATTCAGCGTAATTATATTCAAGGGCACGAGCGCCTATTTCGCGATTATTTTACAGAAAATTCAGTATATCCCTTGAATCTATTTCGAAAGAGATTTCGGCTGAGCCGTCCCCTATTTCTCCTTATTCTAAATGAGATAGAGTCTTACGAGCCGTACTTCGTCCAAAGAAGAGATAGTGCCGTAAGACTCGATTTATCTTCTATGCAAAAGATAACCACAACACTTAGAATGCTGACGTATGGGGTTACTAGAGATTTTATGGATGAATACATACGTATTGATGAAAGCACCGCAATGGAGAACCTTAAAAAATTCTTTGAGACAATAGTAAGTATTTTTTCAGAATCATATTTGCATTAACTAAATGTCAATGATATTGCTCGATTGCTTGAGATTGGTGAAAAACGGGGATTTCCAAGAATGCTGGGAAGCATTGACTACATGCATTGGAAGTGAAAAAATTGTCCCGCAGCCTGGAAAGGTATGTACTCTAGACACATTCGTGAACCAACTATTATTTTAGAAGCAGTAGCTTCATATGATCTTCCCGATATGACATGCCTTTTTTGGTATGCCCTGTTCACATAACGACATTAATATGCTAGAGAGATCTTCTATTTTCACCGAACTTGCCCAAGGGCGTGCTTCTCCAGTCAATTACACAATCAATGGCAACGACTACATTATGGGGTACCTTGCGGATGGTATTTATCCCAAGTGGCCAACTTTTATGAAGACAATTTCATCACCACAAGGGAATAAGAAGAAAATTTATGTGAAAGCATAAGAATCTGCAAGAAAATATGTCGAGCGTGCATTCGGGATACTTTAACAACGATTTGTAATCATTCGCATACCTTCCCGAATGTTTAAAGTCAAGGAACTAAAAAAATATAATGAAAGCATGTGTTATTCTACATAATATGATCATTGAAGACGAGCGTGATGATAGTGAGGGTCCTGACATTGAGTATGATCAACTTGATGATGAAGTCCCGGACCTGTAGCGCAATCATACAACTGAGTTACGGACTTCATCCAACGTCATCATTATATTAGAGACAGCTCGGCACATCATCAGCTCCAAGCAGATCTAAATTGAACATCAATGGTTATTATTTTTCCAACAGTAGACATGTCGCATAATTGATTGGTATTTTTCGCCATTCTAGTAGTGATAATATTTGAGTTAATTACGGTAGTTTCGTATTTCCTTCATGTTAGTAGTGACTATATTTGAGCGTGTATCTGTAATAGTTTCTGAAATTTTAATGGCCAATTTCCTTGTTAAAACATTTAAATTTAGACAATCCAAATAAAAATTAAACTGTCTTAATATCAAGAATATTGTCATACATCATTGTTTGAAACAGAAAATAAAGAAATAAACTGAAAAAATTCTTAATTTTTTATTAATTCAAATGTGCAAGCTCATTGCATTTCGCCATGATTTGCCTCTGCAGTTCCTCAAAATATAACTGCTGCAGTGCTTGCATGGCACTAACGTCCATCATCATAATGCGCTGATCCGCTTCTTTCTTGGCGAGCTCTACTTTCTCCGCCTCCAACCTCAAACTTTCGTCCGCTTGACAGATTTTATTTAACTCTTTTTCCTTGTCAATTTCCATCTTCTCAGCCTCCAACCTCAATCTTTCATCCTCTTGAAGGATTTAATTTACCTCCACACAAAACAACAACCCAACAGCATGCAAATCACAATAATGCTAAATAAGAGCATTCCCATTGGATTCCTTTATACATAAAATAAAGAAAAAAATGGGGTTCAGAATGGTGGAAATATTGACAACATGCGTAAGTAATGAGCCATTCACGTCGAATGGCTGCAAAACCCCACCCGAACGTCCATTGTCTTTTCTGGAAAGTACCACAAACTGCAATATGGCAATCCTGGTGAGGATTACCCTGCCATATCGATGGGGCCCTATTAACCCTTGTGAATTAACCCCCACTATAACACCATCATCACAACCTAATAACAGCCCCCTCCCCCGAGAAATATGAAACACTGCAAAGGACCCAACAACGCAGAACAAATTACCTATGGAAAAAGCAATGAAACTTAATTGGTTTAAGAAATTGACTATACATTTTTTGGATATCAAAAAAGTAATACTGGGAAGCAATAAATTCACCCAACACAGTCAAAAACATACAAAAAAACTTAATGAATGGATAACCACAAACAATGATTCGCCCATTCCATAACCACAAACTTCACCAAATTGTCCTCAAAACTAAAAACTCCACAAATTCACCACAAACTCCACCAAATTCTCCTCAAAACCAAAAACCCTACAAATTCCATAACCACAAACTCTACCAAAATATCCTCAAAACCAATAACTCCACAAATTTCAAAACCACAAACTCCACCAAATATTTTATTTTAACCAAAAATTTCACAAATTTCATAACCACAAACTCCACCAAATTCTTCTCAAGAAAAACGGTTTGGACAGCAATGAGAGAAACAGATTTAAAAAAACAAAAAAAAACTGGTGTGAAATTGCTCATCAGTTTCTCGGCAGCCAAACAGTCAACACAGCCATTGAGGAACACAGCCAAACACCCAATGCAAATCATCCTCAAAAATCCACAATCCCAAGCCTAAATTGAAGGGCAATCAAGAAAAATGGGTGGACAACAATGAGAGAAACAGAGTAATTTAAAAAAAAAAAAAAAACAGTTTCAAAGCATTATCACTTTCTCGGCAACCAAACACTCAACACAGCCAACCAAAATACAGACAAATCAATGGCAACGTAAGGTCAAAATGAGAAGCGGTTTCCTCAAACTAAGCCCAAAATGATAATGACTAAATGAGAGTGACAAAAAAAAAAAAAATATGAACCAATATGAAAACATCTCAACTTTCTCGGCAACCAAACAACAAAGAGATCGCCGACGCAAAGGGAGAGTTGTAGGCTCTCCATCACATACTTACCTTGATCATGGCGTCAGGACGAAGAAAAAGGGGAAGAGAGAAACAGAGAATGAGAGAGGTATGACAAAGAGAGAGGGGCTGCGAAATTTGGTGTTGCGAAATCAAACTTACAAAATTTGCCGATGGAGAGGGGCTATAATCGTTGGTGTTTCGAGGGAGGGATCAACACCGAGAGAGAAGAAGACGCGAGATGAAGGTCTCTAGAATGCAATGGGGATGTACAGTCGTTCCCCATATGGGGAATGACTGTACACACCGTAAACTCAAACCGCAAAATGGGGATTGGGATGGAGAGGGTTTTTTCAACAAAATCCTAAATTTTTCCCCAAATTATAGGAATAGAGCTCATATGGGGAATCCGGTCAATGGGAATGCTCTAAGTGACTCTTTTATCAACCACTTAAATAACATCTATTTGAAATTTGTATGCTCTAGATAGACGATCTTTTTCGACAAAATATCTTGTACATAAAATTACTTAAATAACAACAATATCCTTGTGAAAAGCTTTCATTTTACATATACATCGATCGCAACGAAGTCTTCTTCGTATTAATATGTATCAAAAGGAATAAACAAGTAAATGAAAATAGTACTTCTACTACTCACGTTCTTTATTTTCTATACTCACGATTATATTTATGGCACCAATCCCCTCCTCGCTCTAAAAAAAATGAAGAAAGAAAGAAATAATTGAAAGAATAAAGAAAAGAAAGGGAAAAACTTGATGATTTCTTGCATCATATAAACATTTCTTTTCTTTGTATAGAATTAATTGTTGGATCAAGATCTAGATTTTCTATAATTTTCTTATACAGTTACTTTATACAATTCAGAAAGATATATAGGCACAAAATATTAATGCAGATATGAGTGTATTTAATGTTAGAGTTTATGTTGTCCATAGATCGACATCATTTAATTATGTAGGATCCATATATAGACTGGCGCTCTCTTTAAATTCTAAAAAGTGTTTGTATATAAAAGTTGTAGAGGATCTAGATCCTAGCTAATTGATGGCGTACCAAAGCGCATGGCAACCTTCCATGCATCCAACACAAGCCAAATTTGATAATATTCTTAACTGAACTTGTGAGCTTTTCCTGGTTGTACTTTTTCCCTTTTCCTAGTTATTGGCCTTGATAAAATGGGAATTATGCTGCGCCAGTTGCGGTACAGAAAAGTTCTTATACCACAAGGGTTGATATATATGGTATTCCGAACATAAGATATAATATGCATACTATATTGACCGAAAATACTGTTTAATATGTCTCTATAATCTTGGTACTTGAGAATATATATGATAGAGGCCGGATTTTATAGAGTTGGATATCTCAGAGTACGTATAAATATGAGCTAGAATTGACTGAAGATATATAGAAGCTGGTTCCCACAGATAAATATGATCAGGCTTTATTAATTAAGGGAATATGGTCATGATGTGTGCTTACTCTAATGTACATGAGGCCAAGAGTGCATGATATGGCACATTTTATGTTATCTCATCTATATGAATCTCACAAAGAGACACCAAAGCTATTGTATTGGAGAATCCAATGCTCTTACACTTGTATAATAACAGCTTGCCATTCAAGTTAGATATAATAATTATATATCTATATATATAAAATAACTTGACATGCATATTTGCAAGAAAATGGGTTGTCAATCATCACTATATATTCTTAATACTATCATGTCGCGAAGCAAATTGCTATATACTACAGACCTCTATTGTGAGAGTTTTTTTTTTTTTAATTTTTCTTTTTTGTTGAGAGAGTGCTCACCCGCACCCCCCCCCCCCCCCCCCCCCCCCCGGGGCGCGCACACACACACACATATATATATATATATATAGTCACATATATACAGTCAACAGCAGCCAACAGTTGCTTGTTCTTAATAAAAACATGAAGATGTGATTATACTCTTATAAAATTGGAAGCTTTAATTGGAATGGAATCTATACTGAGATGGCTTCAGTTGTACAAGCAGCAGCCTAGTTGGCTGCAGCAATCTTAAGCAGCCCACGTAATTAATTGGATTTTCAGTCAGTATCAGCTTTCAGGATTTGCCAATTTGAAAAGCTAATTCCTTGCGGCTGTAGATGGAATAAAATGCAGTATATAGGACAGACAGTAAATCGCCATTGCTTTTAAGCTTTGGATATAATGATGGAAATTAAACCCTTCACAAAAAGCATTTACATATAATATATATATTGGCTAACTAGTTCCCCAGCTTACACCTGGGAATCTCTCCTTNTGCACAAGCTTTTCCCACATTTTTTTATATTTCACTTAATTGACGGTTCACTTTTTAATTAAAAAATAAATAACATTTTTTTTCATAAGTATCTATGATGTGAATATCCTTGAAAAACTACAAATTATCAGAAAATCATCAGTTGATTAAATTGGATTAGTCAGCAATATAATATAAGATCAAACTGATCAATTAATCTAACCGTATACTAGTCATGCATGATTATGTAAAATATTCCAGTACTTTGAAGTAGAAACATAATTAATTAATTAATTGCAACAAAAACTAATATTATATATATATGTATGTATGTAATATATGAGATGCAAACCATGAGTACCGAAACCATTGCAGGCCATTAATTATCCATAATATTAGCAAGGCAATTTAATTACCTGGCCGCGCGTCCATGCACATCAATTGATCATCTCGAAGCCGAAGATGAGGGTTTGTGGAGTACAAGGGTGCATGGCCTACCTGTTGCATGCAAATTATCATATACAAATCTCATCTTCTTTTAAGGATTCGTACACAGACAGCTTAGCTTTGATGAAATGTTCCCACCAATCGCGCGAGATATATATGATTTTATATATAAGATTCATGCTCAAATGACTTAGCTTCAGGACCCAAGGTAGCTGGGACGATTGACCTTATCGTCATCATGTATATCACTGAAACCAATAAATTTGAAGTGCCAGAGCATGCACTTTTCTGCTTAAATTTTGCTCCTTGTTCTTACTAAAGAAGCATATAATAAAGTCATGTGCCAGCTGCGGCGGCTGATCTTTTCTAGACACATTTTCCATCTTGCATTATTTAGATATCAACAGCTAGCTAGCTAGCTAGCTAGCTCCTAAAAGAATGGGAATCTTAATCCTTTTGAACACATGCTATGTTAATTTATATATATATTTCACAATATTTATCAAATAAATAAATAAATAATGTTGGATCTTCTAATTCATTTGGGATCGATGTAGAGTATATATATTAATTATTTTTCTTTTAAATAGTTGATAGAAAATTTTTATAGTTATATGCATGCTATATACACTGTCATTAATGGATGAATTTTTCTTCAACCAATATCTTGTATAAACTAGCTCCTTTACGCTCTTCGATAAAAAGAACACACCATTAATAGATCAACTCTTGTTTTTCAAATAAAGAATTTTCAAATTGAGGATGTGATAATATATAGCATTTTCCTTTGAGTACTATTTTCGGTTGTAGATAAAATACAATATTGGAGTTTACTTAGATCATGTGTAAGTAAGTCGAGCTCAAGTAAGTAGTTGATCATGGGCAAGCCTTATTTGTTTAATTTGTATCCAAACACGCATCAAGCTTGAGTTTATCAGTGAGTTACATTTATTGGCCGTTACGAAAGTTGTTGCAATGACTCATGATATCAGAGCATTTTTCAAGTAATAATCCAAAGGGGTTTGATATGTTGGAGTTCAGCTTCTTGGCGTCTTTCAGAGCTATTAAAACTTAAGTTATCATGGCCATGATGAAGGGTAGTACTAGAATTTGTTTAGGACTTGATTCCTTAATTTTCTTTGTAATCCTTGCTGCTTTCATGCAGGCTCTTTATTTAAGAGAAATTTTAGAGTTCATCGATCCAACTCCAAAATTGGCACCCAAGAAGTTTAATTATAAACTTATTGAATATTGTATAAAAAAGATAGAGGAAACAAGAAGATCATGCATGATGGAAAAGGAAGACTTGGGGAAGATGAAAACCCCAATAATGCATGCAGCTGATCATGTGTTGTGGGCTATCGAACAACGCTCATATATACCCTTTGAAGGATATATATGATGATGAAGACTTGGGGAAGATCAATGCAAGTTGTCTTGATGGCTGTTGGTTGCATGCTGGGGATGTTAGTCACTAGAAAGGATCGATCTCGACGATGTTAGTCAGGAATGCAGCCACAATAGCGTACACTTGAAGACTGGGGATCTGACTATTTTTCTGAGTAGAGAAGAGTGGAATAAAACTTATCGAGAGTGACTATTAGATATTCCCAAAGTACAGGCACGTGGTACTCCAAGAGTGTTGTAGTACTCTCATCTTATGATAAAATATCATGTCAATTAAAATTAATGCTTATAACGACATAACTATATGACATCATGTTATGATAAGATGAGAGTACTACATCGTTTGTATTATGAGAGTACCTAATAATTTTCCGACACGAAAGGCTCAAAGCTTCTATTTGAAGAATTAATTTGGTTAGCCCTATAGTACTACTTTTAGGCAACCAATCTTATTGATCTTGTTAAAGCAACAAATTATGATAAGATGAGAGTACTACATCATTTATATTACGAGAGTACCTAATAATTTTCCGATCCGAGAGGCTCAAAGCGTCTCTTTGAAGAATTAATTTGGTTAGCCCTATAGTACTACTTTTAGACAACCAATCTTATTGATCTTGTTAAAGCAACAAATTACATCTTAATGATTTGACTTAAAAGAAAATACTTTTTATCGTGTATTTAGCAAAGGAGCTCAAAGCGTCTCTCGAGTTTTTAATTTTTAATTTATTTACTCGCGGTGGTCGTTAATGATATTGAAGATTGTGTTTATGTTAGCCCTTAGCATTCACATTGGCCTACCCAAGTAAGCTGCAGATTTAATTTGCGTGGTTTTAGCCCTGTAATAGTAAAAACCTACCAAAATCCTACGACCAAAATAAAGGGGCATTTTGGTATTCCACTATGATAAGCCAAAATAGATTAGCTAAGAAAAATATAAATCATCGGAAGACTGAACAAAGAAAAAATGTGTGAAGACTAAAGAGTGAACTCTTAACAAAATCGGAAAAAAAAAAAAAAAAAGGATTTCTTTAACAATTTAACAAAATATAGCCTACCAGGACGTGAAGAACCCCATTTTGGCTTTCAACCAGCGTTTAGAGGTACTGAACTAAAGAGGAATTATTCCCTCTAAACCCCCTTTCTCCTTTCTTTTCTCCATTCTCCCTGTTACAGAGCTTAGTTACTGTTCTTGGTGCTAAGTGAATTAAATTCTCATCAATCAAAGCGTGTTGAATGGATACCTTTCAGAAAAGCTTTATTTACAAGCTTTCCACGTTCCCATCACGTCATATTAAAAAATAATAATAATAAAAAGGAACATAAAATTCAATGCCAAATTGCAAACAGAACGACTCTACCTTTAATCTCATAAGAGAGCATGCCCACGCAGAAAATAAACAAATACAAGTAGAGCCAAGCGTAGACGCTCAATACTGCTAATCAATATACATCATCAAGCTAAAAACCAAATTATATTGCACAGCCAAAAAATGCTGAGATGTAAATCTACATCAGTGGCAAGCCCGGTAACCAGTAAGGTTCAACAAGAGAGAACAGATTTCCGGGTTGAAAAAATGGATGGAAGAAGAAAGAAAAAACTAGATATGGCACAAGCTAATTCAGCAAATATCTCTAAAAGGAAATTGTCAAAATGAAAAATTTTGTACAGCAGAATTATCATTTCAGACTATTTCTTAAGGGGTATCTTTGGCCGTGATCTCATGCTGGCTCTCCGAGCAACATCCCATGCCTTCTGAGGGGCATAGATACCTAGCTGTGCAGCAAAAAATGACTCATACCCAGGTGAGTCAAAAGCAAAGCCAGTGTGTTTTGATCTCTCTTGTGGGAGTTGGGATAACGCATATCTCCTTGCCTCAGCTTCCGTAAGGTGGTTCCCAATCTCTAGAAAATCTGTCTGGCTGGTATTATCAATTTCATGCCTGTGAATTTCCTGAATAATCTGATAGTCATAGGGAAAGAACCATCTTTGAATCCTGCATCCGGAAAAACCAAAGATTTATGGAGCCAAACAAGACATGGACGCTCACACAAATCAAACTGAAAACTTTACCTCAATTATCAAATAAAGAAAGTTCAGGTGCAGAGTATAATAAAAAATGTGTACTAGTTTATTGTAGGGACACAGTGACCTATCAAAAAACAAATTGTAGGGATGAGGTGAAAGCTTTCACCATGCTATATATAAGCTATATTAATGCAATGTCTATGGTCACATCCTTCTGGTCGATCGCGACAATACTCTCCAGTAACTTTAAATCGGGCATGTGATCGGGAGAACCAGCTCCATACTTTACGAAAAGGACCTCACCAAGTGTGTAGGCTGAATAAGTAATCACCAGAAACATGAACCAAACTAAGACTGGTCAATGCCTCAGTATCATATACTTGATACATGGAGACACATTGCTGTCTATTTCATCATTGGCCCATTTCAGAGTAAATACTCTCCTAAATCATCTTCCACACCTGAAAAGGGCCAACCCAAGAAAGACGGCAAACCATCCGGGCCAATGCTCCAAAAAACCATATGAGCCAAATCAAGGAATGTGCTACCTTGCTCCAAAAGCAACCTACTACATGAGCCCTATCAATATGGCATTGCTACAACCTTGGTCAGTTCAACCCAGCCCCTTCCTAGAACCAATAACCTTTAGCTGTTTTGATCATTGAAAACATGCATATTCAAGCCTGAGAGTGCATAAAAAGACTTGCAACATATCCACATATAAAAGCTACAGATTGCTCTCAGAGACTAATTTCTTACCCTTGATAGACGAAGTCGCCCAAAAGGGCAACAATGGGAACAAGAAGAATAGCAATGTAAAAGTAGAACGTGCTCATCAAGACATATATGGTGAAATAAACATTCTCCTGCATTGAATGTTAAAAAAAAAAAGGTAAGTTAGCATTTAGAGTGATTTAAAAGGGTTGGAAGGAGATAAACCAAAAACTAAGTACCCACCTGTCGATCCATTGGGGTCATAATTCCTGAATAAATAAAAATGAAAACAAACCACGCTAAAATACTTCCTCCAACACTAATGTAATGCCACCTTGTAATCGAATTACACATCAGAAGAAGTCGCAAGTTGACTGTCACTACAACACAAGTGAAGGCCATCGTGCTAACATCCCAGAGACCAAACATCTTCCCTGATGAATTTTTAGCACTTTTACTGGAAGTGGTAACAAAGTGATAAAAGATGAGAGACTGATAGATAGAAAAGAACGCCCATATTGCCACAACTCTCCATTTAAAAAAGACGTTTCTTATTCCCTCCCTATAGAGTTGAGGATACTTCTTAGAAAGGGTTGCACTGACATCCTGGCAAAAAACAAGAGAAAATAATCAATTAAGCATTCCCCAAAAACTAGTGAAGATAGAGAATGAAACCAGCAAATTTTTGAAGTGATCAACCAAACTAAAGGCAATTGCTTCAATAAAGTTGCATTAAAAAGTTGACGTCCTAAGTGGCCTGAAAGAATGTTGTACCTTATCAAAAAGCCCCACAATGATCACAGGCAGTGCAGTGAATATAACATTATACAATGACTGGAACCAGTCATCATAAAATCTTTGACCAGAAAATCCAGTTTGAAAGGTGAACCAAAATTGAGTCAATGTGAATGTAAGGTTCTTGTAAAAGAAGTATGTCACCACCTGCAATATAAAATTTACCATGAATGTAACCACTCAATTTATATTAACAAAGTTTTGAAGCTAACCAAAATTCAGACCTTGCATAACCTAAGATAAGACCACCGTCCATGCACAAGAAGCAAATCTGTAAGGAAGCGAAATTGGGCAATCGCAAAATCACTAGCCATCACCGCTTGCATCCCTTCCATCCCACTTATGCCAATGCCAATATGAGCAGCTTGAATCATGCTAACATCATTGGCACCGTCACCAATGCTAAGTGTAATTTTTTGTCCACCTTTTTTAACCAGACTTGTCACCTGCAATGTACCTTTTGGTTAGTATCACAAGAACTTCCTCCTGCTATTAAAAGTCCTATTCTTATGATCAATAAAATCTTGTTTACCAATCAAAAAATAAAAATGAAAAAGAAAAAGAAAAAAATAATTAATTTCATTTTGCATGGTAAATATTCCTTTTTGTTTTTTTTTATCAGTAAAAGGTAATTTTCATTAATATGAATGAAAATAGGCACGGCCTATGTACACAGGAAGTATACAATAGAAAACACCTAAATACATTCTCAAAAAGCTAAATTAGAGCTACGAACTCATGTACACTATTTCCATTAAGAACAATGGCTGAAAACCATAAGAGTAAAGTGTGCAGAAAAAAATTCTGAAGCTCCTCCATTTTTTGCTCCCTATCTTCAAAGCACCGTGCATTCCTTTCCATCCAAGTACACCACATAATGCACAACGGGATCATCTTCCAAGCTGCTGCTACCTGGGAACAACCTTGTAGACCCTTCCAACAAGCAAGCAGGTCAGCCACCTTTGCCGGCATAACCCACGCAACATCCACTCTACTAAATATCCCATTCCACAACTCTCTCGTCACCTCACAATGCAATAGTAGATGGTCCACTGATTCTCCATGTTTTTTGCACAAATAATACCAATCCATCACAATGAGGCCCCTCTTCCTTAAATATTCCTAATATGAAGGCATTTCCTTCTTTTCTTTTCTTTTTTGAAAGCAAAATATATTAAACTCGAAACCATCTGAAACCTCCTAGGCTTTCAATCTTGTGCTCTTTGGATCTGTTTTGGTTGTAATGAAAGCGTGTGGTAGGTGGTGAAAGCCCTAAAAAGAGACAAGGCAAACAGACCCAGATCGTTATTCCACGGCCTTTTTCCAAACTCATTTGGATGTATTGAAGGAAGTAATTATGATGGTATTCATGAGTTTCGCTCGACAGGCAACTTTGAGAAGAACCTTAAAGTTACATTTATTGTCCTTATTCGAAAGAAGTCAGGGGAGGTTGATGTCAAGGAGTTCTGGACAAATGAGTCTAGCGGATGGTGTTTATAAAACTATGGCCAGAGTTCCTGCAAATAGAATAAAATCAATGTTATCGAAGATCATTTCCAACTCTCAAAATGCCTCTATCAATGGAAGGAAAATTATTGACTCGGTTCTTTGCCAATTAATGCTTGGATGGTAGGTTAGGTAAAGTGAGCCATGAGTGATTTGCAAATTGGACATTGAAGAAGCCTATGATCAAGTGATCGGGGCTTCTAAATTTAATTTCTCAAAGGTACAGTTTTGGGGAGAAATGCTGTGGCTGAATCACCCAATAGTATCCCATGACTTCTTCAACAGTACTCGAGGCATATGTCAAGGGGAACCGTTATCCCCGTTACTCTTTGTTATTGTTATGAGGCTGAGTATGATGATTTCTGCCACGGTGCTCAAGGTCTTTTGTCGGGTTTTTCAATAGGCGTTAGGAATGGAACCGGGCTTAGCATCTATCATTTTTTATTTGCATATGACACTGCAGTATTTTGTGAAGCCAACCATGACAATCTCAGCTACCAGCATTGTTTACATCAAAGGCTTGAGCAGTTTCTGATCTAGAGGTCAACTTGGCCAAGTCTAAATTACTTTTCGTGGGTATAGTTAGAATGTCGCTTGTTTGGCAAACATCTTGAGTTGTAGGATCTCTTCCTTACCCATGACCTATCTTGGGCTTCCCTTCAAAACCAAAGGTATCTGGGATAAAACTATTGAGAAGATGGAGCATTGTCTAATCGGCTAGAAGCTGTTGAACTTGTAAAAGGATGGTAGGAGTACATTGATCAAAAGCATGCTATCCAACTTACCCACCTATAATTATATGTCACTCTTCTTACTCCATCTGGGTGCTAATCATTTGGAGAAGTTACAGCGGTGATTTCCTATGGAGAGATATGGGGACGGAGCACAAGTTCCTTCTTGTTAAGTGCTCCAAGGTATGCTCAACAGTCTTAGAAGGCCCTTTGCCTTGGAAGCTTATTTGGAGAAATAAGCTCTTCCCAGAGTGGCTTTTTCACTTGGATGGGGCATTAGGGAAGATTCTTACCTTGGACAACGTGAGGAAGCGAGGCTTAATATTGGTTACTTGTGATTGCATGCGCAAGAAAAGTGAGTAGCAGGTGAATCATCTTCTTTTACATTGCGAGGTTGCTAGCATCCTATGGAACATGATCTTTTGCCTTTTTGGGATAGGCTGGCAATGCCTTCTTGGGAAGTGGAACTCCTAACATGTTCGAAATGGCAATTTGGCAACCCTTAGTGCACACCTTTGTGGAAGATGATCTGGAAGATGATCTCATCATTCTTATTATTGTGTCTATGAAGTGAAAGAAACAAGCAAGAATTTGAGGATACCAAAAAAGTTGGTGTGCTCAAATATTTCTATAACAACTCAAGAAAGGCCCAAGCTACATCTAAGCCCATGCTCCAAAATGACTAGTTAGGGTTTCAGTTGAAGTACCTTGGAATCGTCATATAGGGCTTAAACTTCTCGCTCCCAAGAAATGTCAAATCCCATTCGCTATACATCCGAGGTATTAAAATTTCTCCGCTTGAATCCCTCACATCCTTGTCAGGTCATTCCATCATAAGTGGCACAGCTCAAGTCCCACACTTTATGTCAACCCAAGGTAAGCCCAAGCCACATCTGAATCCATACTCCGAAAGGACTGGTCAAGTTTACTACTGGGGTCCCCTTGGAATAATTATAGCAAGATTGAACTTCTCCCTCTCAAGCAATGTGAGATCCCATTCACTATACACAATCTAGGGTATAGTGATGAACCTTGACCAACATACTTCATTTCTCATTACTTCCACTTCACACCAACAGGATAAGATTTAGATGCACATGTTCCAACAAAACAGAAACTTAAGCTAAAGTTCAAAACTTGTCAGCCAACAGATACAGATCCTCTTCATTTCTTAAGGAACTCCACTATCTGGAATTTAGCCAATCTCACCATTGAACAAATATTCAAAGCCCAGTATCACATCATACTACTCATGGGCAAACAACATTTGGTGCTCCATTGAAAATTCATTCTATTTTGATTGTTATAGTGTGAACTTAACCCATAATATTGAGGGTTTGGGTGAGAGACTGACCAAACTCCCTTGGAGTTACATAAGGAACTTCTGAAAATCCAATGAAATCACCATGGTCCACACTGTGTGTTAAAAAATATGTAGCGTGTATGCTTCGGACATTGGTAGTATTGAGGAGGACAGGATGCCTTGGATGGATATTGGGAATAGGAAGTTCTCTCATCTCTATGCGATCTTTGTACAAGGCTTTGTCGTGTCACAATCATATTTTGTTTATCTGGAAGTGCATTTGGAGAAAGTGCCGCCTAAAATTGCTTTCTTTGGTTGGACTGCATCTCTTGAGAAAATATTGACTATGAAAAACTTGAGAAAGTGTAGACTCATTGTGATAAATAGGTGCTACATGTGTAAGAAGAGCGGTGAAGCTGTGGCTCATCTTTTACTTCACTGTGAGGTGGCATTGATGTTATGGGCTGAGATCTTTAACAGGACCAGACTTGCATGGGTGGTGCCCAAGAGGATGGTGGACTTGTTTGCTTGTTGGAAAGGGCTACGGGGCAATTCCCAAATTGCTTATGTATGGAGAATGATTCCCTTATGTCTCATGTGATATATTTGGCTTAAAAGGAATGGTTGAAAAGCTTTGAAGATTGGGAACGCTCTTTGGATGAGCTTAGAAGTTTCTTTTTCATACTTTATTTCTTTGGGCTTCTGCCAATGTTTTTAACGAAGCCAGCTTACATGACCTTTTTGTATCACTTTCTAGATCCTAACTTGTATCTAGGTGTTCTCTGTTGTATACTTCCTGTATAGTTGGGCTATGCCTATTTACTTGTTTCAATAAAATTTTATTAAAAAAAATTAAAAGAACATATGTGTATCTCAGAATATCTGTAAATACTAGTGAAATCGTCTATGAATTGTAGTGAAATAGTAGTAAATAGTTTGTGAATAGTAGTGAAGTAGTCTGAGAATATCTGAGAACAGTTGTATTCCCAAATAGAGCCTTAAAACAAACCAAATCAAAACCAATATATATTTTAACAGATTAAAAGAATAATAAAATTTCAATCCACATCCAAGTATCCACAGGCGAGAAGTTTTGATGTTATTTAATGATACAGTGGCATCACATTGATCTCATGGCATGGTATGGACTGCTAATTTCACAATTTTCACACAGCAACCAAATCCAAGCACAGGATAAATTATTCATAAAGAGAACAAAATGAAGCACCGATACGACATGCATTCCGCAAATGCATCAACCACAGCTCAAACTTATACAGCTATGGAAACTAAATTCATCTATTTTGCTCCATTTGGTGCTCAAATAGGAAATAATTCAGTTAAGTTATATCCAGAACCTCACCTGTGCTTTCTGTAAAGGAGAAACTCGGCAGCAAACAACTGAACTACAATTCAAGCTCAAGTTCAGCAGCATCACACGTAAACTTGGGTCTAAGGCATACATCAGACACTTTCCATCTATTACAAGTGCTAATTTTGGTCCAGCAAGTGTCTGAAGATAGTGCTGTGCCTCCTCAAGGCATTTCTTCAGTTCTTTTTTAACTTGTTCTTTGATGAAGCGCGCAATTTCCACTTGGTCACCCTAACAACAGCTTTGAATTAATAACATATCTATTAAATGATTTGAATCAATGCTTCCAACATACAAGTGTAAAAACATATGACCAAAAAATGCTGCTTACCCTATCTTCAACTTCTCTAATCGCATCAGTTTCTGAACTGATGAGAAATTGCTTCATGCCATTGTTAATTAAGTTGCAGGCTACAGCAAATAGACACAGAGAAAACTCACTTTGTTACAGACGCAATTTAGGAAATGGCAATAATTAAAATTTTGAGAAAAAGGGAGAAGAAGCACAAGCACTCGTTCTAAACAAACTTACCATAAGCTATGTTTATCGCTGTTTCCATCTTGTCCCCTGTCAGTACCCAAATCTTAATACCGGCTCTAGAAAGAGTCTCTATACAAGCTGGTACTCCTTCTTGAAGCTTATCTTCTATAGCAGTGCACCCAATCAAAATGAGATCCTTTTCTATGAGTTCTGCAACCTGCATAAATTTTATATTTTTTTTTCTTTAAAATAGTTGCATCCAAATAAAAGATAAACCAAATTAAAGCACACATGAAAATTAAACGAAGTGGAAAAAGAACTAACATCATGCGCATGTATGAACACTTGATTCACAAAATTAAAGACTTTTTTTTTATAATTAATAAGAGATTTTATTACCATGAATAGGCACAGCCCAAGTACACAGGAAATATATAGAGGAAACACCTAATACACTCTCTAAGCAGGAAAAAGAGGGTTGTTTGCTTTCAAAACTCTCCTCAACCCATCTTAACTCATCTCATCTTCATCATTACAACTTTTCTAAATTCCTACACAAAATATAATAATATTTTCTTTTTTTCAAATCTCAAAAAAATCTATCCAAATTCCCAAACCAAAATATAATAAACAATCTTACTTTTTCAAATCGCAAAAGAATCTTCCCAAATTCCCACACCAAACAATCTTACTTTTTCAAATCCTAAAAAATTCTTTCCAAATTCCTACACAAAAAATAATAAACAATCCACTTTTTCAAATCTTAAAATAATAATAATATTAAAAAATAATATTCATAAAATATCTTATTTTACTATTCACAAACCATCTCAACTCTCCTCTCAATTCAAACGGCCCAATACAGATTCAGTACATTATCATCATTCCTTACAAAACTCTTAGCCCACAAACAGTAGAAAAGAAAAAATTCTGGAGTTCTCCGAAAGAACGCTCTGTCTTCAAAACATCTCCCATTCCTTTCAAGCCAAAGGAATCATTTTCCATCTAGCAGCTACACATTTCCTTCCCTCAAAACCTCTCCAACATGCAAGAAGATCCACAACTTCTTTTGGCATCACCCAATATATACCTATCCGACCAAAAATCTCATTCCACAAAGACTTTGCCACCTCACAATGAAGAAAGAGATGATTTACAGATTCACCATCCTTCTTGCACATAAAACACCAATCAACAATACACAAACCACATTTTCTAAGGTTATCCGTGGTCAATACTTTCCCTAGAGCAACCACCCAACTGAAAAACGCCACCCTAGTAGGTACCTTCACTCTCTGAATGCTTTTCCAAGGGAAAACACAACCAGGCTGACAAGCCAGCACCTTATAAAACTATTAAAAAGAACTAACTGAAAACCTGGAATTTCAAGCATGGTCCCACAGTAAACTGTCCTCTCTTCCCTGCATCACTTTTGAAATATAAATTCTTCCCAAAAAATCAGAAACAACATTCACTTCCCAGTCAGTTACATCTCTGATAAAATCAACATTCCACAGAATATTATTATCGGTACGTTGAAAATAATCTGCCACAGCAGCATTTTGATCCCTTGCAATCCTAAAAAGAGAGGGGAAATCAGATTTGAGAGCTGATTCCCACACCAAATATCATGCCAAAAAAGAATCCTCTTCCCTTCCCCACCTTAAATTTAATGTTTCGAAAACTCCCCCCAACCTTTCCTAATGAACTTCCATAAAACTCACCCCATACGCTCCTCTAACTTCATTAGAACACCAATCCCCCCACCCACTCCCATATTTAACAGCAACAGCATTCTTCCAAAAAGCATCTCTCTCTACATGATATCTCCAAAGCTATTTCCCAATAAGTGCTTTGTTAAACATCCTCAAATTTCTCACCCCCAATCCTCCACAAGAGATTGGTTGACAAACCTTGTTCCAACAAACCAAATGAAACTTTTTCTCCTCTCCTATACCTCCCCATAAGAAATTACGATAAATTTTCTCAATTCTTTTTGCAACCCCTGCTGGCAAAGGGAAAAGTGAAAGAAAATACATGGGAAGATTAGACAACATACTCTTTATCAAGGTAATCCGTCCCCCTTTAGACAAGTATAGCTTTTTCCATCCAGCCAACCTTCTCTCGATCTTCTCAATCACCCTATCCCATATCAAAACAGATTTGTGAGACACGCCCAACAGAAGCCCAAGATACTTCATCGGCAATGAGGAAATCTTACATACCAAAATATTAGCCAAATCTGAAATATTGGCTACAGCACCCACTGGAATAATTTCAGACTTGTTAAGGTTGATCCTTAGACCTGAGACAGCTTCAAGACATAACAAAGCTCTCAAAGATCGAAGATGTTCTTGATTGGGCTCACAGAAAATTAAAGTGTCATCGGCAAAAAGAAGATGAGATAATTTAATGCTTTTCCAATTCTCATTTCCCACCTCAAAACCCGACAAGAACCTTTCTTCTACCACCACCTCAATCATTCTACTCAACGCATCCATGACAATAACAAAAAGAAAAGGAGATAGCGGATCTCCTTGTCTCAAACCACGTGAGCTATTAAAAAATCCAACCGGGGGGTACCATTCACCAAAATAGAAAATCTCGATGTCGAAATGCAATGCTAGATCCACATACACCATTTCTCTCCAAAACCATACCTCCCACGTAGATACAAGAGGAAATCCCAACTAATATGGTCATATGCCTTTTCCATGTCTAATTTGATCAAATTCCAGATTCATTAATCTAATTCTGCTATCCACAAATTCATTAGCAACTAAGACTGAATCAAGAATTTGTCCCCCTTACAAAAGCATTTTGAGATTTCGAAATAATTTTTCCCAACACCTCACTCATATGATTAGCTAACACCTTAGAAATGATCTTATATACCCCATTCAACAAACTAATAGGCCGAAAATCCCACATCTCCACAGCCCCTACCTTCTTGGGAATAAGAGCGATAAATGTAGCATTGACGCTTTTCTCAAATTTCATAAATGTATAAAATTCAAGGAAAAACTTCATAATATCATCCGGCACTATTTCCCAACAAGCTTGAAAGAAAGCCATTGAGAAATCATCCGGTCCCAGAGACTTATCCTTTGCCATTCCTCTAACCACATCAAGAACTTCATCCTCTTCAAAAACTCTCTCTAACCAATCTGCACTAATCTGGTCAATGGAGTCAAAAAACAGTCCATCAAGCTTTGGTCTCCAAGAGTATTCTTCCCTAAAAAGCTTCTCATAAAAATTCACAATGTGATCCTTAATGACCTCTTGATCTGAAAGGATGTTATCACCATCATGAATAGCCTCAATAGCATTATTTCTTCTATAAAAGTTCGTCATAAAGTGAAATGATTTCGAATACTTGTCACCTTCCTTCAGCCAAAGTACCCAAGATTTTTGCCTCCAAGAGATTTCCTCCATTAAGGTGATCTTCTCCAATTCATCCACCACCGCTTTCTCTCTCCAATTCCTCACCGGATATGTCCCCCCATCAGCTCCCTTTCCTCCAAACTCTGCAACTGTTGCATCAAAAGTTTCCATTCATTTTCCAAGTTTCCAAACTCCTCCACATTCCTTCCACTTCTTTTTTTTTTTTTTTGATAAGTACATTCCTTCCACTTCTTCAAATCTGTTTTTAAAGCTTTAAGTTTACTGGCCAGTACAAAGCTTGGGGTACCAGAAAAAGAGTACGAAGACCACCACAACCTCACCCTATCCACAAAACCTTCATCCTCCAACCACATATTTTCAAATTTAAAGTACCTATGCCATCTCAAAATGCCCCCACATTCCAACATAATAGGATAATGGTCAGAAAACATTCTTGGTAAACTTCTGGCTCAAATCAGGAAAACGAACTTCCCAAGAAGCTGAAACCAGAAATCTGTCCAGCCTAGACCATGCTCTTCCATTGGACCACGTAAAATCCCCACCAACGAACGGTAAATCGATCAAATCAAGCTCAAAAATCAGATTTGAAAAAGTATTCATGACCCAAGAAAAGTAATTATCCCCCACTCGCTCACTAGGAAACCTTGTAATGTTGAAATCCCCGCCAAACCACCAAGGAACATCCCAACAGCAGCTAATACCCGCCATTTCATCCCATAAAATTCTCCAATATTATCCACACTAGGACCATAAACCCCCGCAAAAGCCCATTCAAATCCATCATCCACACTCTTGAATCAACAAGCCACCATAAATTCTCCCACATAATAATCTATCATCTCCACTACCCTCCTATCTCACATAACAATAATACCACCCGATGCCCCTTTCGAAACTAAATCAACCCATCCCACACATTGACAACTCCATAAACTGTTAATGATTGTTTGATTAACCAATTTCAGCTTGGTTTCTTGAAAACAAATAACATCGGTCCTCCACTTACAAATCAAATTCTTTACCCAAAGATGTTTTCTATAGTCTTTCAGCCCCCTCACATTCCAAGATAAGATCGTTGGTTTCATAGATGACTATAGACAGCCCTCTCCTTGCCTTTTTCTAAAGACACCTCCTCCCCTTGAGTAATAATTTATTGAACATAATAATCTCTTCAATTCCCTCTCCTTCTTTGAAGCGGATCTAGCCAAAAGAGGCTGACCAGCCTCTATAGCTATTAAAAGTGCTCTAAACTTTTCCTCAAAACCGACACAAGAGATTCCCACGCATTCCTTGATTTCATCCACTTTCCTCAATACCCAGTCAGATGAATTATTGGGCCAATCAATTTCAGGGTGGATAGAACTCAACAAATCAGGGTCCAATTCATCATCAAACTCCCTCAAACAAAAAATTCTCATCTCATCTCATCTCATCTCATCATTACAATTTTTTCAAATTCTCACATAAAATATAATAAACAATTCAACTTTTTCAAATCCCAAAACAATATTAATATTAAAAAATAATATTTTATTCAATTTTTAACTTTCATCTCAAACTAAAAATTCTCATCTCAACATCCAAACCTAATCTAAACATCTGAATACAAGGGACCCCAGATGCATACTCCACGATAGACCTAGAGACTTTACCTCTCAGATCCACTTCTCCCGTTACATCCTCCACTTCCACCCCGTCAAGCACCTGCTCAAAACCTCCAAAACACAACTCAATAGAATCCCATGACTGTTGAGATGAAAATCTCCCATTATGGAGATGAGAAACTCCCCTCAAAACCTCGGGCTTAGGTGAAATCGACAATCCCCCCCTTTGCTGGAGTTAGACTCACCACCGGAGTACCCCTAGAGGATTCGACAACCACCGCCGTCCCTTCCTGTGTTGAACTCACCCCCATCTGAGCCGTCAAGGGTTTGATCTGTGCCTTCTCAGATTTCTGATTCTCAGATCCATATAGATGGAGATTTGCCATTGGAAGAGCCACCGTCGGAGAATCTCTCGACGACTCGCCTGCCGTCGTCGACCCTATCTGTGACGTCAAAGTACCTGACGGAGCCACTAAGCCCTTGGGCTAGGCCTCCACATCATTTGGGCTTTTGGAGTTCTATTTCTCGCGTAGGGGCTTTTCCCTCTATTGACCATGCTTGATAACTGGGCCTATAACACACCTCTAATTACTTAAAGAAAAATAGACTGAAATTGCTCACTTCGAGGGGAGCACCTCCATAGAAGAAATGAAGAAGAAGATACGGGAAAGGAAATAGGAATTTTCATTAACTTTCTGGATATATGAACCCTATAGCCCTTGGCTCTTACATAAAGAAGATGACCCCTACGTGGGCCCAGGCTAACACAACTAAAGGCATACAATAAAATAAAACTAAGGCCCAAGGCCCACTAGCTTTCTTGTAGTCCAAATACATGCTGAATTTGAAATTGTAAATGAAATTAAACGGGCCCATAGCCCAGGCCCTTCATTCGCGAACTGTGACAGGGCCTTGATCCAACCCATTAGCCTTATTATCTTTATAACATTTAGGCCCACTCCGATGCTCCAGCTTCCCTTTTCCCTCTTCCTTATCCACTACAGTAAGGCCCAAACCCATAACAAGCCCAACCCTTCATCTACCTTCTTCACCAATGACTCCAACCTCTCCTTCCAACCAAATAACTCTGCCCTTACGTGCCACAGAGACCCTTCAACTTCTCCAATTTTTTGCAGCGCCTCTAAATACCAACCATTCTTCCTTTCATCAAACTGCTTCCACCACAAAGCATCATTCCTTTTCCTGCCATCCAGCACCAACTCATCCTTCCTGATTTTACCATTACCATAAATTTGTTGAGGACCAAATACCTCCTGCCTAGGATTCATTAGCGCCAACAGGTAAGAAGTTTCATGATGATGATTAACACCTTTAAAAGATGTATCCGAAATCACCTTCTTACCTCTGATATCCCTTTCACCACCACCATTCAAAGAAACAACTCTGTTATCAATAGCTGCGACAGAACTTCTAAAATCTACCATCTCTCTCACTATCCTTGCAAAACCTGCCCAACCACACCCTTTCCTCCCTTCTGGAATCACAATGATACCATTCCTCATACCAAACTCAATCAGCTTCACAAACCTTCCAAACGCATTTTGACACCTTTGGACCATACAAACTCTATGACCCTCCCTTTTAGTCTGAAAAGATTCCTTATTGCCCGATAACCTCAGACAATCATCCACCACCTTTGCCATCCAAACAACCATTCCTCCACTAAGATGAAGGGACTTAGATGCCGTTTGGATAGTGAGTTGAGTTGAGATGAGATGAGATGAGATAAAAGTTGAAAGTTGAATAAAATATTGTTAGAATCTTATTTTTTTAATATTATTATTGTTTTGGAAATTGAAAAGTTAAATTGTTTATTATATTTTGTGTGGGAATTTAGAAAAATTATAATGATGAGATAAAATGTTTTCACTATCCAAACGGGGCCTTAGGGCAAGTTTGGCAAATGGGATGAGATACAAAATTCTCATCTCATCACATCATTACAACTTTTTCAAATTCTCACACAAAATATAATAAACAATTCAACTTTTTCAAATCCCAAAACAATAATAATATTAAAAAATAATATTTTAAACTTTCATCTAAAATCAAAAATTCTCATCTCACTATCCAAACCTACCCTTAGACAACTTCCTGCTCCTCTCAGTAATACAAAAAAAGTTTACACCTCTCCTACTAATCACGAATCTCTTTGCTTCAATCCAAAACCTACGCTCCATCTTCAACTAACTATTGGTAAAACTAAAAAAAGAAAAAAGAAAAAGGGAATCGAAACAGGGACAATGAATGAAAGATTAAGGATCATCCCTGTCTAGCAGTATTCTAATATATAAATGTGAAACCATTGGAACAACTTCTCACAAAATTAAAGACTAATCAATTTGACAGTAAATAAAAGTATGTCCACGCACAATTTCATACTAGAAAAACTACTTATCAAAAAGATCTCATGCTAGAAAAAGAACTAACATCATGCTTCGATTAAAAGCAAAGGTGCAGTAAAATATGGAATACGAAAACTTGAATCACATGTCACTCCGTGTTTGCTTGTTGTCAAGAGTCTACAGCATGACACATACATCGGTGTCAAGGTGTGTAGGAAAAATGAACAAGTGTCAAAATATTTCAAGCACAAAAAAACTTAGAGAAAACACACTTTTCACAGGCTATACAAACAAATAAAGTATCAAGAATTACAGACATCAACATTAATGAATAAAGGGTTGAAAACACTGTTCTTGCAACATTTTCCTTAATTCAGAGTTTTAATTCAGCATGTTAATCACTTGAAAAAAGCAAGAAATTGTACTGCAGAGCATATCACACAAAATTGAAATCTACAGACTTGAAGATTTCATTCTTGTGACATTTTGCATTAAGTGATAAACCGCAATCCAGTACATAACAAAAAATGCATAACTAAAACAGCATCATTAAAACATGGAACATTGATACAGTGTCATTTATAGAAACAATAACTTAATTTTTTTTCAAATGCATGAGTAATAAAGATTGAAAAAATTCAGGCAAAAAATGCTATCAATTCAGGGTGGAAAAACATACATGTGTCCAGAAAGATATACCTCATCCAACTTTTTCTCACGATCTCGCAGAGCAGATTTAGCCTGGACAAATTTCTCGTTCCAGTTTTCATACATATCAGGATGTAAATCTCTGTAGGCCAGGCAAAGTGTACGCAATCCAGAAGATCCAAATTGCTCCAAGTGTTCCCTCGTTACTTTCTTCAGATCGTCACTTACATCAGCCAGTCTCTCAAAGATTACAGAATCAGCACCCTGTGAAAAGAAGATATATAGCCGATTGTTATTTTGTTTTTCAACAGCCAAGCAATGTCCATCCTACTTATAATCCTCAAGAAATTATTACCTTACAGTACAATACCAGTCGGCCATCTGGATAGCGACATACAACAGACTGACGCTTCCTTGTACTAATTACAAACCATGGCGCAGTTGATGTTAGTGAGGTCCACAATAGACTTGTAAACCAATATAAATTACTGAAAGCTCCTCCCCTCAACACCCCTCCAAAAGGAAAAGAAAATAGAAAACTTTATACACACCTATTGAACTCAAGGACATTTAGAATCTCATAAGACACGTCTTGGATTTTGCCTATCTTCTCAATATGAGATTCACGAACATATATCATTGTAGGTGTACGCCTGAGAATCAGAAAATCATTAGTCTCAAGACAAGCTGTATACCCTTGAATGGCAGCACTTTCTCAGAGAAGTCATACTAGAACCAGAACCCGCAGTTGTATCCAAACATTAAAAGTTGTTTATGTATAAAAACTAAGGCTTTCAGGTTTAAGACGTTCTTGAGAACCACGCCCAACTAAACCTCAGCAATCAACAAAAACAGTTCAATCCCGTAAGACGATCTAGCAGTAGGTACAACAGCCACAACAGGTACAGAGGATTCACAAACCACTGTTGTCGATGGTGTCCCCCTTCAAAATAAAATTCTGCTATTCGTTCTTCTTTTCACAGCATATGAATAGATGAGTTGATGCATTCTTTATCCAAGTCAATGAGTTTTAACTAATTTTTAGAACCCTCATTTTAAAAGATCATTAAGACAAACAGGTTAATTTCCCCCGTTTGTTGATGTTATTAACTTATTATCTTGTAATTTTCTTTTATTTTTGCTCTGGCTCAGAAGGAGCAGAGATCAATCAGGTTTTGCTACTTAACGTTATTAAAAACTATGGAGATCATGCATAGGTGACGCTCTTGTATATGTCCCTAGTGCTTGGGCTATTGCCAATTCTTATTCTCAATAAAATTTTGTTTACCGATCAAAATATAAACAATATGGTACCCAAGGCAGAAAACTTGACAAAGCAAATAATCCTTTCTTCAATAAGGCATGGGAGAGATGGCAAGCACAGCAAGCACAAACCTGTAAAAGAAAAAGCCAAAGTTCTTTGCAGCAGTAACCAAGGCAGCCTCATCTGGGGATGCAGCTTGATAAGTGATTTTTTCCGGGCTTTCGTGACCCTCGGGGAGTACAGTATGACATATAGCAAGGCATCTGAAGAACTCCTATACTCAAAACATATTGCAGATAAGAGATAACATTACAAAGAGTATGCATGCTCCATGGTACATGCATATGCTGAACACAAACATAATGTATCTAGAAGCAAAGGTTGTTGGGATGTTTTTTATCGATAAAATTTACAAATAAGTGCAAAGGTGAGCAACTTGAGCACACAAAGTATACAAGAGAGAACACCCATTTATGATAGACGAGTAAAGCAAGAGGACATACAATGTAGTAGAACAATTTCGGTGAGCCATCGTCCAAACATACATAGATTTAAGAGTAATGCTAGATACAGTCCTATGGTGAACAAGCTCCGCGCACTCCCTTTGAAAAGTAGTGGGGCCCACCATTAAAAAGTGGGATTTTTCATGTGGGTCTCATACTTGTCCACTTCTTTCAAAGGGAGTGCATGGGACTTACATGCCCTAGGATTGTACCAATCATTTCTCTAGATTAAGCACACATTCTTCTATCTCAAGCACCCCTTCAGGTTTTCGGAAGAGCAATCTGTTCCTCCCAAATAAACAACAATAACCATAATAGGATCATCCGCCAAACTTCTGATTCACATGGACTACCCTTCTACACTTTCCAGCAAGCCATGAGCCCATTATCCTTTTAAGGCATAACACTTGTATCTCGAAGTGACGAAAAAGCAAGACCACGAAACTCTAGCCACATCACAGGGCAATAATAGACAGTCCAATGATTCCCCGCTCTTCTTAGACATGCAACACGAATCCACCACTAGAACTTACTTATGCCTTAAATTGTCTGAAGTTAATTTCTACTCTAGACAGACAAAAAATAATGTCACTCATTTAGGAATTTCTTGCGTCAAATGCTTCTCTAGGAAAAAAAAAAAACTTGCCAGCATGGGGGCATAGAGCATGGTAATATGATCAAATCTCAAAAACCTGCTTCTTGGAAGAGTTCCAGTATATTTTGTCTGTTATGCCTCCGCTTAAGCCAATTATATGCAGTACATTGAAAACAGAGAAAGGAAATCCACTTCTAAATCATCTGCTACTTTATTCTTCCATCGACTTCCCATGGAAGAGCATATGGAAGAGTAAAATTCATCTCAAAATTGCTTTCTCTGGCTGGCTGGCCTTCCATGGGAAAATATTGACTGTTGACAAGCTGAGAAAGCGTGGTTTTTTATAATAGATTGGTGATTTACGTGTAAAAGAGATGGTGAATCGGCAGATCATCTTCTTCTTCACTGTGATGTGGCTAAGGCTTTATGGGATAAAATCTTTACTAGGCTTGGTATCGCATGGGTAATGCCAAGGAGGGTGGTAGATCTATTGTCATGTTGGAGAGGTATCCGGGGCAATCGTCAAATCACGGCTTTTAGGAAGATGGTGCCTCTATGCTTAATGTGGTGCAGTTGGAATGAGAGGAATAGCCGCTGTTTTGATAATATGGAGCGTTCATTGGGAGGGTTCAGGGACTTTTTCTTTCATATATTGTTAATTGGGCTTCGGCTATTGTATTGAATGGGGCTAGTTTTAATGGCTCCTATGCTGTTTTTCAGAGTGCTTACCTTGTAATTAGATCTCTTGTATACTTCATGTGTACTTGGGTTTTGCCTAATTATGTGGATTAATAAAATTATTCTTCTTACTTATAAAAAAAATCATCTGCTACTTCCACCTAGCTATCTGATGTTCCATATATCTTCATAAGTTATTCACCCTCTTAAAATTCTATAGGATGCCACGCCATATTAATTTTGCCTTGAACATCATCTCTTTAAGACCCAAGTACTTCATCCACCAAGAATATGGGCTAAACCTCCAACATCTACAATGGCTCCTCTCGGAACCACCTCTGGTTTGGCTGAGTTGATTTTCAACCCTGATGTAGTTTCAAAACATAAGAAAAGGCAACGTATATGCTGAAAATGAACCGGATTGACCTTGCAAAAAATTTGGGTATCATTTGCAAAAGTAGATGCAACACAAGTAACTCAGAATTTCTATGCCCCACAGAGAAACCTAATAAAAGCATCCTCTCTATAGAGGCGACCAGCATTTTACAAACAGCAAGGGGAATAGAGGATCTCCTTACCTTAAGCCTCGGAAACTATTGAAGAAGCCAGTTAGTGTCCATTTATTAAATAGTGAGAGGGACTACAGAAATACAGTGTTCAATGCTCAGGAACGTCTCCCCAAAAACACGTCTGCAAGATATACAACAGGAAACCCCGATTAGCATGATCATAAGCCGTCTCTAGATTCCAATTTGCATATTACCCAGGAACCCCCGAACTTATTCTGCTATCAAGGAATTCGTTGACGATAAAGGTTGGATCTAATATCTGCCTCCCCTATTAAAGGCATTCTGGGACCTGGAAATGACCTCTTCCAATACCATTTTCATCCTGTTAGCTAGAACTTTGGAGATTACGTATACACCCCTCCCAGTTGGCTAATATGGCAGTAATCCTTCATCTCCACAGCATCCAACTTTTTAGGAATGAGAGCGATGAATGTAGCATTGGGACGTCTTTCAAACTTGCCCCAGCTGTGGAACACTTGGAAAACATTCATGAAGTCCGTTTTGATGATAATCCAACAAGTGCGGAAAAATGGCATAGAGAAACCATAAGTTCCTAGAGCCTTGTCCCATTCATTTCTTTCAGTTTCAGCACCTCTAAAATCTCACTTACCCCAAATCATGATCCAACCACATGGCTTCCTCGACACCAATGGAGTCAATTGTATGGCCCTTCAATTTAGGTCTTGATGCAAACTGCTCCCAAGTAAAAACATGTATAGAATTGCAAAATAAGCTCCCTTATATCTATAGGATCCAACGAGACTGTCTCATGCATAGCTAGGGTCTCAATGGAATTAATCCTCCTATTCGAATTAGCCACTTGCTAAAAGAACTAAGTGTTCTTGTCACCCTCCCTTAACCAAAGCGCCCTCAACTTCTATCTCAAACTAACCTCTTCCAAGAGAGAGATCCTTGTCTCGTCTTTCTATACTGTCTCTTCCTCAGAATGTTCTTCCTTCCACCATTACCTCAATATCATGAAGCTCATTCAAGAGTATACCTCGATATCATAAAGTTCATTCAAGAGTATCCCTCTCAAGTATGACCAAACTCCTACTTGTTCCATGTTTTATAATTATTTTCCAAAGCTTTCAGCTTGCTCATCAAAACAAAACTTGGAGAGCTTGGCACGTATATGACATCCACCATTATTTGACCTTGTCCATGAAACCTCATATTTGAACCACGTTCTCAAATTTGATATATCCTTGATGTCTAGCAACTGATTGCAATTGTGAAAATAGGAAAATGGCCTTCTCTCCAATGATATGAGGAATCTATCAGTCTTGGTCCATGTTAGAGGTTCTCAATTATTAGACCACATTAAGTTGCCATCAATCAAAGGAATATCATAAGACCTTGTTCTCAAATGAACTCGAACAACTCTAACATTGCAGGGGACAAACAATTATCACTTGATGGCTCGCTCAGGAATCAAACAATACTAACCAATTAAAATAGATTAAGAAAGTGCCCACCTCCATATATCCAAAAATAAATGAGCAGTATTCTTGATAAAGTATGAACAACATTTTCAACATTCCTTTGACCAATTAGAATATAGTAACAATCAGCATTAAACAATTATCAACCAAAGATATCAATGGAAAGAGAAATGCTTTGGCCCCAAAAAAATCCCACCAAAGTAAATCCTCAAACTGACGTGACTTGATGTGGTATGTCAGATTGCAAAGCTACTTTTATTGTAAAGTAGATCTAACGTTTAAGGGGGATCCTCCCCCCAAACCCCCTATTTCATGGGGCACATCCCCCCGAACCCCCTACAAGAAGACCTACTTGGCCTGGAAAGTAGCAGGTAGGGAAGAAAGTGCTAACCATTGTGAGAGCGTTCGTGCCCATACCCACGGGTCACTTCACTTCCTGATTGTTGATTCACACATTTACGTAAGTGACCATTGAACCTTATTGAGCTAACTTCCCCTACTAACACAGGAATAGTGCCTGACTTAACCTCGCATGCAGTGAGAGTCTCAGGCGGTATCCAGTAACTCAGTAAGACAAGACGGCAATGGTTATCCGAGTATGTCATATGAATGCAAGATTAACCTCGAAGCCATGTCAGTTTGTGGATTTACTTTTGTGGGATTTGGCTATAGCACCTCTCTAAGGGAAATCCTGATTAGTGGAGGTAAATAGTAGGATTTCATAGCCACCCAAAAAAACCAACAATGAACTTTCACTCGATAGGTTTTCTTATATATTTGGGATTTAATTTGTTGGCTCTACTGGTCATTTAGTTTAACTTTAGAAGTCAAAACCTATAGTCCCAATAAATAAAATATGAGTCTTATTACAGTTATGTTTAGTTTTCTAGAAACAATGAAGCAATGCTTTCGATTGAAGAGAAAAACAAGTTTTGAGAGATTTTTTTTTTTTTTTCACTAGTTTTGTTTTGTGAGAATATTTCACCAATAAAATTCGTCTTTCTCTTTGATTTCCAACAATCTTATCTTTCCTTCAAACCCAAAGATCACTAAGGTTGCATTTGCATAGTGAGGTGATCCAGATATTCTGTGAATAGTAGTGAAAAGTAACGATAAAATATTGAATAGTAGTGAATAGTAGTAAAAAGTAGTGAAAAGTAGGTGAAAAGTAATGATAAAATAATGAATAGTAGTTACCCAAATGGAGCCTAAAACAAACCTCCTAAAACACTCATGCCCCAAAAAAGGCTTGCAAACAAAAATCCAAAAAGACTGTTCACCATGCTATAATAACTGCAATATTACTCACAATGTTAGTGTTCACAATAGTACTGATCACGGTACTGTACAAATGTTCAAGCTACATTCTATATCAGATTCTAGTATCATAACTGTTTATCCCACATTGATTTGGTATTAGGTTTCTTGTCCTATATCAGTCAGCACTAGTTTGGCATCAGAACTTAGTCCTATACCAATTTTGATATCATAGCTAATGTTCAACATCATTCAGTTCATGTTTAATATATGGAAACAATACTGCATCCAGTTCCCACTCAGAACAATATCTACCTTGCAAACATCAGGGTTGGGCTCGTTTCTCCAAGCTCCCCGCATAAGCCTAGCATCATCAAAATTAAAGCCCTTCTCATGCGTCGCATTGTCTGAATTCCGCTCCTGTAACAATTTAATGACATCAAAGTTATCTTCTGTTTAAACAGAAATTGTTGGTCCCCATAAGATGACAGCAATGTATACCTCCACTTTTAAGCCGTTACGCTGTGCTATTCCCTTCTCTATTTCAGTGACACCAGTGCCATAAACCTCTCCTCCAATTGAACACTTAAAGAACTCCATCAAATTTCTTGTTAAAGTTCCAGTTTTGTCAGAAAATATATATTCCACCTGATTACAGCAGCAGTTCAGAACAGTAGAACTCTTTTTGGATGAGTAGAACAATATAATTCACACTGTAAAGTGTAAACCACCACTATTGATCAACTATATTAACAAAGTAGCAGATAAGGAGATGCTTCCGCAAACACTAATAGATTTAACTGTTCATATACTGATTGTGATGATGACAACACCAACAATATCTCACTTATCATAACCAAAATTTTCTTTTATTTAGCAAAAATAATAAAGACCACTTGTTGTGACTCACTCAAGAATGTCAGTATGGGAGTAATTTACCTGTCCAAGTTCCTCATTCAAATTGGAAGTCCGAGCCAGTGCTGGGGTGTTGGTTTCAGTATGGTACATATGTAAGTCCTTGTTGATAAATTGGGTGGACTGAATAAATTTAACCATCTGAAATAGCAATTACAAATCGTTAAGGAGTTATCCTTAAACAACCCCACACATTGCTAAGACACAGATTATAACAGACTAAGGAACCAACCTCAATGGAAACATAAAGAGAAATCGGGATAATTGAGGAGTACAAAGTAATCAGGGTAAACATTGTAAGAAGAGCAACCTGAAAAACCAATAAGTAGAATCAACTGACAAAATGTCAAGGAAAAAACCAAGCAACTTTTCTCTCAATTCTTTTTTGATAAGTAACTTTTCTCTCATTCTATAGCATTCAGATCAACATAACAAGCATAAATACCAAGAATCGGTTGTCGGGGTTAAACTGATCGTCCACACTTTTAGTGAGAGCTAAGTAATAGTACTTGCGGTCTATGAATACACCACTGCAGAGTTTCAAGAAGCCAAAACTCACTAATGTAAATAATTGCACCTATAAATTATTTTAAAAAATTGATTGCAACTATTAAAATATCCACAAACATGTACTGACTAGCAAATTCCTAATTGTCAAACCTGCCTATAGCTCCAATCAGACACATTGTAAATAAAACACCAAAAAGTGTTAGGATAAGTTTGTCGAGTTTTCTCTCAAATGTACTTCTCTTGGAAGGAACATTCATGGCATTCATCATGACCTGCAATTAAATCCAGACATCCATTAAAATAAACTTACATTAATTGATAGACAGTAGAGATAAATGACCCAATGGGGCAGATACCACACACATCAAAGAATGGAGGTAGTAGTAAGAGAGCAAATAGTTGTTGTTTATGTCAGTGTAATTCGTTATATCAAACCTTTGTTTCATGTCCAGTAAAAATAACAGCCCCAACTATATATTCCGTATTCCTGAGACTGCACCCCTGAAAACACAGTAATACCAACGAGTAAAATTCAGCTATGTTCCACCTATGGAGAGAAAATTTCAAAATCAACAATGACCAAATGATATAAGGATTAGGAGCATAAAAAAGGGACTCTCTTTTTATATCTATAAAGATTTTATTAATGAAATAAAACAATTTTGTAGATACAAGCCTACACAAGCTTCCCCCAAAACTATAAATTTTAATTTAAATATCTAACAAACCCAATAAAAGAGAAAATGTGGGTGTTGCCATAAAGTGTTCAACCACTTGGAGCATGAGTAAAAATTTGATCCCAGAAATAAGCAACTCTACACCGTACATATGCATTTGTTCTCCCACAAAAGAATCCACACAGGTCATAGAAGAACCACATTCCAAGTGAAACTATTCATTCGTCAGATATAAAAATATAATAAAAATGGGTAACATGATTCCGATCATTAGGATAATATTTAAACCGGTACAATGCCAGGCCTACAAAGAAAGCATTTCAAACAAACCACCAAGATCAACAGAACATTCAAGTGCAACATAGCAGTCTTGTATAAAAGTTATATAACCTATTCCTAGCAGATAAGGGAGGAAAGAACATATTAAATGGCAAAGACTGAGCTACTAAAACATAAAGCTGAAAAAAAAACAACCCAATGTTGCAAGGAAGAAAAATCATATCATACTCGTAACATAATTTGGTTTGGAGTGAGAGGCAATGTTTGCTTCTGAACTATAAGATTGCCAGTGAAAGTGTATAATGAATTGTTTGGCTGCTCACACTGCACTTCACCTGCAATAAACAAAGAAATCATTCTAAAAGTACTCTCCATTTTTCCTTTTGCTTTTTTCATTAATGAAATCTATTAAAAAGCACCAAAAAAAGGCGGTCGGACCCAAGTACGCAAGAAAACTACATAGAGAAATACCCCGGAAAAAGGAGCTTGTCATAAATTGAAACAAGAAAGATATGGATTTGGACCCAAAAGCTTGAGCCAAGATTGAGCCCCCAACAGACTTGACTGATTGGAACTCAATTATCTCAAGCTCAGCTTGACTAAACACAAAACGTTACAGTTTAATGTCCGGTGGTCTATAAATGGGTGTAATAACAGTAGTGCACTGCAACACTAAGGCCTGGTTTGGATAGCAAGATACTCTCATCTCATCCCATATCATCTCAATATCCAAACACCACAAACGCAAACACTTTTCAATTTCAAATTTTCAACTTTTTCATCTAATCATTACCTAATTATTCAACGTGATTTCCTTTGGGGAGGGATCAAGGATGAGTTTAAATTTCACTTGGTGAAATGGGCCACAATATGCTGCCCCATCAAAGAAGGAGGCTTGGGTATACGGAATTTGAGATCTTTCAACCAAGTTGCTTGGCAAATGGTTATGGAGATATCACCAAGAACGGGAGGCTTTGTGGAGAACCGTCATTGTTTTGAAGCACCGGGAATCATTGGGAGGGGTGGTGTTCTAATGAGGTGAGTGGACCTCATGGAGTTGGGCTTTGGAAACATATTAGAAGAGGGTGGGACATTTACGCAGCACATACTTGTTTCAAAGTTGGCAATGGAGTTAAGGTAAGATTTTGGCATGACTTATGGTGCGGTGACCGGGCACTCAAGGATGTTTATCCACAAGTTTATAGCTTAGCAAAAAGGAAAGAAGCATCTAGAGCAAATTTAGTTATCTTTTCCAATGGCCCTTCCCAATGGAACCTCACTTTCCATAGAGATGCACAAGATTGGGAGATGGATGACTTTTCGGCGTTTTTTGACCTTGTATACTCCACTCGTGTGTCGAGGGAAGGTGAAGACAAGATATATTGGCGTCCCTCTAAGAAGGGGGTTTTTACGGCCAGCTCTTTCTATCATTCCTTGAACATGCACAACTCAGTCTCGTTCCCATGGTAGAGCATTTGGAAGACAAAGGCACCTCTAAAGGCCACTTTTTTTGTATGTGTGGCCTCTTTGGGGAAGATTCTTACTATAGATAACCTAAGGAAACATGGCATTATAGCTATGAATTGGTGTTGCATGTGTAAGAAGAGCAATGAGTCTGCTGACCATCTATTACTACATTGTGAAATTGTCATGACCTTGTGGACCTAAGTCTTAGCACATCTGGGGTTAGCGTGGGTGATGCCAGAAAGGGTATGTGATTTTTTAGCCTCTTGAGGTATTAGGGGCAACTCTCAAATTGCATCCATATGAAAGATGTTACCTATTTGTCTATGGTGGTGCATTTGGAGGGAGCGGAACGCAAGATGCTTTGAAGATCAAGAGAGATCAATGGAAGAACTTAGAATTTTGTTTTTCAATACTTTACTCCATTGGTCGATTGTAATTGATTTTCATGGCAAGTCTTTTCATGATTTCCTTGTATCTCTAAACTAGACATAAACTTGCTCATGTATATGTCCCGTATATTTGGGCATTTTTGTCTCTCTTTTGATCAATAAAAAATTGTTTACCGATCAAAAAAAAACTTTCCCAAACTTCCAAACAAAACACAAAAAACAATTCAACTTTTTCAAATCCAAAATAAAATTATATTAAAAAATTATATTCTAACAAGATTTTAACTTTATCATATTTTTATTCAACTTTTTCTCTCCTTTCCCAAAATCTCATAAACATCTTAACTCAAATTATTTCACTATTAATCATAGAACATCTCATCTTTTTTTTCAAAAGTAAAAATATTATATATATATCAATAGGAATAACCAAGTACAATGGACATATATAAGAAAACACCTAGCCCATACCAGCTAGCCCCAGATGACCCAAAAAGCCCATGAAAATTAAATATCTATCCAAAATACATAAAGCCCGAATTGGAATAGAACACATATCCCCAACCCCCACCCCCCGTAAGACTAATACTCCATCCGAAACTCCCTCTACGAGGACGTCTTCATAATGCCCTCCCTTTTGTCTTCTCTCAACTTGAGATCGTAGTTGATTGCCCAAGAAAGACACTTTAACTCCCTGCTTTTTTTAAAACTTGATTTGGTTTCAAACGAGTGGTCCGCCTCTATCGCAGTGAGTAGTGCTTAAAATTGGTTTCACATCCTCCGTATGAAAGCCCCACAATATGCTGAATCTCGTTAACCTTATTCAAAACTCAATCTAATGGTGAACCCGCTCTGTTGTTTGTCAGATGAAAAGAAACCAAGGGAACAACATTATCCCCAAATACAGTTCCCAATTGCTCTCCCGACCCTAGATGTTCCTCGTCACAAGGCATCAACGATAAACCCGTAATTTCCTCCCCACAGTATCCTGCATTCAAATCCCAAACCTCCTCAACAACTATATTGTTACTGTCCATTGATGCTATCACCATTAGAGGTTCCTTCACCTCCAGCATAGGTGCAGTCATTCCATCGACAAGAACATTGCTTGTAAGTGCTCCACCCCTCAACAACCCTTTATGTGCCACTTTGTCAAACCCTACTACTCCCTCAAGAGGCATAGAACAGGTAGAAGGAGCACTACCTTCTGTAACCCCATTTTCATCTTTTGAAAGAAGCTCGTCTGCTTCTTCCAAAGTACTCAAAACCCTGGAAGGACCCCCATCTTCAATTGAAAGTGAACCTTGGAAAAAGATACCAACCCCAATTGCAACTAGTGACTGAGGGCAATCAAACGGCAAACCGGCTGATGCTGGCGTCCAATGACCCTATCTGTGACAGTGTCAAAGTACCCTTTGCCGGCGCACTTGAGGCCTTCAAACCCGTAGGATCTACCCCCCGCCCCACTTCATCCGTTTTCAACCCACCACTCAAACCCATGACCAGGTCCAACCCCTTATCCACATTAATCATAAGATCTCTCACATACTCCATAACTCTCATCAATTAAGCTTTAACAGCCCACAAGACCTTCTCCACTTCTCCCACACTCAAAACACTCAACCAAGACAGCCATTCCACCCTGCACCACATGGTGCTTCCTTCACTTCTCCCAATTTCACCCAACAGCCTTTGTCTCCTACAAGTGTCTTACCATTTCCTTCCACCACGGAGCTATTCTTGACCGTACTACCCTCCGATGACCTCAACACCAAGGCGTACGAGGCACCTTTGACCCAGGAAGGCCTTCCCACTGTCTTTCCATCAACGAACTCCCCTCTGTTTGCATGCTTCAAAATAGCAGCTTTGGACCCAGAGACGCTTCGAATGGAATTCAGAAAACCTTTCCATCCGATGCCATTTGCGTCTTCAGGGATCACCAACAAACCTTTCCTCCTCCCATTCTGAAATTCTGAAAGTTGCAGAAAACTGCCCCTTGCTTTAATATGGTGTTGAATGATGAGAACTCCATTACCCATCCTTAACTCCCTGAAGAATCCATCATGATAGATGAGTTCTAAACAATCCTCTATCCCCATGAAGCTGCCGTCCTACATAGGCACATGAACTTGGCTATCCTTTTACTACGTTCAGAAATGCGAAAGCTATTTCCTCCCTCTTTAGTAAAAACAAAAAATTTGATTCCACCTTCAACCAACCACCTCTCACCTTCCATCTAAAACGAATCCACGTCGCGCGTCATCATCCTCTGGTACCAAATCACAGCATCATCTCCCAAAACATCAAGCTTCCTCTCACTTCATCATCTCTGGCATCATCTCCCAAAACATACAGATCTGAAGTAGGTTTGCTCCGGCAAAATCAAAGGAGTGGTTTCCTTAGAAAATCCTATCGTCAGAGGGAGGACCGATGCCGAAGTGCCCTCAAAGGAGTCGCCTAAGCCCAACGGTATTTTCTGTGGTGGTGGAGGCACAAATCCGACGGACGACGGTTCGAGAGATCTCCTTGAAGATTTTGAATCTCGCCGCTGGAGGGAGGACTGACGTCGGAATGCCCTCAAAGGAGTCGCCGGAGTCCGTCGGTCTTGTTTGTGTCGGGGAGGCACAAGTACGACAATCGACAACGCCTCCGAGAAATCTCCTCAACGTCTCCGAGAAATTTGAGAAATTCCAGGTCGCTGGAAGTGCCCTTAGCAGAGACGTCGGAGTCCATCGGCCTTGTCTGTGGCGGTGGTGGGGCATCTTAGGTGAAGGGTGACACCGGTCAGTGCCTTAGGTGAAGAATGACGGCAGGATTAGCCTTAGGGTTTTCTCTCTCACTCAGTTACACAGGCCTTGCTCAAGAGTACCTCTTCTTATCTCATCTCATCTTACTATCCAAACCAGGCCTAAGCCAAAATTTTTCATAAGCTTACCCCCCCCCCCCCCAAAAAAAAAAAATTATGTTTCACGATCTCATGTTTCTAGTTATTTCCTTGCATAACTATGATAGGGAATTATCAAATTGCATAAGGTGGTCCCCGTCTCATATTTGATTAAAGTCCTCCCATTGCTGTAATTTCTGCAAGTGCTGGTCAAATTTTATATGAATTTGAAAATTTTTTTTTTTTATTGGAACAGCGTTCCGACTAATTCCTGGGGTGCACAAGCAAATGACAGTACAAGCATCATGATCGACAATAATATAGACAAACAAGTGAAAAATGCTAAACCTTTAAATTCAGATGCCTTCTCGGGAGTCAAATAATCCCATGTCCTCTCCAGTGCCTTCCTAATTTTCAAATTTGTTTCCCCATCCAAATTTGCAGTCTACAACCAAGCAAAAAACAAAATGAGAAAAAAGAAAAATTATGAAGTCATTGATTTGCAAATCACAACCAAAAGCTCTTCATTCTTCTACAAAAGCATCATAATCATAATGATAACAATGATAATAAGAGCAACAACACAGACGATAAGATAATGGGGAAGAATATTAAGAAAACCTCAGTATAGCAGACACCATCTGGGTTTGTACCAGCGAGAAAAAGCAGGTCCGCAGGAAAGAATCCGTCCTGCTTAACCTACACCCAAGCAAATTCAGCTTTGTATTTTAGCATCCAATTTAATTCTTGCCATTGCCAAAGGAAAACATTTATCATGATACTAAGAATGATAACATCAGAAGTGTAAAAAAAGAAAAAAGAGCATTCAAACAATTTTTTTATTAAAAAAAAGTCATAGATATGCTAGAAAGCAAAGGAAAACACATAAACCATATATAAGTCAGTTTTTTATTAAAAACAAATTCATGGAAAGTGTTCAATTGCACAACTCCAGTCTGCACCAAGCCTTTAACATTTTCAAATTCCAACAATCAGCTAATCAAAAGACTAGAGCTGCTCTCCACTGTCACCTCAATCCACCATTACCACCCCCACCCTCCAACCCCAAGAAAGGAGGCTCTTCAGCTGAACTGGAGTGCTTAGGGAGCAACCACAAAGAGGGAGATCTCTTCCCCCCTAAATGGCAGCCTCTCAAAGCTAAAATAAAGACATATTTCAGTAAGCACAGTACATCACTCTTATATCCAACCATAAATTCCAAACATAATATTCCCAAAGAACCTACCGAGTAAAAGCACATATCTTCCAAAAGCATGCACCACAAACTCAAGTCAATTTCTAGTGCCACAACCGGGGAACAAAGTCAAAATACAGTAAGGAAATGGCAACAGGTAAAGAGTGCTTAATAATAAGCCTTGTAAAACTAAACACTAAAATAAAAATGAAATAATGGGCAGCCCACTAGTTTTATACTTGACCCACAAAAAAAATGAAAGAAAATAGAAAGCAGTTTTGACTTGGTTTGCAAACTAGCAATGACACTATAGTCCACAAAGATGAAACACAAAGTAACTGGTGCAGTTTTTCTCAAATATGAAAAATCTAGAGATTACAGGGTTTTATGGAAGCATCAAAACTCAATCTCAACACAACACATCAAGTCCCATTGTGCAAACACCAAACTGAAGAATACTCACCCTTACAATGTCTCCAACCTGCAATTTTTTCCAAGGTATAGGCTCCCACCTTTGATCTTGCAAGACATCGATAAGATTGTTATTTACCGCCATGTCGTTCTGAAAACGCTTCTGTTGTACATGATTAAGCGAGATGATCAAAAAATAATTAAGCAATCGTTTTACATTTATGCTCCAATGCAAACTAATTAATTGATGGAATTTCAAGCCCCATGCTAACGCATAAGGGACAACAATTGTTGTAAAAAAGACCCCAAGCGAACAAAAAATAAATTCATAAAGAAAACGGAACACACCACAATAAGCAAGAAGAAGTTTCAGTACTCACCCAATCCTCAAAAGCTTCTTTAACAAGAGAGACAAAGAGCACCAGACTCAAAGGGACCACATTTGTTATTGGAGACACAGGACTGCATAATCAAAACAATACTACTATACATCATGTATTCACAACAAAATCAGGTATCAAAGGGATAGCTCTAAATCAAAAACTAGCACAGATATTTTTTTGATAAGTAAAAACTAGCACAGATATTTTATGCTAATTTAATCATCAGTTCCCCACAAAACGAAGATGGCAAAGCCAAAATGAAGTTATAGAAGAAAGTGGAAAGAGAATGAATCTCAACAAGCAAACATGATGCAATCATGCATGTAGTATGATAATTATTACATTATTCACATCCTGAAAGTTTGAACTGATGAGCAAGGGTGATTTTAATCACTTCACAACGATTTAACATTTCCCCTTGATGGTAGATAGACTGGACTAAGGGTTTAAATTGAGCATCACCAATTCTAATGCTATGTTAAAGTGAGCATGAAAGAAACATATGGTCAATTCAACATTTTAGAAATCACTCTATATAGTTTTACAATTGCCCAAGAGTAGCTTGGTACGCAGGAATTATACAAGAGAACCCCTATACAGGAGAAAAGAAAATGAGAAATTCAAAAATATTTTTTTGATGAGTACCAATTCAAAGATTATGAATAGGTAGAAACAGCAAACTATTATGAGCTGCCATCCATGTACAAAGGGGGTTGAGAACATTCTTTTTCAGCTGTACCATTGAAGTATCCTTATCAAAGGCTCGTGCATTTTGTCATCTCCAAATACTTTTTTTTATAAGGCCTCGTTCGGTTATGCAATTCAAATGAGATGTTTTGTTGAAAGTTGAATAAAATATTGTTATAATATAATTTTTTAATGTTATTTTTCTTTTGAGATTTGAAAATGTTAAATTGTTTATTATATTTTGTGTGAGAGTTTGAGAAAGTTGTAATGATTATATGAGATGAGATAAGATAGTTTGGTTTTGTGTAACCAAACCAGCCCTAAGTATAAAGAAGCCATCAGAGAAGCACAATTTCAATGACACTAGAAACAATATATCAAATGTATGCAATAGAAGTAAACATTGAAATAAATGCAATCTTCCATTTAAGAATTGAGGAACTAAATGCTAAGAAATATTGCGAAATGAACGGACGTTCAAGGAAAAAGAGAGATCAATAGAGGAACTTAAAGCTTTCTTTATTAGAACTCTTTGTACTTTTTTTTATGTCAGGGAACCTTTCCAAGGCAGGATCCTTCTGACCCACCCCTGCAGAGTAAACCCTGGTCCCATGCACCACACCCTCGAAAGTTTCCTTACACGAAACTGGTTAAATCGCTGGCTTTTCACCAGGGGGTGTGGCCCCAAATGATTGTTTGCACCCATGAGGTGTTGAACTTTAGACCTTGAAGGGAGTGATACCCCAAGACCAAGTCCTTCACCACTTGGGCCAACCCCTTGAGGTTAGAACCCATTGTACTTGGGCCATTGCCGTTATTTTTTTTTTTATATATAAGTAAAATAATAACTCCATAAAAGCATGCACAGTGGGACTCCATAATAACGTCATTAATTTTAATGGCCTAGATCTTCATGATTTCCTTGTATCTATTACTCCTACGTAGTTAGGGCATGGCTTTGCCTATTCTTTGATTAATATAATTTGTTTACTTATCAAAAAAAAAGAAATATTGCGAAAATGCTATTGAACTGCAAGTTCAACATAACGAAATAAATGCAATTTTCTGTAACACCCCAGTATGTTATGGATAATCCACAAAGACTGGGTAGGTTATAAAGATAATCATGGGTACTAAGTTTCGCATTGGTTATTTACTAAGTGAAACTGAGCTTTATAAGTGATTGTAAAAAGGTTTCAAATTCACTAGTCTTTTCGGGGTTACAACACAGATGTGACTAACATTTTTCTTGAGTTTTTACATATGGTATCAAAGCCACCTAATAAGGTCAAAATGTGATGCTCCAGCATCACATGTCATGGGCCTAACACAAAGGCGTTAGGAATTTAAGAGGGGGAGTTTGTAACACCCCAATCCCACAATGGGAATATGGATAATCCATATAGAGTGGATAGGTTAGAAAGGTATCAACTAATCGGAAAAAAAAAAGGTTAGAAAGGTATCATGGGTGTTAAGTCCCACATTGGCTACTTGCTAGGTGAAACTAGGCTTTATATGTGATTCTATGGAAGTTTCAAATTGATTAGTCATTTTAGGGTTATAGAGCAGATGTGCCAGCAATTTCCTAGGTGGTTACATTTTCCATTTCAGTATTATGGAGCTCATGGGAACTCATTGAGAATATACATGTTATCTAAGATTAGTAGGATACACACGAATACATCAAACTCGTAACTATACAAAATTATTTTACAAAGATTTAAATGCAGGTATATCTGGAAGCCAACCCAATTTAGAAGAAGTTGAAGGTAAGCTGAGAATATCATACCTGATTTTTGTTGCTGATAAAATTGAGATTGTAAGAAAGTAGAGATTAGCTACCCGCCTGAACTGTAGAATGTAAGGGAAAAAAATCAAGAACATAATGAAACAAAAATCAACAGAGGGCAAGCAATGAACTAACCCCAACCCATTCACGTAATATTACTGGTGTAGTGATACCAGTAATATTAATTGTTTTGATCGGTAAGCAAAAACTATACCAGTAATTTTTTTTTTTTTTTTATAAGTAAAAATCTTATTCATAAAAATGTAATAGGCGAAGCCCATGTACACAGTAATATTAATTAATAATCTAACTCCAACATTCAGCCAGAAAGTCACTATATACCAGTTGTGGAACTAACCGAAGCTTGCATAGTTCAAATTAACCTAATCTAGTTTACCCCAGAATCTATTTGTAGTTCTAGGTGAAGTGCCCTTTTAGGCTTTTTATTGCATTTTCCAACAACTGGGTAAATAGATAACTGCGCAAACCATTAGTGACATGCACTTGCAAGTTTGATATACTGTTGGCCATTTTCCGAATAGCTTAAACCTTCAGTATTAATGGTTACTAATATAGGATTAAGTCTAGTTATCCACGAGGTCCTTGGTTTAAACCCCATTCTATTCATTTCTTAGATTTTGTACATGGAAGCCCAAGGGTTCAGCTTTGCCAAAGGCTAACAAATGGGAGTGTGGGGCTTTGACCTTAATATTTCAACTTTAACGTGTTTGTGAGCTTAATATGCATTTCAAGCCTACTTTCTAACAGTTTTAGCTTTTGGGACTGATGGTTACTAACACACACACACACACACCCAAATATGTAAGGAAAGTGTTGAAATAGCAGTTAAAACACACATTGAACAATATATGATCATCATGTGGAGTCTGCTAGTGTTGTTATAAGGGTATCCTTTTTCTACGAGGACAGAGGATCTCACTAAGACAAGAACCTTCAGACACCCTTCGGAACAAACCCAGGATATACAACCCCACTCGCTATAACAGTAATATAGGTCTCCTTTTAACTGCGTTCCCACAAGAACATATTGTTTTACACTTCTATCAAAGAAATGCATTATTGACTAACTTGCATGTAGAAGTTATAATCTTTATTCCACTCAGGAAAAAAAAAAAAAAAGTGATCACAAAACAAAAAGGATGAGAGGTCCAAGTCAAAAACATAAAGTCAAATTATTTCAAATCTCCAATAATTAAGATTCCCCATTTCCAAGACACCAAAGAAATGGACTTCATCAATTCTATGCACCTCCATTTGCATCTGCTAGCCCCTCAAACACAAAGCAACCCATAGATAGATGCACTGGCTGAACACCTAATGTTTAAGAGAGACCCTCCAGGCCGGTGGGGTGTTTTTTTTCACTTTACACCCACAAATTACAAGCTGCCACGTATGCGTTGGCATAAAATACATCTTACACCCACGTACAGGTGAAATTTTTTCTTTTTCAGCTCTTTCCCCTCTCTCTCTCTCTTTCACTCCCTCCCTCCCCCCACCCCGTCATCTGCTCTCCCCCCACCCTCTGTCACTCTCTTTCTCTCCCTCTAGAATACGATCTGTGTAGAGGGATTTGTGGCCATCGACGCAAGATAGGTGAGGGCACTAGCTCACAAATTTTTAGTCTGATATCGTAGTCTTTGTTCTGATGATATGGCAAACACCCGGGGAAGTAGGTTTCTTCTTTTCTTTTATATATTCGATGGATTCTTCTGGGTTACTAATGGAATCAAATCATTTCATAATCATATTTTATTCCATTATATTTTTTTCTTTTTAAAATTTTGAAAAGAGGAAATTTTAAAAAATTATTGATTGTGTCTCACAGAATTGAGTCATGAAGGAGATAAGTATCATTTTTGTGGAATGGCATGATAGCATAGTCAACAATAACAATGAGAACTCCATCTCAATTTTTTTCTTCAAACAAACAGATACAAGACAAAGTTTTCATTATTACCAAGTTTGTTTGTATTAGTCGTAGAAGAATTTTCCTTTTTAATTATTACTTGGATAATGGGAGTGTTGGGGCAAAGTCTTTCTGTAGCAGTGACAGCAATTGCGCTCTACCCGATCTCGCTCACCTTGCCAAGAAGAGGTAATTCTCTGAATAAAATCTGAAGACGGAGATGGCCTCTATTGAAGGAGATGAAATCAATGCAAAGAATCTGTTGAAGGAGATGAAATCTGAAGACGAAAATGGTGGCCTCTGTTGAAGGAGACGAAGATGGGTTCGAAGGAGTCCTTCGGGGAGAAGAGGGAAGAGAGAAGGTAGAAGAGAGAGAAGAATGGATGTGAGTCTACCGTAACTTTAAAAAGTCTACTACGTGTTATAACTTTACTGGCAAGTATAAAAGTGAAATCGACACCCGACCGGTTTGAAGTTTTTCCCAATGATTAACTCTAGTTGTATTCATAGGTTGATTCAGAAATAACCACCCACTAACTGCGACCTTCAATCATAAGCAAACACCCAGGTAAGGGATCAACAAAACAATATGACCATATATACACATTTTCTTGCCAGGATGCTTGAAGATTACCTGTTCAAATAGACCTTTAGGTAGAAAAGTAAAGAAGTTGTACTTTGTAGTTGATATAGAATTCCCCTGACAAAAATGATACCATAGAATCAAAACCAAAGAAAACTTATTGTAACCAGATGCAAGCCATGTATATCATAACGTCAACAGAGGTGTAGAAATTCCTAATTGCTCGATATCACAAACACTCATCCATGTAAAGAATTAATTGATATCAAGACAGTAGAAGTATTTTCTTTGATAAGTACTACCATTTTTATTAGAAAGCACAAAGGCATAAGGCAGAAGAGTTATATTTCTTGCTATGATTATTGTAAGCACAAAGCTTAATATAGGCAGAAACTCTTAGTTCACTCGGCTGTCCTTGTTAAATGATGGAACTGAAACAGTTGTAGCAGAAGGAAAGTAGACAAACAAAAACTATCCCATCAAAGAGACATTTTTTCTCTAACCAATTGTTTCCGAAAAGATTTTGATGTACATTATTTGAATTTTAGAATGATGACAAACCATAGAGGCTTGTGTGCTGCTGTTGGCATGAGTTAATCAGCAAAGTACTTATTGGTGCATCCTTAGTGCACCCTCTTTTCAGGAGACACTGTTGGTAGACCATGTAGCAACCCTGGTGAAGCCTCCCCAAATGGATGTTTTGATTGAGAATAGAAAATCATAGAAAAAACTACTAATTAAAGAAAAAAAAAACTATTAGAGGCTAAATCCTAAGGAACATTTCAATAATAGTAACAGTATGGCGCATGTTAGTTTTCCAATTCAACAGGGAAACTAAGGAGAGTTTCAATTGAAGGAATTAAATTCAGTGCTCTGTCATCTGCAAAAAAGATAAATTTAAAATAAATAAAAAAACTGTTCGCATACTCTTTTGTCAAAATTCGGTATGGAGCCTAAGCCCAAAACCTTCATATATGGAGGAAATGCAACTTAAGCCTCATCGACAAGTGAGAGGGACCGTATACCGCATCAAGATTTGCTAGAGTCGTAACGACCAAGAATTTAGGACAAAACATAATTTCCAGCCGAAGTCAATTCTTCACCGACATAATCATATATAAAAACGAGTATCTACATGTATGTATGAGGAAGAGGAAGAGGGGAAGGGTTGACAAACCATGAATCTGACGGGTAGATTGGCTTCGCGATCATTGCAGAAGATGGTGCGATGACCAGGCGCCTGGGGCTTGACCCGGCCGAGCCGAATCGTCCGAGACGACTGAACGTGCTCGTTCATCGAGGAATTGCCACCCAATCTAGCCGTGGATCTCGACCCCCTAACCCTATCCCATCCACCCATCTTCCTCCGATCGGGTGACGAGGCCGTCCTCCCCGATTGCCTTCAGAGCGATTCTCTGTACGCGTTGATGCGGAGAGAGCCGAGTAGAGCGCATTCGACCACGCTACGTACGGTGCCTCCTTTCCAATCTCGACTTTTATTTCCAGTTTTGCCCCCGCACTCAGCTTGTTCTTTTCGCCCCCCTTTCAATTTTTGGTCACAGTCCCAGAAGGAGATGAAAGAACAAGAACAATTAAGAAATCTAAGAAAAGCCGCGTGGCTGCTACCTTGGGTGAATTTGTTCCTCTCACGCTAGACGCGCGCTTAGCGCGTGCAACATGACCTGGCGAAGAGTTTTGGATTACACGGCGCCGTTTGAATGTTTGACGCGCACTGCGTAGGAAGTTGCTCAAAGCCTTTTGGGGGGCTAGAAATTGAGGAATGGAGACAGTTACAGGTCGTGGTGGTGAGGAAGCGGTTGACGACGAACACACGTTACCGTTAAAGAGAAAATGCTTCATATAGGTTAGTTGGATGCGGGCCAATCAATAAATACTATTTGATGCCTTCGACCTCTGCCATTAGAACTCCATTGCATGAGCTACAATAATGCCATTGCCACACACTGTCAGCCCTATTTATATTCCATTTTAAGAATATTACAAAATAAAAATAAAAACAAAAATATCCTCTTGAACTCTCATCCTATTCCGACAACCTTAGATATAATAATATTTTTTATTGAATTTAAACACATCAAATTAAAAATAAAAGTCAAAATAAAGTTCAAAATATTATTATTTTATTATATAATTATATACAAGTTGTTATTAAGTTGTAAGTTTATCATTTCTCTATCATATTTTGTATACTATCCAAATTGCTATACATTATAATTAAGTTTTTGTCCTGACTATATTAGGTTTACACACAAATCTTATATAATGAAGTTTCAATAATAACATGGTTTAATATATACGTCATATCTACTTCACAATAAAAATTTTACAATATGATAGATTATTAGATCACATAAATTTTACACAATAAAGTTTATACACCGATATGAGTTAATACAATCTATCAGATTGTAGAGCTTGTTTTATTATAAAGTAGATATAACGTATGCATTAAGCCACACTAACGTTTTTTTTCTTTTTTTGCAAGGGAAATGATTTTTTTAACATTTGTCAACAAAAAAAAAAAACCCCATTGCTATTGCAATACCTTCATTCAATAAAAGTTTTCAATAAAATATCCCCACTTCTCAAACTAATATGTGTTTTATATTTGGATAATGCTGAACCAATGATAAATCGATGAAATTTGACCGATAAGTGCAAATGCACTTTTTTATTTTTATTTTTTTCCTTTTATTTCAATCATTTTTTACATATCTTTAAACATTTTAAAAAAATATTAATTTACTAAAAATCACTTCCTTAATCCTTAAATATAAAAAATAAAAAAATTCAATCGGTCACTTTTATCGGTTCAAATAACATTTTGTTTTATATTTTACATCCCGAATTATCAAAACTGATTAACTAATAAATGTTTCACATTTTACTTTTTGAACCGTTAAAATTAATGCATTTCACCTTCAATCTATGATTGAGTGTTAAATTAATGAGCAATGCTACTTACAGTCTCCATTTGGAGACAGCATTGCAAGCTTAATTAATTTTATCTTTAAATTTTTTTAAAATTACAATAATATCTTTATCAAAATGATTATTTTTTTCATTTAATGAAGGGCTTACACATGCAGTCCTCCATTTGGAGACTGTAAATAAAATTTCTCTAAATACCTTTTATTAATATTTAGTAATCAAGATTGTGACTGTTATCTAATTTCTTCGTCTTTAACTATAAAACTTGGTCAAATGATGCTATTTGAAAGATAAAATAACATTCGGATAATATAATATTTCAATATTGATAATTTGAGGTAAATATATATTATTCAGAAGTTGAGAAATACATTTTTTCCAGTTGTTTTTTAAATGGATTGTCCACTTGTTGTGTCAACCAATCACCCACTAGAACCACGGGCGTAGCTATCATGGAATGTCATCAAAGTCCATTATTTTACAGTGGAGGATGATCCGTTATTTTACTGTGAATTAGGATAATATTATCATTTTATTATTTAATTTAAGTTCATATAAAAGGTAAATTGTGTATATATATATATATGTATGAGTAATGTTATTATGTCGTTAATTTATATCACTCACTTTGCCCTTTGATATGGCACCACAATACAACGTGACTTATTAAAAATATATATATTCAAAATAAAATGGCGGCTGAAAACATTAAAAAAAAAAAAAACTAAAACCTTATATTCCCTTTGGCCTTTTTATTTTTGTGTTTTAAGTTCTTTTAAATTTTTTTAATAAGACACGTGTCACTATATTGTGGTGCGATAAAGTGAATAATATAGATTAGGGAATATAGTAGCATTATTCTATATATATATATAAGAGAGAGAGAGAGAGATAATTTAGTTAAAGTTTAAGTGTTTTTTAATTACCATATTTTATTGACATAACCAACCACAATAACTCATCATTGGTAATTATTTTTAAGATTCTATCATCTACTCTTCTTAAAAGAGAGACCAAGATAAAAACAAAAATAAAATAAAAATAAAAACAAGATAAAAACAACAGCAAAATAAAAACTTCATTATCAATTTATCATACATGGGTGGGTATAAATAGAATCCACAGTGGCGTTTTCTTAGGTGTAATTCTAGTGATGGGATTGTTATTAGAATTTCTCTTGCATTTCGGTGTTATCTTTGATAGTTGGGGCTGTTTTGTTAGTGATGGCTTATTTTAAATGCAGGAGAAGTTATCGTCGTATCTTCTCAGTAGGCCGAGTCATTAGCTTAGGGCCTGTTGGTCCAGACTTGGGCATAGGCCCACAAAGGCTGTCCAGTGGGCTAGTCAAAAAGGATTAAATCCCTTCCAACTATAGTTTTGGTTCTATTTTTGCAATTGAAGAAAGTATTTGTCTCCTACTCTACAAACTTGGATAGAGGAATATGTTGATTCGAAGTTTTAGGGAAATTTGCAAGATAGGCGTGAATAAAGAGTCAACTTGATTACAACTTTGCATGTTTTTTAGAAGCATGCAAGTTTGTACTAATGCATGGGACCGCACAAGCAAGCTATGGAGAGGCATAGATGATTTGATCTTGAAGGTCTGAGAATCTCTAGTGATGTGCAAAGCATGGGACGTATGGGCCACTTTGGGTGGTTCTTAAGGCACGCTTGTCCAATGTTTTGCAATACCAGTTTTTAGTTCTTATAGATCGGCAGATTGGGAATCCGATGGCATGTCGCATTTAACTTGGAGGTGGCCAAAAAGTGATAAATTTGGACATTTTTCATCTCAAAGAAGAAAAAAAATATACAAAAAATTTATATCCATAGTTTTGAAGCCATAGGGGAGGGGAGAGGGGGAGGGAGGAGCTAGAACTTCTCCCACATTTAGATCTTTTGGATTGAAAGAAATGAGTTTAGGGAGATAAAGGCGTGATTTAAAGAGAGATGATTATTTTCTGTACTCCACTCATAAGTTGCTTTAGTATCAAATTATTTTCATCAAATATAAGATAGACCTCAACTTTTTAATAGCAAACAATCCTTTGGGGCAAATAATTTTTTTTTTTTTTTATGTTTTTTTGAATTCTTTTAAAGTGAAATAGATATAGACTATATTGAATAATATTTGTTCTTATTTTATGTGATTAGACCACACTTTTTCAATGACAACTCACTGTGAAAACTTAAACCTTGTTTGGTTATATAGGTAAGATGAGAAATTTGTTAATAGTAATTAGATTGTTTGAGTTAAGATTTTTATGAGGTTTTGGAAAAAGAAAAAAAAAATTGAATACAAAAAATTATAAAATTAAAATAGGGTTAGAATATAATTTTTTAATATAATTTTTGTTTTAAAATTTAAAAAAGTTGAATTATTTTTTGTATTTTGTTTAAAAGTTTTAAAAATTTATAACGATTAAGTAATGATTAGATGAAAAATTTTAAAATTTGAAATTGAAAAATGTTTATATTTAAATGGTATTTGGGTGTTGAGATGAGATGAAATGAAATGAGATGATTTGTGAAACCAAACCAGGTTTAATTTTTCAAAAACAAGTTGTCTAAATTATAGACTTATGTCTGGTTTCATTTTACAAACCTTCCAAACCATCTCATTATATTTCATTTTATCTTATCTCAATATTCAAATATAATTCAAACACAAATATTTTTTAATTTCAAAATTTTAAAATTTTCAACTAATCATTACAACTTTTTTAAACTTTCAAATCAAACCCAAAAAATAATTCAACTTTTTCAAATTCTAAAAAAATAATAATATTAAAAAATTATATTCTAACCCTGTTTTAACTTTGATACTAGAGTGATTCACTACCGAAACCGAAACTCCTAATTTTTTTTATTTCAGTCCGGTCCGATTTTTCTGGTTTTAGAGATTATTCGTGTTAGTAATAATATGATGTTTACATATCTTTATATATATAAAGTGTCTATCTAACAGAAATTGTTGGTTTAACTATTTTTTGTTTTTTTTCGTTAAAATTAACGATTTGTCAATTTGTTCGTTATCTATAAAACGTTATTATAAAATTCCCACCTATCAGCCATCATAAAAGCAATAACCAAAAAATTGAAAAAAATAACTAAAAACTCTTCATATTTATTCTGTTCACCTAGATTCATGCATCTGTTAAAAAAACAAAAAAAAAAAAAAACCCCATGCTCGAGATAAGCAGATTGTCATTAAGTCATTCATGCATTTGACTGGATAATGAAAAGTTGTCATTAAGTCAGCGTTAATCCCTTCTCTTCAATTCCCATTATTTTAGTCCAGCATCAACTTCGGTCCATTCTCTTCAATTCACATTATTTTAGTCCAATACTACCTTCAGAGAACATAAAACGCTGTACATAAAAAAATCTAGGGGTTAGTCAATTACTAGCCTTTTGCTTCTGCACATTATTCTTCATTACAGGTGATTTATTGAGAAATAAAATTTTGCTACTTAATTTTATTTGTAATTTTTTCTTTTCTCATTTATTTTATGTTTTAAGTTTAGTTTTTCCTCTCTCTTTTTTTCTTTTTTTACTGCAATGCCTATTATTTTTTGTGGTTTATTTTTAATGATTCGTTATCAGGTCTTGTCGATTAAAGACTTTTAGAATTGGATATTTTTGTTTCATCTTAGCAAGTATAAGATGATATTTATTTTGAAAGTTTTTCTATATAAATTATTTTCTGGAATTTTTTTATTTTATCAATTCGTTTTTTTATTTTGTGGAAGTTTTTGTCGATTAGTTTTTCTATTTTATCGAATTGTGAGTGTTTTGGAAAAGTTCTTGTCACAAACTGTGTTTTGGACAAGCTTAACATAAATGATTTTTGCCACAAACCAAGCAAAACATACAATATGTACAACATAACATAATTTGTGAGTGTACTGCAAAATTCATCTAAAAAGGCATCTAAAAAATAAATTTCTTATGAAATTTTCTATTTTTGAGTTATTATTTTTCTGTTTAATACAGTGTTTGTGACTTCTTTGGTGTTGTGTTTAAGGACTATATTGTATTCAAACATAATCAACAATATATATGAAAAACATGCAAATAAATCACAGATCAAACCCAGTTTCATGAAAAAATCGAGTTTTATATTAACCCAAAAAACATTGAATAACATATTCCAATAAAAATTTTGCTTATTAATTTTATTTGTAATTTTTTCGATTTCCATTTATTTTAGATTTAAGTATAGTATGTGTTGATATTTAAATTGTTGGTGTCAATACATGCAGATCTGAGGTTATATTGTTGTGATGAATATATTGTTGAAGGTTTTTTTTATTATTATTATTGAATGCTTGTAAATCTTTACCTCTATGCTTATCATCTTCTGATTTATATTTTTATATGTGCTTTTGTGTTCTTTTAGTATAATTTGTCATGTTTGATATTTGTTAAGATTTATCTTTTCTACCTATACTGATAGGTTCTTTTTCTCAGTATCAGTTTTTTTTCTTGTTGAGATTTTTTTTCTTTCCTAATATGTTTATCAACATACAGGAATGCCTCTTCTATCCTGTTCCATTTGGTGCATTGGAGACCAAAATAAAATTTATTAAATCTCATGTGGCTACAGTTTGAGATAAATATTTTTTTTCTTAAAAATATTTCTTCCATTCATGTTCATTGTGTATAAGAGTGCCTATATATATTTTTCCTATGCTCTATTGATTTTTCTATGGTTGTGAGTGAATGCAGATTATGATGTTGATTTGTCAATTTATATTACTATGCTGTCATGCTTGTCTGTTATCTTTTTCTATTCATAAAAGGCTAAAGAAGGTATAAAAATAAAGTCTTAGGAATGTGGGGTGAGAGAGGGAGAGAACTTTGAAAGTAAATGAATTTGTTTTTACAGGCCCTATGAGGTAGCTTACATGAGTTTGAAGAATTTTTTTTTCTCCCTGATAAATAATAGTTACATACAGGAGAATACAAAAGACAAAAAAAATTTGTCATGGAGAGGTGTATTTCATTTGTAACTTTTTGTTTACCAGGTCTACTTACTAAGTTGATAACAAAATTTCAAAAACTAAGTTCTTAAAATCTGACTATAACTTAAAAGAACTAGAATACATGACCTATTTTTCCTATTTAAAAAGTTTGAATTCAAAACTTGGAAAACTGCAGTTTGTGGCATGTATGATGAATTCTTTTTGCTACTTATCCAAGTCATACTATTTAAAATATAAATATAAAAATATAAATACCCAACAATTATATTCACACAAGACATTCACATCTAAAATATAAAAACAAAAATATTCAAACCGTATACGCTAACAAATCTGAGGTAAAAGTTCACAGATCTAGACTAAAATGTCAAGATATGTCAGTTTAAAAAGGAAAAAAAAAACAAAACAATAGATCTAAAAATTAAATAGAAATGTTCATAAGAGATATCTTTTCAGACGACTCCAGAAACAACGAATAAACAGTAATTGATAAACCAAAAAAGAAAAACAAAGATCTGAATATGTTTATAACATCGATCGATAAACCAAAAAGAAAAAACAAAATAAAACCATTTCCAAAAAAAAAGAAAAAACCCTACAAAAATAGACTTAAGAAGAACTGAACAACCAACAAGAACGTAAAGGCGAGTAAGGAAAAAAATAGAAACAGTTGAATATTACCAAGCTTACAGCTCTTCTCCTTGACAAAGAACTTCAACAAGATATTCAAAAGGGCCCTAAATGAGCAAAAACACAAAATCAAAAATAAACCGTAAGGCACAAAAAAACTAAAATTAACAAAAACCATGGCTTCCGAAGGTCACAGGCAAGAAATTAAGTGCGGAAGCAAACTCCCACATTGACTTGATGGTCCGAAGAACAGATCTAAAAAATAAAGTGAAAACTAAAAGATATGATGTTGTTTGCGAAGAACAAAAAAAAAAAAAAAGCAAGCTTTGAAGCGGGAGAGAAAGAGAGAGACGTAAAATAAGTTAGGGTTTTTACCTTGTGTCTTAGCTCTTCCTCAAGCTGAAAAATGGGAGGTCAAAAATGGATAAAGAGAAGAGAAATCTACTCTACCGTCAAAACCATCGAAACAAAGGGACAAAGAAAAAGATCGAGATGGAAGATTGAATTGATTTTTACACACAGAGAGATTGAGAGACAAAGGTCAGGACGGAGAGAAAGGAGAATGAAAGGAGCATCGAAGAGTAGAGAGGGATTTGTGTGGCGTAAAACTGATTTGGAAAAAATATCTCTGCCACAACATCACCATCACCAAGTTGTAAAGACTAGGTTAGGTTTGAGACCAAAGATAAAACTGACAGGAATGCCTTTTTTATTCTGTTCCATTTGGTGCATTGGAGACTAGGGGTATAAATTTAAATCGAAAAACCAGTAAACCGGTTCGAACAGGACCGGATCGGATCGATTTTACAGGTTTTGAACCGGTCCGGTCCGGAACCAGTTCTTATATTTCATAAACCGGCCAAAATCGGTCCGGTTCCGGTTTTGAGATTTTCTGGACCGGACCAGACCGGTTGATAAAATATATATATAAAATAATATTTTATATATAAGTTTTATCTATATTAATATATAAGTTTTATATATAATTTATAATTATATGTGAAATATATATATAATATAATTATATATAATATATAAAATAATTTCATATTATAATTTATAAATTATAACATAAAATGTTAATCTTAAATATAAACATATGTAATTTGTTTGATCATATGCTATTAATATAATTATATATAAGATAATGTTATTATAAAATAAAAGTTTAATCTTAAAAATGAAAATGTAATTGATCATGTATTATATAGTTATACTAATATATTGTTTATAACTAATACTAATATATAGCTATCTAATAGTCTAATCTTATACTAATGTCAAATTTACATTTTAAAAAAATCAGAAAACTGGACCGGACCGGAAACCGGTAAAACCGGAAGTACCGGTTTATGAGAGTAACCGGTGCGTAATCAGTTTTGAAAAATGCAAAACCGGTCATACCAGTTCGGTCCAAGATTTTGTCTAAAACCGGACCAAATCGGACCGGTTACACCCTTATTGGAGACCTATATAAAATCTATTGAATCTCATCTGGCTACAGTTTGAGGTAAATATTTTTTTTCCTGAAAATATTTCTTCCATTCATGTTCATTGTGTATAAGAGTGCCTATATATATTTTTCCTATGCTCTATTGATTTGTTCTATGGTTGTGAGTGAATGCAGATTATAATGTTGATTTCTGAATTTATATTACTGTGTTGTCATGTCTGTCTGTTATCTTTTTTTATTCATAAAAGGCCAAAGAAGATATAAAAATAGAATCTTAGTAATGTGGGGTGAGAAATGGAGAGAACTATGAAACTAAATAAATTTGTTTTTACAGGCCCTATGAGGTAGCTTACTTGAGTTTGAAGAATTTTTTTTTCTTGATAAATAATAGTTATATATAAGAGAGTACAAAAGACAAATAAATATATCATGGAGGGGTGTATTTCATTTGCTACTTTTTGTTTAGCAGGTGTATTTACTAAGTTGATGACAAAATTTCAAAAACTAGTTTCTTAAAATCTTACTATAACTTAAAAGCTAGATTATAGGATCTATTTTTCTTACTTAAAAAAGTTTGAATTCAAAACTTGGAAAATTGCAGTTTGTGGCATGTATAATTAATTCTTTTTGCTACTTATCCAATTCATACTGTTTAAAATATAAATATAAAAATATATATACCAATAATTATATTCACACAACACATTCACATCTAAAGTATAAATACAAAAATATTCAAACCGTGTACACTAACAAATTTGAGGCAAAGGTTCATAGACTAAAATGTCAAGATTTGTCAATTTAAAAAGGAAAAAAAACAAAACAATAGATCTAAAAATTAAACATAAAAGTTCATAAGAGATATCTTTTCAGACGACTCCAGAAACAACAAATAAACATCAATCAATAAACCAAAAAAGAAAAACAAAGATCTGAACATGTTTATAACATCAATCAATAAACCAAAAACAAAAAACAAAATAAAATCATTTCCAAAAAAAAAAAAGAAAAAACCCTACAAAGATAGACTTCAAGAAGAACTGCACAACCAACAAGAATGTAAAGGTGAGTAAGGAAAACAAGAGAAACAGTTGAATATTACCAGGCTTACAGCTCTTTTCCTTGGCAGAGAACTTTAAGAAGATATTCAAAAGAGCCCTAAATGAGCAAAAACACAAAATAAAAAATAAACCGTAAGGCACAAAAAAACTAAAATTAACAAAAATCATGGCTTCTGAAGGTCACACGCAAGAAATTAAGTCCGGAAGCAAACTCCCACATTGACCCGATGGTTCGAAGAACAGATCTAAAAAATAATGTGAAAACTAAATGATTTGATGTTGTTTGCCAAGAACAAGAAGAAAAAAAAAGCGAGCTTTCAAGCGAGAGAGAAAGAGAGAAACGTAAAATAAGTTAGGGTTTTTACCTTGTGTCTTAGCTCTTCCTCCAGATAAAAAATAAGGTTGAAAATGGGTAAAGAGTAGAGAAATCTACTCTACCGTCGAGACCATCGAAACAGAAGGACAAATAAAGAGATCGAGAAGGAAGATTGAGTTGATTTTTACATAGAGAGAGATTGAGAGATAAAGGTCAAGATAGAGAGGAAGGAGAATGAAAGGAGCATCGAAGAGTAGAGAGGGATTTGTGTGACGTAAAACTGATTTGGAAAAAATATCTCTGCCACAACATCGGCATCACCAAGTTGTAAAGATTAGGTTATGTTCTTTGAAGTTATTCATAAATTATAGTGACATATTATTTATAATTATTTAAAAAATAAAAAAGATTCAACCAAAAAAATCATCACAACAACCCAATGCACAAAAATAGAAGGAAAAAATAAACAATAAATCAAGATCTACGAAATAGTATAAATCAACAACATAACTAAGCAAACGTGTATTGCACGTTACTTTCACCTAGTACTAAACTATTAGTCTATTTATATTATAGTAGAAGTAAATTATTTTAATAATTAACAAATACTAATATGGTATTAAATTTAATCATAGTCTATATAAGTTCTAGACTATTTATATGAGTATATATGATCAAATGTGTAAAAATGTATTTACAAAAAGAATATATATATCAAAAGTAAGTTTATATTAATAATTTAATATTAATGTTTATGCTTAACATTACAATTTTATATTATATTAATTTTATATTATAAGATTAAAATTTATATGTTATATCAAATCTTATATTAAAAATTATAAAATTAATTTTATATTATATCACATATTATATTAATTTTATGTTATAAGGTTAATAAACTTGAATAATAAGATTAGAATTTCATGTTATATTAATTAACAATTTAACATATAATATATAATATAATATAAAAAAATTCTAAATATATACATTGTTCCGGTTCGGTTTAAACCGATTTTCAAAATATGAAAATCTATATCGTATCAATTTAAAACCGATTTTGGTTCTTAAGAACTGGTACCGTACCAGACCGCTTACAAATCATATAAAATCCAACAAATTTGATCTGATCTAGTCCGATTTAACCGATTTTTTTTTTATACTCCTATTTCTCGTTAGGACAGTGCTATTGGGACCGATGGTTTAACTAAAGAAATGTACCGATTAGTGCAAATGCTTTTTTATTTTTAATTGTTTTCCTCTTTTGTTTTAATAATCATTTTTTAGAAAAGTTTAAATATTTTTAAAAATAAAAAAATATCATTTCATTAATATTCAAATCATTAAGTAAAAAAAAAATTAAAAAAATAAAAATTCAATTGATCATTTTAATAAGTTGAACTAGCATTTTTATCTCAAACTCAGAGTTGGGTTTGTTGGAGAGGAGGTTTGAGCCTAAAAAACTGGAGGACAGACACTGTTTCAAACACTACGTGGGCCCCAAATAATGAATCAGGGAATAGATGCGTCCCTAAATCCCAGCCCAAGTATCGTAGTGCTGCTCCTTGTAATCTCGAACCGGGCAATGATGGCGGCAGGAGCAGCAGCAACGTTATCCCCATTGATCGACCTCACGACCCTCCACTCCTCGTTCTCACCTCCTGCAAATTTCTCATTCCCTCACCGCACTCTTTATCTACATCACCGCACCCCTCGCATAAAGCCCATAATCAGCATTTGCCACAGCAAGGTCTCTCTCTCTCTCTCTCTCTCTCTCTCTCTCTCACACACACACACACACGCACGCACGCACTGAGGCACGGACGCAAAGTTAGAACTTGGAGACAGTATTTGACCATAGGATGGATGATGTATGTTCTCAGTTGAACAGTTCAATCGGCCAAGAAGCAGATGAGATTGATGAAGCTTTCTTCGAAATCGATGATGTGGCCGAGGAGGAGAGCGACGAGGAAGATACAGAGAGCAGCCTTGATTTGTTAATCAGGTTCTTGCAAAGCATGTTGAAAAAGGTCTCCAAGCGTGCCAAGAAGGCCTCCCGCTCCGTTTTGCCAGCCATAATTCCTCCCCAGCTGGTAATTCTTTCTCCTTCCTTAACGATTGCATGAAAGAAATCAATTATGCTGGCCTGGAACTGCTATATATATATTTTTTGGGAGAATCCACTCGAATTGAGTTTGGGTGTTGGGTCTGTTTGACGTAGGTGACATTTTAAAGGAACAAACTGATCAGTAGTGAATAATCTTCGAAAACTCTCTCTCATTTTCGTGATGTCTGCTGGTAGTCTTTGAAGAATTGATCGGAAGGTAGATTTTGTGCATAAATTGATACATGAATAAGAGGACTATTCAGTGTTGGGTGAGCAACCGAGCATATAAAGGGAATGTTAAATACATTATGACATGGATAGGTCCCAGGTCAATCACTTGAGAATAATATATTGAATAATATTAAGGATAAAACTCCACTTCGGGTGGGATCTGGAAACCACACACACGCGATAGCACGATCTCTCGATAGGGTTGAGACAGTTGTATGCATGTGTGGATCACGTTCTTTGCTGCTTATTCCTCCATCTGTGAACTTAGAACTCAGCTTCTGCTCACATTGCGGCGTATCAGACATGCACTAAGCAAGTGCATGAGGTGTGTCTCTGGGTTGTCCAGTGATGCTACTCTGCATCATGGATATGGGTCAGGTTCGCTATATCAACGCCTAATATATTCATAAACACACTGTGTGATCAAGATTTCAAGAGGGCCCTGTCAAGAATGCTAATCCCAAATGCAAGCTAGAGAATGAGATGGTGGAATAAGATCCTTTGGGTATGAATGTAACTCTACAATAAACAGAAAACGGATGCCAATCCCAAATGTTCGGTAGTTGGTGCTAAATTTAGGAAGAGAATGATTATTCCTTGCTTTAAAACTGTTGTTTCATCTCTTTTGGAAATGGATTCCAAAAAGGCAACCCCAAAGAAATTAAAAGAGGTAAAAACCCCTTCATATGAAGAAGGGTTTCCAAAGAATAGCATTAAACAGATACGCCAGGAGCCCGGGATAACATGCTATACATAAGCACAGAACCTATTGTTATGTAAGTGCAGTCATTATGAATTAGAGGTGCTTTATCATCAACATTGTCATCATCTCCACTATCTCTGCATGTTATTGTGAGTAAATTATTATGACTCTTGTCACATACAATTTTTGGAGTAATTTGCTTGTTCCTTTTGACTGTCTGTGTTTCAAATATGCTAATTTCTTTTCTAACCTTGTACCGGGAATACAGGTATCTTTTGCAGTTGATGGCATTCTGCTCTTGGGTTCACTATCTATTGTGAAAGCACTTCTTGAGGTATGGTTTTGTCGTCACTGAATTTGATAAGTTAGATCCCATTAACTGTTTGATGTTCAATTTTAAGCAAACCACATGCGCATATGGATTTGAAAGCCACGTTTATATGTTATGGTAATTGGATATGTTGAAACATTTTTTATCATTCAAACGAGCTCTGTCTCTGTCTCTGTCTCTCTCTCTCTCCCTCTATTTTACTTTGAAACGTATTATCCAAATTCAAAGCATTATGAAATGGCCGATATTTCCCACTTATTTGGAGTATAAAGCAAATGATAGACTACGAGCAAATATCACACCATCTTGCACCATTTGATTTGATTAAATTTTCCGACTGTAGACTTAGCCGCACGCCCACATCACAAATACTCTTGTCAGACTGTCTTGGCATTCTGAATCAGTTCCGGACACATTGTAATAGATGAGACAAGCTAACAACTAATATGATGATTATTGCTTCAGGTGGTCTGCACCATTGGAAGCACTGTGTTCACGGTGATCTTGCTCCTGCGTGTTATATGGGCAATTGTTTTTTATTTCCAATCAAGTGGGAGCAGCTTTAACCAGGGTGGAAGTTCCTTTGGAGCAACACAGCCTGTTACATAATTTTGACCATTTGTTGGAGAGCTCTCTTTCCTGAATTTCCTACAGAATATCACTCTTTCTCCTCCTTTGGTCTTCTATATAGCTACATGACTACTAGAATACTTTTCTTTTTTGTGGCTTTAAGTTGTGTAGATATAAATAGGCCGTATAAATATGCTTAGGAAGTGATTCAAACTGCATACTATTTGATTTATTAACTGAACAGTCTAAATGGTTCATCTACCCTGTTGGAGATAGATGTGCGCTAATGTGATGATTTCTCCACTTCGAAATATATGAGATAAAATTTTGTACACGGATTGTATCTCTGACCTTTACATGCTTTCACTTCACCCCTTTTAACTGATTTTGGACATTTTATCAGTTCTGTTGGTAAAAATGAAATGACCAAGGATGCTCTTGTCAATGGAAGAACCTAGTGTTGGCGTCACACTCTGCTCAAACCCTTTGTTCAACGATTGACTGTGGGAAGAAGAGAAGGGGAGACAGAAAGGGTAAGTCTCTGTCATTATATGTGGTACTACACAACTTCGAAACCGATTATTTATAAACTAAATTGAAAACTAAATTCATTTTATCGTTTGAGCTCAATATATTGATTTGTAATCCATTCAACTTTAGTTTTTAGCATCCATTATCACTGTTCAAGTCTTCCTCATATTAGTCTCTTTTCTTTTCTTTTCTTTGTAGTGCTCCTTGTTGTAGGGTAGTCTTGCCTTGCTAGATTAAGCCCTTTGTAGACTTACACCTTGTATGGTCTATTTCCAATCCCTACAGCATCAGGTTGAGGTATGAATTCTCTAACTGCCTTAGATTGTTGTGCTATTCTGCTGTTTGTTTAAAATAAATGAATTCTCTTACCCCAACCTAAAAGGGGCGTAACTGATGATTAATTAAACATTTATATTGGCCTCAATTAAGAGGTGAAGTTATGATTTGGGGCACAATCCTCTGAACCTATGGTTGCTGTTGGCAGGGATGTAAACAAGCCGAGTTCAATTAGTAGTGGGTGGTCAAGCTTTATTGGTTTTTCCTTTTATTAGAACATGAGTCGAGCTTGGACTTCTCATCATATTGGATAAGGGTGTTCAACTGGATCTGGATATTCGGCCATAACCGGATCTAGATCCGGATGTTAAAATCTAGGCAGATAACCGGATTGTAACCGGATATCCGGATTGTAACCCGGATCCCGATTATAACCGAATAAATCAGGTTTTATTATTATTTTTTTTTAAAGAAAACTTTAAAACGTTCCATTGGGGATGAACCCCGGGATGAAAAAAAAAAAATTACAACGACATAATCCTGATCAAGGTTTGTTTACAAACTAGTTTTTCTTCCTTTTCATTTTTTTTCTCATAAAATTAGAGATAAACAATGCTACTTACTGCATAATGAATCACAAATTACAAAGGTGAAAAAAAAAATTGAACAAGAATGAGGAGAAACTGCGGTACAAAATGAATGACAAATTGACAATGAGTTGCCTAATGACTGCTGCTTTCCCAATCTCTGCAATGGGTCACCGATTCCACATGGCCTGAAATATGGCAGGTCTGTACTTCAGCCATTGCACCATCTCCCTATCTAGTGAAGAATTTAGAACAGCATCCAACATCGGGCTGCCAAAAACATTTGAGGAGCTCTTAAACGACCATTAAACATTCAAAATTAAACATGTTTGCTAGTGTTTTTAAACACAGCAATGAGTAATCATCCCCTGCAATCTTAGCCTCAGATCGATATATTAAAACAAACAAATCCATATGAGTCTCTCAACCATATCTCAATAGTACGAACCTATAGATCCAGTCATTGTCTTTGACTTTTTTCAATAAACAAACAGAGTATTACATAAAACCCCTAATTTCATATGAATCTAACAGAAAGATGAGAAAAATCTGAGAAAAATTCCTAAGTAAATACCTTACGAGAGAGAGAATATAGATGGTAGCCTCTGCGTCTCTCATCCAGATGCGCAAAGGATTTCGAAGTTTTTGTTTCCGTGTTTCGGTGAGGTCAAGAGACTTGAGAGAGAACAGAGCCTTGAGAGATTCGGGGGAAATATTTGAGAGAAAAGGCCAGAAGGGATTCAGGGAAAGACTTGAGACTTGAGAGAGAAGGCTAGAAGGAATGCGAAGAATCGAAGACGAGATGCGTAAGTGCAAATCCAGTCTACCCAGATGCGTAAGTTCGAAGGCTTCGACAATTCGAGAGAGAGAAAGGGGATTCGAGAAGAAGAAAATGAGTAAAGAC
>QEOT01000934.1:112059-122321 GCA_003123785.1 Pterocarya stenoptera | reverse complement strand
AGAAAGACAATGTTTCATACGTAATTTGCAAAACCAAAAAAAATTGACATCCATTCAAAGCAGATATATGAATGGTGCATGACTCATCTATGCACAGCTTTATTCTTTTGCGCAAAATCAGTTGTAAATCGGAGTTTAAAAGAGAAAATATGCAAGTTAGAGATAAGAAAGGCACTAACCATGCTTGCTTTCAAATATACATACATTATACAGAAAACCAGCTTCATGAATATCTATCCGTATAGCCTGGAGTTGCATTTTGAGAAGGAAACACTTCAATACTGGGGTTCATTCTTGAGTTAACCACTTCAAGCTTCATTGACAAAAACTGCAAAATCCATTAAACTTTATAATGCTCAACTTCTGATTTAGTAAGTGAAAAAAAGATTACTTATTTTAAACAAACAGCAGAATAGCACAAAAATCTAAATCAGTTAAGAGAATTTATACCTCAACCTGATGCTGTAGGGACTGGACATAGTTGATTATCTCATCAAGGACCAGTGCCTTGCCAATAACCTGAATTTAAAAGCTTAGTTGGTACTGACAGTAAAATATACCAATACAACTGATGTAGAAGAATATAAATCCCTCAAGTTTGACTAACTTCAGAGCCTCACGTGGGAGACAGATAGATACAAGAAATTGGATCTACAATATTTATTGAATGGATGGGTTTGGATAAAGAAGTCTATCTCATCATATCTTATCTCATCATTATAACTTTTTCAAATTCTCATATAAAAATATAATAAACAATTCAAAATTTTCAAATTCTAAAATAAAAATAATACTAAAAAATTATATTTAACAATATTTTATTCAACTTTCAACAAAACATCTCATCTTATCTAGTTCATTTTCACAAAACTTTCATCTCATCTTATCTAATCATTACATTTTTCCTAAATTTCTATATAAAATAAAATAAACAATTCAACTTTTTCAAATTTCAAAACAAAAATAATATTAAAAAATATATTCTAATAATATTTTATTTAACTTTCAACTTTTATCTCAACTCATCTCATCTCATATACAAAAACAAACAAGACCTTAATGTTAAAAAAAACTCACACGAGCAACAATAAATATTGTCAGACTCATTGTATGTATTTATCTCTCTCTTCCGTGAGGTTCTCATTTTCAGACTAAGCTTGGGAGATTTTTTTTTTATCTGACGTGGAACGTAGATGACCAAGATTCAACTGTGTCTCTGATTAGGTTATTTATTGTCGAACATACAAAGAAATAAACTAAATGGAGTTTAAACTTTACAAAAACTTTTTCATTGTTTCTGGACAACCAGAAGGTGATTAAAGTTCAAGAAATAGCCATATCATACCTTGTTACAACCAGGGACCAGATCCTGTAGAGTTGTCATCCTCTCGCCTATCTTTTCCCTTCTAGCCTGTCCACCAAACGGTTCCAATCATAAAATATCATTCAATGCAAGCCACTGTCATCTCAATTTGCACGACTCTTAACCCATCTCATTTCATTATTACAATTTTTATAAATTTTTACATAAAATACAATAAACAATTCAATTTTTTCAAATCTCAAAACAATAATAATATTGAAAAATAATATTCTAATAATATTTTATTCAACTCTATCTTTCATCTCAACTTATCTCATCTCAACTCACTATTTAAACCTAACCTAACTCTACTATGATTGTAGTACAATCATACATAATTTAAAGAACAACTTGTGTATAAGTTTTTGGATCTAAAGTTCGGTAGTCCTTTTATATCAATAGAAAAAAACTATGCTCGGATTTATTTATTGGCACAATAAACACACTACCGATATAGAAGCTTGTGAGATCAACTTCAATAAATAAATAGAGAAGTAAATATCATATCAGAATTTCCGGCATTAAAATTACTTCAGAGAGTCAACTAACAAGATATCGAGAGGATTGTAAGTGGGAAGTTACTCTTTCTGCTAGACTGTGGCTATCGGTAGCTTGGCCCCTTCTCGCTCGTACGTGGATATAATCTTGCTTGGGCGGCTCTGACGGTGGTCGAGTATTCTGTTCCACACGCTTGCCTGAACTGGGTTCTGCTTCAGCTTTTGAATCGGGATTCTCGTCCCCATTTCCTGATCTTCTTTTGTGCCGCTTTCCGCCGCAATCATTCTGCACAATCCAGCAAATAGAATCAAGCATCGCAATCATCCCAACTCATCTCGCAGATTATAAAATCGTTTGAGCTAAACATCCACAAATACTCAGTTTCAATCTCCAATTCCATATGGTATTGCATTAAATCGAGAGAAACCATGACATGAATTACAACTTAATTCACTCAAAAAATATTTATATATATATATAACGAAGAATATAACAATAACAAGGATGAATATTGAATACAGTGGAATGAGTTTTGAGCAAATACCGCGACATTGTCATTGCTGGTGGAGACGCCCTTGGCGGAATCGTTCTGAAAATCACGCCGCTTCCTCGCACCGCCATGATTCGGTACCCGGTTCAAACTCATTGGATCATTGCCCGAAGCGTCCCGATTCTCAACCATAACATCCCCGAACTGCGTCCTCCTCAGCCCCAACCCACCCCCGAATTCCCCCGCGCCAGTCGCTGGGAACTGCCAGATCTCCATAAGATTGTGAGAAGCAGCATTGGCGTTCGAAAAAGATCCCTCGTCAATAAGCGCCGACGGATCCATTTATTCACTCACGACAAACAAGCCGACACGATTTCTGATACCAGATTCAAAATCTTTTGAAGCTGAGTAAACTCGTGAAGAACTCTGAGCAAGCAGAGAGCGAGAGAGAGAGAGAGAGAGAGGTATTTTTGTCGGGTTAGCAAAGGCAGCTGAAAGAAAGGAAGAGGGCGCGTATGAGCTGGAGAATGGAAAGCGAGAGGCAGAGAGAGAGAAATTGAAACTCTGTACGTGTGTCCGTGCGTGTGTACTCCGATCTACTTGGATGGTGCGCGCTCTCTTTCTCTCTCTGTCCACCACCACTCGAAAACAAAGGAACGAAGACAGAGACCTCGGGACTCGGGAGTAGGAAGCATTACTCACTTCAAACTCACTTCAACTTCCACTGTGCCTGTGAGGGATCACCATTTCTCGGACTCGGAGGGTCCATTCCAGTCCAGGCCCTAGCTCTCCTCACCTCTCCACCGTCCGATCTCTCTATATATCAACCACGCGTCAATCCAAACTTGTTCGTCATCCACTGTATCTCCTGGTTAAATAGAAAGAAAGAAAGGGCTGGGAAGATTCTTTGTACAGAACTCAAATGTACAAACGGAGCCTGTGGGTGGGCTTCCTTCCTTGACGATACAAACCCATTTAGAGGAGCAGGGCGTGCTCGATTAACAGGCGACTGGCTTGTTTGATGAGCAAGACAAATCTAAAATTACTAAAATATAAAAATTAAATTGAATTTCTTTCTTTTTAATTTTCTGGTTTAATTATTATCTAATTATTATTTAAATACAAAAATTAATACAATTTTTACAAATTTTAAAATATATAATATTACAAAACTATATTTAAATAATTTTTTAATTCAAATTCTTTCCTCATTTTCCTAAATCAAATAAAACATCTCAACTCAAACTATTGTACTACTATTTATATAATTATATCCAAACATACCCTTAACACACACATATATATATAAAACAAAAATAAGACTACAAATTGATGCAATTTGTTGAAATAAATCAACCCTCATTAGCTACACAGACGAGATGATATAAAAATTGAAAGTTGAAGAAAAACTATTAGAATATAATTTTTTAATATAATTTTTACTTTTAGATTTAAAAATTTTGAATTATTTATTATATTTTATGTAAAAGTTTAAAAAAATTATAATGACTATATGAGATATCTCATCTACTAAACCAAACTAGACCAAACTGTACAGTTCTTCTCAATTGTAAAAAGATGTAACATATTGCATGTAACCAAATCATTTTATAAAGTTGAAAGATTCTGAATGCAAGCCCCATGGTTCTTGTGACATTGGAAAATATCAAAATGTGACATGGATTATGCTTTTTGTGAGACATTACATACGGTTTAGAGAGAGAAAAAGATAGAATATCATTATAATTTTTTTAGTGCAATCTATTTAATAAATGCTTAGTGAGTGAGTGTAAAGTGAAATAGCGATTCCGTTGGCTGTATTCATCTGGGGAGGTTGAGATTTGGCCGGGATTTGGTCTGAATTCGAATGAGCATTTTGGGTTTTGGGAAATCAAGATTAGGCCCGTTTGGATGTTAGAACGTATTGAAATTAATTCAGTTTAATTTAATTTTAAATTGATTCTAATATTTAAATATTTAATTTTTAAATTACTAAACATTACTCAACTCAAAACCTCTTTATATATGAGATCCATAACTTTTTTCAACTCAACATCTTTTTACGCAGGATTTACAACCTTTTTGAACTTTCCATAAATATATCTAAATTCATCTTAACATTTAAACACATATAAACTCATCTTAGATGGATCTCACAAAACTCATTTTATTATCTCAACTCACTATTATTCATAAATAACTCAACTTATCTCAACATCCAACCGAGACCTTAGGAATTGTATGCAAGTGTTTCTTTTTAAAAGAAATACATGGATGGTACATCAACCATAATAAACAAGAGATTTGAACGTGGTAGAACTTTGTAAAATTTATTTTTATAAAATTCCTATTATATACTTAGTCATTGTTTTGGTCGAGGAACAATAAGAAGAACAATATTCCTAATCGTGCTAAGAAAATAGGGGTAATTGCCCTTTCACTTTGAAATGTTACCAAAAAGGAAGGTGCGGTCTGTTTGATTTTTAAATGCAGCCATAGCCATAGAATCTCTCAAGGTAGAAGCCAATACAAGCCTATACGCCATCTATATTATTTTCCAAACTTTGAAAGTGATGCTTAATTTCGTTTGAACTGCTCAAATCCAAAAGGAAGGTTTAACCACTGGAAATTAAGAAAACGCATACATACTGCTGGCTATTAAAAAAAAAAACACCCCCCTTACGATTAAGATGACCTTGATGAACCTCGCCAAAGATAATTTCCATCATAAAGCATTGCAAATATTAGGTCAAGTATCGACATTAGGTTATCTAAGCATCACGTACCGATGCGCTAATAAGTATAGATCAATATAGTCGTGACATTTGTTATTATTAATTATAGTAGATTAAATATGAGAATTCCTTAGGACCAGTCCGACTGTTATTAGCCAAAAAAACAGCCTGCTAATCACATAGTTACACCTATGACTTCCACCACACTTATTCTAAACCAACAAACATCAGAAAATGGCAATCTCTCTTCTGCGCAATTAACCCGAAGGAACTCCCCTCGCACCCCCTTTCTTCGAATCTCAACTCGAAGGAACTCTCCACGAATTGTGTTGGTGCCCCTCTCTTCCAACAGACACAATTAATTTGCCAACAATACAAATTACAGTAAGCTTTTTCTTCTTAGAACTCAAGAACTTTCTCACTTTTATCACACACGTAAAAATTACACCATAAAATGCAACCAATAAACAACCACAATCAATTTTCCAATAGACACAATCAATTTGCCAACAGATCAATAAACAACATTTCGATCCCAAAGATCATCACGAGCAGAGGTTTGGTTGAGGACTTTGAAACGAGAACTGGTTACACGAGTCTACCCACCACTGGTTTACATAAGTCTACCTACCCAGAAATGGTTATTGCCGGTGTGAAAGGGATTGAGCTTCGATGAAGGGCGGGTTCAACACCAAAAACAGTCACAGACGTCGCCGATACCCACAGACGCAGCAATAGAGAAATCAAAGCCCACAAAATAAGACCAGAAATACCAGAAACCGAAACAGATGATGTCGATACCCACAAACGCAGCAACTGAATGGATCGAAACCCACAAAAGCACCCATAGAAATCACCGAAAGCCACAAATGCACCGTGAGAAACATGCTCAGGGTCAAGTTCTTGCCGCATCGTGAAGTCGAGCTCTGTTGCCGCTCTTGGTCAATCTCTGTCGCACAAGTTGGGTAGGGGAATATCTGGGGTTGAGGGCATTGGTGGAAGAGGGAAGAAGAACAGATGCAAGGAAGGGCTCGTGTCTTGGGCGATGCAAATGAGAAAGGGACTCACTTGATAGTTGATTCTCTATGGTCTAGCGTGTTTCACTTTCAGTGTTTTTTCTTGCATGTCTTGAGTTGATTGGAGGGCTGTTTTTGTGGGACTAACAGTTGGACCGGTCTGAAGCGCTTCTCATTAAATATAAAGGAATTAAGATAAATAGTTATATAGAAAGGAAATGGAAGTGTCTCAAAAAGTATAAGTTTCGTAGAATTTACTAACATAATCTTTCAAATTGTTTTAAACTTAAATCACAAAATTTATAGGTGTTTAGCATAAAAACTAGACAAGGGAAATTATACAAACACAATTATTGGACAACTTTTACACCACTTGGAGGAAGTTTTTATTCTGTAAAATTAAGATTTAAACAATTTTTTTCAGAGTTCATCTATATCTTATATTGTTTTAACAATTTTCACGTAGTTTTTAGAAGTTTGGTTTTGGAATTTTGAATGTAATCCTAACTTCTCTTTTGTATATGGTATTTCTCTATCATAAATAAGGGTTATCAATAAAATTAAAATATAGTCTTCCTCTTAAAAAAAGAATACGCATAATTTGGTTTGGTAGATGAGATGAGATGATCTCACATATAATCATTACAACTTTTTCATACTCCCACACAAAATATAATAAACAATTTAATTTTTTCAAATTTTAAAATAAAAATAATATTAAAAAATAATATTATAACAATATTTTATTTAACTTTTAATTTTTATTCTATTTTATCTGATCTATATAACCAAACAAGAGAATCTGAAACGTATCACATTTCACCAAGCTTGATTATAGAATTAATCTACCCAACCCCCGGTCCCCTAACCGCACACCACACTCCTTACGTCGCGAACCCGGTTCGTCACCACGTCACGGTTTATCATTCATCCCTCCCGAGCTCCTTCATTCTCCCTCAAACCTCTGACTCGATGCAATACTTTCCCTCTTCTCCCTCTCGAACCTCTCAGTCGAAGCAGAACTCTCCATATTCTCCCTCTCCATTACCTCAGACTCTTCTCTCTCACCCCGATGCCCTCACCCTCTTCAGTCCCGAACCCTAGAAAAATTCAACAACCTCTCACTCGACACAGTACACTCCCTCTTCTCCCTCTCGAACCTCTCATTCGAAGCAAAACTCTCCCTCTTATTCCTCTCTATTACCTCAGACTCTTCTCTCTCACCCCAATGCCCTCACCCCCTTCAGTCCCTAACCCTAGAAAAATTCAGCAAAACCTTTGAAGACCCATCTCCCTCACCCCCTTCAGTTGAAGAAATCGTCCTCAAAGGTATTTTTTTTTTTTTCCAATTGGTTTTAAATCTCTACCTTTCAAACAGCTCTTCAAATAGGCCTGACCAGCCCTAACTTTTCTTCCTAGAGAAGCATAGTCTTTTGAGAGAGAGAGAGAGAGAGAGAGAGAGAGAGAGAGAGAGAGAGAGAGAAGGAGGCGGAAAGAGTGAGAGAGAGGAGCTTTCTCTCACATCGCTCTTTCACTACCAAATCTTCAAGTAAGCAATCCGTGATTCTCTTCCTTGTCATTGCTTTTCGATCATTTTCAGTTGCATATCTAATGATATGAGCTTGAAATTGGTTGAAATAATGGTAATAGCAAACAATGCAGAAAATCTCTTTTTTTGGCTCTCAAGTTTTTCGTTCTTAACTCTTTAGGCAGTCGCATAACATGATGTTAACATCTCTAGTTCTAGCTTTCAGGATTTCTTAGCCCCATTTCCTTTTCATACTTAAACAGATTCTATGTATATGTCCTGCATACTGATGTATCACCCCTTTTAATCATTAACAACATCCATATCTTACCTTTGAAAAACATTTCTCTCAATCTATGTGTCTGCAATGCTATATTCAAACTTTTATTAAGACATTTTTATTTTGTTGTACCCATCGCTTTGTTTGGAAGTAAAAATTAGGAGGAAAGGAGTACAACATGAAAGAAATTAAAGGAATTTTTTAGTCCATTCTAGAGCTTGTTTTGTTCACTTTCTTGAACAAATAATCTGTTGATGTTGAAAACAATTATTGCTAATTGGAATTCTTTCCTATTTATGCATTCAACGCTTTTTAGTAATCACATCAAGCTAGTACATGTCTTTAGCAGTTTGTTTGGTTAACAGAGATTGGGAAACAAAGTAGGAAAGGAAAGAAATGGAATGGGAGATTTAAATCTGTTGTTTCCTTTTGCTATGTGTTGTTCTTGGAAATAAGAATCATTAAATTACTCATAAAGAAATTTATTAAAAACTGAAACTTATTCTGACTCTGGTTTGTCTCCTTTTCTGCTCACCCTTTTCTTGTAAGTGTTTTTAGCAATGTGTTTTGTTTCCAGGGAAGAGGAGGAATTTAAAAAAAATTGAAAAACCTTGGAGTTCTGATTTGTCTTTTTTTTACCCTGAAAACTTATAAAATCTCCATGTAAGTTTTAACAATGGCTGAGAAAATGGAGAAAGAGAATTTGATAAACTTTGTATAGGTTGTTCTATTTTATTACATCTCTAAGGAGATACCCTGTTAGTTCTAGACAACTATCTTATTGGACTTTAAAAAACTGAGGGGAATGAGTAATGGTTGAAATTCTCCTGAATGGTGTGCATTTATCACTTTTTTACCCTAAACTTCCATGAGACCAAAATTATATGCTCACCTTTGCCTTCTGAATGTTTCAAAGTCACAGTTTGCCATTGTAGGACTTTTTCACTTTATAGAAAATATTACTAATTTATTGTTGTCATTTTCTTTTTACTAATTTGAAGCTTGAAATTCTTGAATTGTACATAGGGAGAAACAAGATGTCACTTCTTCATTTGGGCAAATATACTTCAATCAGTACTACCTGAGAAAATCTTGACAAGAGAGAATGAACTTCGGAAGAGGGAGGATGCTTTATTGTTTCGTGAGTATGAAGCTCAAAAACAAAAAGGACAAACTAATAGAGAGAGAATAAGCTTCACAAGCAAGAGGACGAACTTCAAATAAGGATAGTAGAGAGTAGGAATGCACGTATATTGGATTGTATCTCTTTAATAGTTTTTGGTTATTATGAATGGAGATGTATCATGTTAGTTTTAAATGTAAATAGATTGATCGGATTCTAACATGTATGATATATTCTCTATGAATATAATTATGACAGCTTATTATGGATGTTAAGTTCACTTTTCTGCATTGTAGTTGGCATGAGTTTTGGAGTAATTTTTTGAGTTGGCATGATTTTTGAGTTGAAATGTGAGGGAAATGCTAACATTTTTTTTTCCTGTATGCTGATCTAAAGATATAATTAACTTTTTATGGAATTGATTTTCATGGGATGCATAGATAATTATTGAGACTGGGGATTGTACTAGCTATTCGACATCAATGGTATTGGACTTAAAAGAGTATTAAGACCATGGTAGTACTGGTAATGTGTCTATTCAATTGCTCATCATCCGTTGTTGCTCATGCTTTCCTCTGCTTCTTTACACTTTTAAGGAATCCATGAAAATTCATGGGATAAGCATCACCTCTTAGTTCTTTTATTAGTATAAAAAATATATATGTGTGTGTGTGTATTTAGTACTAAATATTTTTCCAGAACAAACATATATATTTTAATTAGCAGCACAACCTTAATTAATTACAAGCAATACTCAAAAACTCTCAAAAGTAAAATATAGATGGGAATAAACAAGCTGAATCGATTATACATGTGTTTTCTTGTCTCCAATGCATCATGATTTCTTTTTGGATGTGAAAGCTACTACCCATATTTCAATGCACTACAAACAGAAAAATACAACTTTAGATACAATAATAGATTACAGTGGTTAGTACCAAAGATGCATAATCAGTACAACATATTCTCAACTTCATATGCAAATTTATTTACAAATTTCTCAACTGGATTGTATCTAAGGAAAGTTCAAAATTCTCAACAGGAAATACAAATTTCTTCACAAAAGTCGTTCTCCTTTCAACTTCTAGTGTCATTTTCATGTTGAACATTCCTTTCAATTTCTAATACATAACAATCTGGGTAATGACCAGTGGCACAATCTGGCTAATGACCACTTTGTATGCTCTGCCATAATCTCCAAAATAAAGCCAAAACTTAGACACATTCCA
>QEOT01000934.1:96927-110236 GCA_003123785.1 Pterocarya stenoptera | reverse complement strand
GGGGGGGGGGGGGGGGGGGGGGAACAACGCGGGACAATGTAAGAGCAGGGGTGTTTGGGAAATTTAAATCAGTAGACTCTAAACGATCGCACGGTTTATGTTTGAAAATAACAAAAACAAAAAAAGCCACGTAGGCGCTGGTGTGCGGAGGTTGTGTACAGTAGGAAGTTGTCTAGCTTTACTCTTGATTATATGATCTGATTATTGTTTCGCCATTTCAAAAAGCACCTTACAACTATAGTACTGGCTGATGTTCCTTTGGACGTGTCAATTTGCCACATTGGCCTTTCCCAGTTTGCTGCTTGTGGTAAATGCGATACAAGTTAATTAACATGTCGTTTCATCTGCTGTAATACAACTTAACTCATGAATGGATTGTACAATGATTCACAATCATCGATGTCGGGTCCAACTGTTAACCAAATCTTTATGTTTTATATGCATAGCGGCATACAGCTCTTGATCAGTCCAATCTGCTGCGGTGTTTGGGTCCCAAGGGTGATGAGCTAGCAATTTTATTAGGTTTAGATTTCAATCAAGGGATTTTAGGAAGATAATTGCATGATCTATTAAAATAATTATAAAAAAACTAATTTATAAAACAATTATTTGATGTGATACATATCATACTGTCAATATTAATGCCTAATTTTGCTTAGATCAAAAAGAAGGAGGAGCCATAATCGGCCTATGATAGTGGGTGGTACGTCGATATTCTTGCATTCATCCTTGATAATAAATAATAAATGAAATATAAATGAGAAAGAACAGCATAAAACTTATGTCGGCTGGATGTTTGGAGAGTAAATTCACTATAATATATAATTTGTACATTCTCTCGTGACTTCTCATACCTAAGATCTTTGTTGTCAAATTACTCACTTATATCTTGTTTGTATGGTATACACGAGTGAGTAAGAATTGGGACAGGGCTGCCAATGCCAGCTACAAGGCAGGGGAATTTCCCTGTATAAGAGGCCCACTCTTTGGGACAAATTGCCCTATTTATTAATGGACCCTCAAAAACCAATAATTCGATGTTAATTTGAACAGTACTACTATGTACTTGGAAGATAAGACAGATCTTTGCCAGCCTGGATCAATGGAGGGGAGCATTTGTATATGATAAAGATAGTTTTCAATTTCAATAATTCTATCTAGCATCGAATAATAATTGCATTGGTGTATATAGTGTATGGATGAAAAGTAAAATAATTTAATTAATTTAATATAAATAAAATAATAAATAATAAAAAATTAAATTAATTTTTTTAAATATATAAAGTATGTGGTGTGTAAGGAGTACCACTTTTCATTTAATAGAACAAGTTAGCATTTTGATCTGCTCAACTCTATTATTATTCAATGTTCCTTGTTTTCAGAACACTCGTACATATAATTTTTTTTTTTGGCAAATGCCAGAACATGTTAAACTCAACTAAGCAGTGGATAGTTTAGATATTTACTTATAAAAAATGATTTTGGATAGAGTTGATTTTTTTTTTTTTTTTTTTGAGGGTTGGGGGATTCTACTTTCAGTTGTGTGAATGCTTTTGCTTAAAAAAAAAAAAGGGTGAATGCTTTTGGAAGGAGGTTATAGAGCTAAAGATCAGGATGATGGGTGTGGAAAATACAATCTCTTTGGCCTTGTGCAATGCCCTTTCTTCTCTTTTTGCTTGAGCTGAACCTATTGATCTAGAAAGATATGTTAGATGTTTCGTCTAGCAATAGGATATTGCATTGTAAAAGTGGCTAATGCTTTGGTTCAAGGCTTGACTAATTTAGGATTGGCAATTTGTGAACAATTGTATTCGTGCTGTGTCAACTGTCAAGTTATGAGCATTAAACTATGTGGATTAATGCAAACATGACCTATTTAATAAAATGAGCAAACTCTAAAATCCTAACACAAACCATATAAATAACGGGCGGCACGATACAATCCACCTAACTCGTTTAGTAATTAATTTTTATTAGGTTAATCTGAATGCAACCCGTTTAACCTGTTTCATATAAATGTATTGACCTGACCTGTATATTCATTTTGGCCCAATTAATATAATTTCACATATAATACATGGATAAATTATTCATAATTATAACAGGATATAAAATATTTTATGATCAATATCCAAACCAATAATATATAATAAAACTAATATTTCCATAAAATAATTAAGTAGTCAAATACTAATATTAATATTACATCCCTACAACAATAAAACATATAAAACTAAACATTAAAGAATTTTAAGATAGAATATATTCATATTAGACGTATTGATTGCAGATTTTGCGAGTTGACCCGTATTAGACTCGTTTATTATTCATTTCTTATTGGGTCATCTGTTTTGACTCAAATTCATTCATATCAAATTCAAACTCGTTTATTTGGTGTCGTATTTCTGTTGAGTTCATGGTTATGTCATATATTGTCACCTCTATTGATTATAGTAGAATCTTATACCCGTCGAGAGTCCTTCAAGATGTACATGATAGATTGTTGCAACCCCAAGTATTGCCAAAAAATGAATTTGAGCTATAGTCTAACCCCAGCTCTAAAAGAAAGTAAACTGATAACAAGTCAGCCGGTAGAGATAACATGCATGAATTGTAAAACAGAGAAGAAGAAAGTAGAAACTATAGGAAGAAGAAGCTTCAAGATCATGTATTACTTTTCTTACTTTCTGTACAATTACACATGACTACAAAGTTAATATATATAGTTGGCTTATTTACATGTGTTTTGTTACTATTGGCAGTTAAATACAACTGAAGTATATAATCTCTAACACTACCCTTTAAGATGGGGAATGAATGTCCATGACTCCCATCTTAGAAAGGAGATAAGAAAACTATCGAGGTGGTAATGCTTTGGTAAGAATGTCACCTATTTTGAGAAGAGACATGTAGTGTACGAATGAGGCTTGATTGTAGCTTTTCTCTACCAAGGTGGCAATCAATCTCTATATGCTTGGTTCTCTCGTGAAAAACTAGATTTGCTGCTATATGTAAGGTGTCTTTACTGTCACAATATAACACAACTGGAGAGTAATATGTTACACCAAGATCCTTGAGTAAAGAAATTAACCATGTGACTTCATAAGTACTAGATGCAAGAGCTTGATATTCAGCCTCTGCAGATGATCGTGATACAATAGTTTGTTTATTAGATTTTCAGGAGATAAGTAAGTCCCCAACAAACATACAAAATCCTTTAATTGATCTTCTAGAGTCTTGACATGTAGCCCAATCTGAATTTGAAAATCCTTTCAAATGTAGAATGAGATGTGCAAAGAAAAATATACCTTGTTCAATTGTATTTTTCATGTAATGTAATACTTTGTTTGTAGCATCTAAATGTATAGCAGTAGATTTATCCATAAACTGACTCAAATTAATCACAACAAAAGCTAAATCTGGTTGTGAAATGGTCAAGTATAATAGTCTTTAGATAAGTCTCCTGTAACTTGTAAGATCATACTAGAGATTTTCATTTGTCTTCACTGATCCAAGATTGGGATCCAAAGGAATTTGTGCTGGTTAACAAGTAAATCTGCATCATCGAGAAGTTCCAAGGCATAGTGCCTTTGGCATAAAAATATGCCCTTATTTGTACGTGCTATTTCCAAGCCCAAGAAGTATTTGAATCGCCCAAGTCTTTTATTTTGAAATGACTATGAAGATAAACTTTGAAATCTTGTACTACTTGTAAATCATTGCTAGTAACAATGATATCATCAACATAAACCAATAATATGATAAAAGAAGAACCTATTAACCTTGTAAATAAAGAGTTATCACACTTGGATTGGGTGAATCCATGATTGAGTAAGCATGTAGAAAGTTTATGAAACCACTGCCTAGAGGCCTATTTAAGTTCATAGAGAGACATTAATCGACATACTCGATCCTCCCCCTTGCTGCCATAATCAAGAGTTAATTGTATATAAACCTCTTAATCTAATGAGCCATGCAGAAAGGCATTGTTTACGCTAAGTTGATGTAAATGCCAATTGTGTGTGGCAGCAACAGCTAATAAACAACATACAAAAATTAATTTGGAAACTGGAGAGAAAATGTCCAAGTAATCAAGACCTTCTTGTAGTGTGTAGCCCTTGGCAACAAGCCGGGCTTTATATCTCTCGATTGAACCATCTGAATTATATTTGATTTTAAACACCCATTTACATCCATTGAGATGTTTATTAGGAGGTAAAGTTGTGAGTTCCCATGTATTATTTGCCTCAATCGCAGTCAATTCTTATGCCATGGCTTTATGCCAATGAGGATATTGAACAACTTGATGATAGCATTCAGGTTCAAAATTTGACAATAGACTAAGGGTGAAAGCATGATAACTAGGAGAAAGTTTATCATATGACAAAAATTTAGAAATGGAATAAGGAGGAGAACTTTGCTTACCTGTAGCTGTAGCCATAGAAGACTTAGGAAGGGTAGAGACAGATGGTAACAAATTACAATGATACTCCTGTAAGTATGATGGAGGATGTTTGGCTCGAGATGATCTCCTGACTTGTGAAATGGCAGAATTTGTTTCTAGTTGGATTGGAGGATATTAAGGAAACCACCATCAACAATCTGCACAGCAATGATTGAAATCAACCGAATGTGATTTAAGGACCTACAATATATTATGCACGATTTGAGGACATTGTTATTCTTGCAAACATTTACTTTCCATATTTATACTTACTTTGCATATTATAGACATTAAGGGATAGCTTGTATTCGGCTCCCATCTCTTGTAAACTTTGCATATAAATATATATCCTCTCGATGGTAAATATACGAGAGTTTCTGAGAATTTTGGTTTCGTATTAGAGGATCAAAAATAGAGTTTGTGAGGTTAGGTGCAATATCAACAACAGAGTTTTAGGGGTTAGACTCATTGTTGGGTTTGGGAAGAAAATAGAATCAAGGGAAGAATGAGATAAGGAGGTGATGGGTGTGTCACCTGAATAAGAATCAGATAAAAATAAACAAGTGTTCATAGAAAATGACATATTTGGAAAGAAATATAGTGCTAGTGTGTAAATCAGAAAGTTTATACCCTTTTACATCAAAAGGATATACAAGAAACACACACTTTTAAGCATGAGAATCGAACCTGGATCGATGAGTAGACGAGGTGGTGGCATAGCATAAACACCCAAATACTCGAGTGTGAGAATATGAAGTAGGTGATGAGTGAAGCATCTCATAAGATGATTTATTTGATAAAAAAGAGGTAGGAATTTTGTTAATAAGATAAGTGGCAGTGGGAATACATTCTCCCCAGAATTGAAGAGGTAAATTGTATTGAAAACGTAAGGCTTTAGCCACTTCAAGAAGGTGTCTATGTTTGCGCTCTATAATGCCATTTTGATGTGGAGTGGCAACACAACTACATTGATGAATGATGCCTTTGGAAGAATAAAATGAAGGCATACTAAACTCCAAACAATTATCCCTACGTAGTATTTTTATTGTTTTGTGATATTGGTTTTCAATTAGGGAAACAAAGGAAAGCAGTTTAGAGTGTATATCTGATTTTGGTTTGAGAAGAAAAACCCAGGTAGTTCTTGTGAAATCATTTACTTTAGTTAAGAAATAACGAAAACATTCCATGTAGGTGTAGAGAAAGGACCCCAAATGTCACAATGAATAAGCTCAAATGGACAGGTGGTAAGTGAAGAACTAAGTGAAAAAATAAACAGGATTGTTTAGCATAACGACAAACATCATAATTGAAATGAGAGAATTTTATTGAAGGACACTGTTTGTGCAACAATGATTGTCTAGCATTTGAAATGTGGCCTAAACGACAGTGCCACAAATCAAAGGAAGAATGGTTTATGTAAGAATTGGATACAGGAGCAATGTTTACATGAAATAAAGATACAATAGTGTTTGAAGATGAAGAATTTAATGAAAAAAACAAGTAATAAAGTCCATCTTTTTCCTTAACTAACCCAATCGTCTTCCATTGACATAGGTTCTGTATAAAGCAAAATTTAGCAAAGAAAATTAGGGAACAAGCATTAGAATTAACCAACTTACTAGCAGATAGAAGATTTAATGAGAAAGATGGGATGCAGAGGACATTGTTCAAGATTAGTGAATAAGAAAGCTTAACAAAACCAATATGTGTGACAGACTTTAAGACCAGTTGGGAGAGTAACAAACATTGAAGTAGTAACTGAGAAAGATTGGAAAAAGTGTACGGAACAAACCATGTGGTTAGTATCACCCGTGTCAATAATCCAAGGAATTAGGGAAGAACTAGAAAGGGAATTATGCTTGGATAAAGAAAGAGCAAAAGGAGAAGGAATTATACCTAATTGACTAAGAACAGATTCGACATTGTGATGAGAGGAACTACCTATAGGATTAGTTGTCAGAAACGTGCCACTAGAGTTGGGAAGAGGAATAATTGCTCGTTTCAAACCATGGAAGCCCAATGGACATGGACACAGAAAGAAAGAAAAAGAAAAATGTGAAGAACAGTTCTCACCGAACTAGTCCGATAGGAATTGGTGGGGTAATTGTGAGAGAGATTTCCCCCCCCCCAAGCCCTTGGGATGGGCTCATACAGGACCACGAGGGGCTCAAACTGGCCCAAGCCTCATTCCCTAAGGGGGCCTAAGCGCCACTTTAGATACCTGGCCTGCTAACTACACCAACCAGAGAGGCAAGCCCCATGCGGGAAAGACCATTGACATGGACAGATGGGACTTGCCGTCCCAAGCACCCCCAATGGTACCTATCACTCGAAGACCTGGACCGACAGATGGGCGGGAAACACGGACGGCCCTTGATTTCCTAACAAAGGGTATGGGGAACATGATGTTAATTATCTATCGGTAAGATGCCACTCAAGGAGCCATGCTGCATTAATTGCGCCATCCCCCAAACTCCACGCCGTATTGATAGCACCATCCTAGGCTCCATGCCGCATTAAAGGATCTTGAATGGGCTATAGTGGGAATGACGTGAACTCCCTGACATAGGGTACAGGATGTCCCCTCAAAAACCTCATATAAAAGCCGACCCTTAGGTATGGAGGACTCTCTCTGAACTCTCCACTCCCACACGATTTACTAAGAAGATTAACTAACTTAGACATTGGAGGGTCCCCCGAACACCACTGAGCCACCCTTATTTTTATTTATGTGCAGGCGCAAAGCCCCCGACCCAAGTTGCTGGAACTAGGCCCAGGTGTGCTAAACACGACGTTAATACATACCCAACTAGTAGGGCTGTAAATAAATAAGATTACTCGTCAAGCTGCTCAAGATCGATCCAGTCAAACTCTAGTTCGGCTTGATTAGTTTATCAAATGAGTCATTCGTGAATATAAAATTATGATCGATTATTAAACAAAACGACTCGTATAAGCTTATATAAATTCTCATATTTATAATTATTTTTATAATATCATCTTTATATTTATGATGAGAATATATTAAATATTTATATTTGAATAATGAGATGAGATGAGAATTCTGAGAATAGTAGTGAATGGTTTGAATTAAGATATTTTATTGAGTTTTGGAAAATGAGAAAGAAATAGTTGAATAAAAATATTATAAAGTTAAAATATTATTCGAATATAATTTTTAATATAATTTTTGTTTTAAAATTTGGAACAATTGTATTGTTTTTTGTCTTTTATTTGGAAGTTTGGAAAAGTTTTAATATTAGATAAAAAAGTTGAATATTTGAAATTGAAAAGTGTTTTGTGTTTCAGTAATATTTGAAAAGGAAATTATAAAAAATCTCATCTCATCTAAGTGTTCAAATATGTTCTTGCTACTAAACATATAACTTGAATACTTAGAATATAATAATTGATATGTATACATAAACTCCAAATATATTATTATAAAATATAATATAAATAATCTATTTGATCAGTACGAAGTAATTTGCAAATAAGCTCAACTATTAAATGAACAATTCAGAAACATAAAATTCAGTTTAATAAAAAACTCAAACTCACTGTGTATTTAAATAAAAAAGTACATGGAAGAGGAATATGAAATATAATTAATAACTAGAAGAATATCTTTCTATCACAAGCTGGAAGAGAAATTCTAATTAAAGTAATGCTTCAAGTCATCCCTATTTATGCAATGCGTTTATTTCAATTGCCTAAAGTTGTGTGTCATGAAATAGCTGTTATGGTATCTAAATTCTGGTGGGGTCATCAATAGCAAGACAAGAAAATTCAGTGAAAAAGTTGGAATAAAATGGAAAATTCAAAAGCAAGAGGAGGTATGAGATTTAGAGATATAGTGGTTTTCAACCAAGCAATGTTGGCTAAGAGAGTTTTACGTTCTCCAATGTCTCTAATGGCTTCAATATTTAAGGAAAAATATTTCAAAATAGGTCACATTATGGATGCTAAACTGGGGTGGGCACCATCTTAGATTTGGAGAAGTTTGAGAATTGCAATTGATTTGGTGAAACACAATTCCAGGTGGAGAGTTGGCAATGACAATAGTATTAAAATTTGGAGAGATAAGTGGCTTCCTAAGCCAACATCGTCCAATCACAAGTTAAAAATATGGGCAATGTGTCTTTTGTTTGTGAGCTGACTAATGAGAATTTTAAATGCTGTAAGGAGGATGTTGTTAAAGAAATATTTAATGAAGAAGAAGTTGACATAAAATGTAACATTCTCATAAGTAAGAGGGGCAGTGAAGATAAGATCATATTATGTACCTTTGATGAGGAAGAAGGCAACACAAGGTGAGACTTTAGAAAGAAATTGTGCAGATGACAAATGGAATAAGCTGTGGAAGATGAATGTACTTGGTAAGGTGAAGAATTTCATGTGGAAGACAAGGAATAACATCTTGCCTACAATGAAAAGTCTCTTTATCAGAAAAATTGTTGAAAATGCATTATGTCCAATTTGTCAACTTGAAGATGAAATAGTTACACATGTTTTGTGGAGCTGCAGCTAATGATGAGTGGGCAAATAAATCTAGTCCAATTCATAAATGGTCTAGCAATGAGATGGATTTTACGCAGCTTTGGGAACAGTTCCTTGCAAACTTGCAAAAAGAAGAGGTAGAAGGTATAGCTATCACCATGAGGAGAATTTGGTTGAGAAGGAATAACTATGTCTTCAATGATCAATTTTCGAGTCCCATTGCAGTGATTCAATCAGCACAAGTAGAATTAGTAGAATATCATCAAGCCAATAACTCCCAACATCATAATACAAGAATGGAGACAGAAAGTTATCTACATGGAGAAAACCTGATGGGAATTCAGTTAAAGCTAATTGGGATGCATCAATTGATTCTATATCTTTGATGAAGGGGATTGGTTATGTTATCAGAGATACTGATGGTAATATTCTTGCTTCTCTATGTGCTTCAAAAAGTTTTAACTTTGAACCTGTATCAGCAAAATGTTTGGCCCTTTGGAAAACATTACAACTCTGTGCAGATTTAGGCCTCGTTTGGATGTTGACCCGAATTGAGTTATTTATGAATGATAGTGAGTTGAAATGAGTTTAGTCATTTGAGAGTTGGATATTAGACTCAGGTTAAAATTAGATTGAACTTATCTCAGTTCAGTCCAAGTTCCAAACGGGACATTAAGCTTTCAATGTGTTAATTTGGAAGGGGATGCAAAATGTGTTATACAGGAATGTAACAAAGATGTCTTGGTATGGGCAGATTATTCAAAATTTTCTATAAGGGAGACCTTTGTGGAAATTATCATTCACACACAGGAAATGCAATCAGGTGGCTCATCATCTTGGATCTCGTTTAGATGTTGAGTTGAGTTCTTTATGAATAGTAGTGAGTTGAGATGGTGGAGTAACTTTTGTAGAACTCACCTAAAATGAGTTTAGATGTGTTTAGATGTTAAGATGAGTGTAGATATATGAGAAATTGAAAAAGGTTATGGCTCTCGCGTGTAAAAAGGTATTGAGTTAAAAAAATTTGTGGGTTCTACGTGCAAAAAGGTTTTGAGTTGATATAAGTTTAGTGATTTGAGAGTTGAGTGTTTGGATGTTAGACCCAGTTTAAAATTAGACTGGACTGAGTTGATCTCAGTTTAATCCTAAATTCCAAACGGCCAGACTTCAACATGAAGAGGAATAGATTATGATAGAAGAATTCACCTATTTCAGTTATAGAATATGTTATGAAAGACAGAGTTTGTATTATTCCATAATATTCAATAAAATTATTCTTTCTGTTTAAAAATAAAAATAAAAAAAGTATACTAATAAGACTCATCACTTACTTCTCACTCGACTTGTTTAACTGTGGTAAATTTGCCATTTGTTTCAAAGATGGCGGGAAAAACGGTTTTTTCTCCGTATATATAAGATATTTTTTCAATGGCAGCCATGGGAACTGTCTTCAGAATCCACTCCTTGGATGCGAATTGAATTAAAAATCTGAACCGTAGAAACGGAAGCAAATTTCAAGAAGAGAAGAAGAAGAATGAAGAGTATCTGAAACGTTTCTTAAAAAAAGGATGGGTTTGCTCGAATTGTCTAAATTCAAGCTCCAGCTCCGATCCCTAATCACCGAAGTTCGAGACCTCAGAGTACGATTTCCGTTAACAAATCCACTAAATATCTATGTGTGCGTGCGTGTATCCTATAGATTTTTTTCTTTAAATTTTCAGGAAAGGGAACGCTTAGCAACCGAACAACTCCATCATCAAATTCAGGTTTTTTCTTCCATTCAATTCAATTCCAATCCATAAACTTTGATGTTTTCTTTTCGTTCTATTTTCTATGATCATGTTCTATGCTTTTTGGCGTTTGAATACAGAAGCAAAAGCAAACTGAGGAGGAACACGGCAGAAAGTTACAGGAACTACAAAGAGAGTTTGCTCTGTCCAATGAACAGCGGCAAAAACTTGAAAGGCAGGTTCGTTAAGTTTCTGGATAAAACTTGCTGTCTATGTGCCTGTAGAAATTCTCCTTAGAGATAAAAGTCATCGTGATGTACTATACGCCAGTACAGGTGAGTTACCTTCAAAATGACAATATTTTACTAGAGAACAAGCAGACAGAATTGAAGGGAACCATACAGAGCTTGCTTCAATCGAGGGAAGTTTTCATAAATGCTTATGAGGTCTGTATTTGTTTAATCCTCTCTATCACGTATATTGAATACACTTTTATTGATTATCATCTTGTGGAGGAGAAGATGAAGTTGGGCCGGCTAGTAAAAGAATGGCATGGAACGAACTTCCGAGCAAAGATAGTTGGTTATAGTGATTGAAAACATACTTGATAATGTTAATGACAAATCTGTCGGGTGGCCTTTTCGGCTCAGTAATGCATAATAATTGACTATATGAAGATTTTGGTGTACTGCTTCTTGTGGTTTAAAACCAGTCAAATCTGTGAATCTATGAATGGCAGAGCTGAATGTATTAAGTGCACGTGGATTTGGGCGGTAAAAGTATTGGGTGGATGTCCTTTCATGAGATGATTTACTTTGTTTATGTGGTGCTTCTCTACAACGCCTCTCTATCACACTCTTTGCTCTATGTGGGTCATCCTTTGCATACATGACCTTTACAATTATGAACTTGATGTCATTTCTAATTCAACTAGTAATTTATTAAGCCTTCTGCTCTTATTTTCATCAATTTAGAATTCTGTGAAGCTTGTTACCTATGTATTAATATGGAATGAAGGTCCTGTTCTGCAAAATCTGAGAGATATAATATGCATGCTGTAAATACTGCTGAAAAGACTAATACATTATGTTGAAAAAATATCTTCCAACGCTAATCTGAGGCTTATATGAGAGGCATCTCATGTCATAATCTATGTGCAGGAATCTACTTATGAACTGAAACGATCAGTTGAATGCAGAGATAGAAAGCTCACTGTCCTATCTGAGAAGATAAAGTCTCATTTATTATTATTTGATTCAATAGAAAAGGAGGCATTTTCTATCAAGCAAGTTATCAATGATGTGCAATGCCTAGTGAATGAAAAAGAGGAAGTAGGTAAGTAGCTTTCCGAACCATAAATTATTCCAGGTGTACACTCATTTTTACATTTTCAACTGAGGCCATTCATATAATGAAAGCTGCAGTATCGTATTCCTTTCTAACCTTGTCTTCTACATTCAGTTGCTGCCTTAAAGAGCAAAATGGATAAGGTGCTTGCATTTGAAAAGGTTTTTGTTGGTAATGCCAAAGTCTCATTCACCTGCCTTGATTAATCTTCACTCTGTAGTGTAAAACATATTTATACGTGTGCATGTCTGGGTACATAGCCTCAACTATGTTATGTGCATATGTAACTATCAGTCTGTTATATTCAAAAGGACTTACTATTCCAGACCAGCTTTTTCTATTTCTGTACCCCTCGTTCTCAAAAGATGGGTCCCACTAAGTGAGAGTATAGTTTTAAAATAGCAAATATTGGTGTGGAAATAGCACTCTCCCTTATTGAAATTTTCTGTTATAATAAACAATCTGCAATACCAGTATCATGCCAGTCTGGACCATATATCATCATTAATAATTTGGATGCTGCCAAAGTGCTCATGAATTTTATCATATAGTTTTGCCTTACATAAAATCGAACAAAATGACTGTGTGATACATTTATGATTTATTAGCACTAGAATTTACTCTATTCATGCAGAGAAGATCTCTGACCTTCAAAATAAACGTAAGAATGACAAGGACGAGTTACGAAGAAAGGATAGAATCATTTCAGAGCTAGACGCACACCTTGAGGCAGCAAGAACTAGCAACAACCATCAAAATCAAATACAAGAGATATCCATATAAATTTTGTTGATTATGTGTTTGATTGATTCCAAGGAGTAACTTGTTCTGTCAGCTGAAGGTATACTTTTATGGGTGTTTATCTTAACTGGTCAAACCTTCAGAAAACCCTATCAGCAAAGGATGTTGTCATACAGAATTTAATTTCGGAAAAAGAGGTTCTTGAATTGTAGATTTCCTTTTTTGTTTATTTGATTTCTGCACATTGTGCTTCTTGGCTTTCTAAACTTCTTTGAAATGCTCCATAATCAGGCATTGCACATTGAACTGGGGACTGTAAGCATTATCTTACAAAAGATTCAGGATGTTGTTACAAATATGCATGAAGAGGTTAGAAAAGGATCTAATTTTTGCATAGTTTCAATTTGTAGATGTTATTTTTTTGTTTCTATTTTTCTCCTAAGAACTTCCAGTTGCATGATGATTCTGATTTGAAGTTACGGAGAACATATTGGAGGTGATTATTAATTTGAAGGAAATCTACCTTTGTCCTATAAATTTATGGCAT
>QEOT01000934.1:67032-92344 GCA_003123785.1 Pterocarya stenoptera | reverse complement strand
TTCAATTTCTTTCTTTTGTCTTGATCTTTGAATTTCCTTTCTCTTTTTATCCTTTTGGGCAAACGGTGCAAATACGTGGCTTTTCTGATTTTTATGGAGTGGTGGGGGAGATAGAAATATAAGTGAAAAATTAAATAAAATATTATTTTTATTTTAAAATTTAAAAAAGTTACATTATCTATTATATTTTATTTAAAAATTTAAAAAAATTATAATGATTAGATAAGATGAATCAAAATGATTTCACTATTTACATCGGGCCAGCTTTGTTTCTTATGTGAATTAGACTAAATAAAACTATTTTATTATTATTTATAAATAATTTATTATTATTTATAAATAATTTATTATTATTATTATTATTATCATTATTATATTACTATTCACGTTTATCTGAAATCACCTAGATATTTTCCCGTTTGTTTACACGAAACCACTATCTCATCTCATCTCAATCATTATAACTTTTTCAAATCTCCATACAAAAATATAATAAACAATTCAACTTTTTCAAATTTCAACATAAAAATAATACTAAAAAATATATTCTACTAATATTTTATTCAATTACTATTCAAAATATCTCATTTTATCTTATCTCATCTGTGTATCCAAACGGGGCCACGTGGCCAAACACCGTCATGCGTATAGAACCTGGAAACTAGTCTCCAATGTATGTGGAAAGCAGGATTGAAATAGCTTACAATTTTCAAAGAATTTTTATCATGTGAAGTTCTTGAAATCCGGAGCATCGATTGTAGGAATTTAAGATCCATTAGTCTTGGGTAGGAGTAGTAGGCCTTTAAAGACTTGGGTTTAGGGTCTAGGTTGCAATCTTGACATTGAAAAATATATATATATATATAATATATAGAGTACTGATAGATTTACAATACTTTGTACAATATATTGTATAACATTGTTATAAAGTAGAGATGTTTTTGTAAATCATCTTATAAAAGTAACAACATTTTATAAAAATATCCCTACTTTATAACACTGTTGTACAAAATGTTGTGAGTAAATCATTTTCCTAATATATATATATATATACACTTAAAAGCAAAATGATTAGTGTTTTTTTTACCGGTAAATTGGCAGAATTTTCATTTATTTCATTTAATTATTATAATTTTTTAAAATTTTTATATAAAATATAATAAATAATTTAATTTTTAAAAATTTTAAAATAATAATAATATTTTATTTAATTTTCAATTTAATTCATTTCATCTCAACCTCGCCTAAAAAACAATCGATACATTCCCCTGTACCATCTCGATTATATTGCAGGCACATCAAGATTAAATGCAAGCAAAGATGCAAAGATGCAGTACTTTCCTTACTTTTTATTAAACAAAAAAATAAAGAAAATATCAGAAAAATGGAAGTTGAAATGCGCAAGAAATACCAGCTGGACAAAGAAGCTAGACCCACCAAATAATTTTGACTTGTGAGCAGCAGCCACACTCCAATAATTGTCTTGGTGACAGACTTTGGAAGGTGCAGCGTTTAATACACTGAAGAAGAAGAAGTGATGATTATAAGCTTGTTTAAGGCACAGCTGCATTGAACAAAGCAATTTTAATACCTGTAGTTAAGTGCCATATTAGACTATTATTAATTAATGCAATTTAATTGCAAAAGGTTGGTGCAGTTTCTTTCAAGATAACTGTTTTTTGCATTTATAGCAAATTAATTGAATATTACAGCCCATCAAAGGGAAGAGTGATATCATTATTGTATGTGGTTTTAAAAATAAGAGTAATGATATACATTTGATTCTTTTTCTATCGATCTTTTAAATTGACGATATTTCTATAAAAAAGATTCTATCTTTATAAATTATTTTATAAAAATACTTTTTTTTAAATAAAATTATATAAATAGTTAGTTGTATATATATTAATTTTCTTAAAATAAAGATCCAATATCCCTTTTTTTATTCCAGTTGTTATTTTAGTTACACCAAAAAATCCCAACAAAACAATGATTTTGGGTTGGTGATTAACGTATGATGCATTCATGTATGATTGAAATAATCAATGATCTTATGACATACTAATATTTTTAGAGCAAGAGGGAATAATTATAGAGTTTTGTTATTTATCATCTCCACACACTACACATCACATTTTTTTATTTTTAAAATTTTTAATTTTTTGATTTTAATTTTTTTAAAATTATAAAACTCTTCTACTTATAATCTATATACCTTATATTTAATAACATTAAAAAAATATGATATGAGATGTATGAAAATAATAAATATAATCTTTCATAATTATGAGTCAGGAGGTTCAAAATCATAAGCATTGTTATCGTTTTTGAAAAGATTAATCATGACTTGAGAAAGAAAGGTCCCCCTACTCGTAGGGCCTGCTTTAAAAAGATGCTGATTGGAGGTGGATAACAATACAAGAACATATGGCTGCATTCAAGGGCAAAGCACAGAGGAGAGGTGGCGGGTCCCCATCTCAGAGGAGGCATGACGTCCTATGATATAGGAATAAAAGTAACCCAGCATATTTCATCTATTTATTATAAATTTTTTAAATTTTTATATAAAATATAATAAATAATTTAATTTTTTAAAATTAAAAATAATAATAATAATTAAAAATAATATTTTAATAATATTTTATTTAATTTTCAATTTCTATTTCAATTCACTGTCAAAACATTTCCTTAATTTTCGTACCTGTTACATCAATTCACAGAACGGACTTTTATTTTTATTTTTTACTTTTTATGCTGTATTTTACTGTAATATACGTACAAGTATCAAATATATAAATTTTTTTATAAAAATGTGGATTCTGTGAATAAAAAATAAAATTTTCAAATTTTTTAATAGTGTGATTCACTTTTTTATAAAGTTAAATAAAGTATTGTTAGAATATATTTTTTAATATTATTTTTATTTTGAGATTTGAAAAGGTTGAATTGTTTATTTTATTTTATATTGAAATTTGAAAAAATTGTAATGATTAGATAAGATGAGATAAGACGGATTTGAAAAAGTTGAATTATTTATTTTATTTTGTATTGAAATTTGAAAAAATATAATGATGAAATTGAAATAAGATAAAATAAGATATGATATTTTCTGAAAACAAACGAGTCACTCATAATCACTATGCATGCTACCCAATAGTTGAGATGGTGGATATGATCTCTTTAATTAATTCTCTGAATTAAAACAAATAAGATGTGGACATTGATTATGGTTGTACATCAACCTTTATATTGATGTGAAATAGCATATCAACTGCTAGATTAATTATTGTTTTTAAATGATAAATTTAAGAGAAATGATTCACAAAAAAAATATCATAAAAGTGAATTAACTGATTGACATTATTTTATGTACCATATCAAATTGTAAAATTATTATGATCTGACGTATCACATGTAGTCACGTCAATTTATCTCTTTATAGATCTAACATTTTTTTTTTAAATTCAATAGTTAATAAATAATGTAACAATAGCAAGATGTGATAAAAGTTGTATGAATGTGCAGTAGTTTAGATTTTTCCTAATAGACAATATAGGATTTATGTATTATATCTACTTATTCACAAAGATAAATGCTTTAGCCACATAGAATTTTATACAAGTAAATCTATAAACTGATGTATTTTAATGTGGTACGTTAGATTGTAAAGTACGTTAAATTGTAAAGTTAATTTTCCTTTTAACTATCCTTGTGTAGGCTTGTTCACAGTTTTTATAATGTGATTGCCTTGTGTTTGTGTAAATTAATTCAAATCTCATCTGAAAGACTAAGCCTACTTGTAGATATTACAAGAAAAATATTTATTTGTGTCCAATTATATACTATAAAAATGATAATNTTTTTTTATAAAAATGTGGATTCTGTGAATAAAAAATAAAATTTTCAAATTTTTTAATAGTGTGATTCACTTTTTTATAAAGTTAAATAAAGTATTGTTAGAATATATTTTTTAATATTATTTTTATTTTGAGATTTGAAAAGGTTGAATTGTTTATTTTATTTTATATTGAAATTTGAAAAAATTGTAATGATTAGATAAGATGAGATAAGACGGATTTGAAAAAGTTGAATTATTTATTTTATTTTGTATTGAAATTTGAAAAAATATAATGATGAAATTGAAATAAGATAAAATAAGATATGATATTTTCTGAAAACAAACGAGTCACTCATAATCACTATGCATGCTACCCAATAGTTGAGATGGTGGATATGATCTCTTTAATTAATTCTCTGAATTAAAACAAATAAGATGTGGACATTGATTATGGTTGTACATCAACCTTTATATTGATGTGAAATAGCATATCAACTGCTAGATTAATTATTGTTTTTAAATGATAAATTTAAGAGAAATGATTCACAAAAAAAATATCATAAAAGTGAATTAACTGATTGACATTATTTTATGTACCATATCAAATTGTAAAATTATTATGATCTGACGTATCACATGTAGTCACGTCAATTTATCTCTTTATAGATCTAACATTTTTTTTTTAAATTCAATAGTTAATAAATAATGTAACAATAGCAAGATGTGATAAAAGTTGTATGAATGTGCAGTAGTTTAGATTTTTCCTAATAGACAATATAGGATTTATGTATTATATCTACTTATTCACAAAGATAAATGCTTTAGCCACATAGAATTTTATACAAGTAAATCTATAAACTGATGTATTTTAATGTGGTACGTTAGATTGTAAAGTACGTTAAATTGTAAAGTTAATTTTCCTTTTAACTATCCTTGTGTAGGCTTGTTCACAGTTTTTATAATGTGATTGCCTTGTGTTTGTGTAAATTAATTCAAATCTCATCTGAAAGACTAAGCCTACTTGTAGATATTACAAGAAAAATATTTATTTGTGTCCAATTATATACTATAAAAATGATAATTTGTTATCAAAAGTGTTCAACTCTGTCGCAAATAGTAATTCTCGTGACAAACTGATATATCTTGATCCGCATCTTTTAAAATATGAATCATTATTGTCATAAATAGTTATTTTTATCGCAAATAGGCTAGCTAGCATATATGATCAGCATCCCTTAAAATGTAATCGGAAGATGTTAGCTAATACGTCAAAGTCACCTTTGTTTTTTTCTCAGTGGAACTAACTTTTGATTTAGATGGGTGGGAATGACGTATATGGACTATGGAGGACTCGTCAATAGGAAATAGCATGATTATTATTTATTGGTTCTACAGTACTATCAACTAATTAAGTTGTAATATCTATCAATAATTAATAGTGCATGCCTGATTAATTTTCTTTCCTGTTTGGGCCAGTTAGGTTTATTTTAGCGAGTAATGTTATATATAATTATGGAGTGTTCAAGTGCTATACAGTCGTTTTGAAAAAAAGTGAGATATACTATTAAAAAATTATTATTATTTTTTTCATGTGGATCTCATATTTATTTACTTTTTTCAAAATGATTACGCGACGCTTACACACTTATGAGTGCAACTATCATTTTTCTTATTTTAGGTTTTGTTGGTTTTAAAAGGGCATAGTCTCTATATCATATTCCTGTCAATTTTTTTTCTCCTATTTCTTTATTTTCCCATATTCTCATTCTCCATCCACGTCAAGCTCTCCTCTCTCTTTGTCTCTCTCTCTTCTCGAGCTCTCTCTCTCATGCAAAAGGGACAATCGTGACCTGGCATTTAGATCTAATCTTTCCTTTGTTGTATAGTGTGCTGTTTACGAACCGATTGTTAAGTAGAATTTTTTATAGTTTTAGGATACGTAAGTTTTACATATTTTCTTTAAAATATAATTATCATTAATTAAAAGTGAGTTTTTATACGTATGGATTTTAGATTTGGCTATTTATTTAAAAGTGGGTGTGTGCAAGTCTTGCATATTCTAAAACTAGACTGTATAAATTATTTTTCAAGAACATATATATATTGGCCTTCTACTCTATTTATTTAGAACACACGACATTTTTTCGGCTTCCTCTTCCTCCTCACTCTCCTTGGCTCCTTTCTCCATTCATCCATCTTGTCTATCCAGGTTTATTTTACTTAGTTTATTTTGCTTTCTTTAAGGCTGAGAAAAATAGATCTATAGTTTTTCGACAACTCTTGAGAGACACGGGCGATACAAGCAGATTCATATGTTGAAAATCGTTCGGAAGAAAGTAATGGTTTTGCGAAAATCACAGCACGTGGTTCTCACAGGACGCCCACATCCGCGCGTGGTCCTCACGCACCACCCATTCCGACAACTCTTCTCGACACACTCGCCAGATCACCAGACTCGCCACCACCAGACCTTTCAAATCTAACTTTTGTAGCTGAAAAGAGATAAATGTGTTGCATTCACAGGCCGTCATAGATTTTGAAGTCTACCAGAGTTGGTCCAAACTGTGATCCGTCATTTTTTACATCTATCTTACTGCTTCCCTTTTTAATTTCCTTATTTTTAATTAAAATAAAAAAATAGTTTTGTCTTTCAGACTCTTGTCTGTAAAGGTTGAGTCTTCTATTTCTATGAAGGGTGAGAGAGGTTGAGTATCTGTTTAGATAGAAAGTATTATTTATTGAACGTTGTCTGTAGAGAGTATCAGTAATAGTGAAAATCAGACCAATTACAAAGAAAATAATGTATTGGTAGAGCTTTAAATGTATTATTTTAATTTATGTTGTCATGTTTAATATGAGAATATATTAGAATGTATCTAGTAATAGATTTAAATTTTTTTTTTTTTTTTTTTTATGAATGAACGATGATAATTTCCCTCTAAAAAAAAAAAAAAAAAAACACACACACACGATGTCTTTAACGAGCATCCTAAACCTAAGAAAAAGTGGTCTGCATTTATTGCTATAATGAAAGAATAAATTTATTATGATGCAAGAAATAATTAAAAATGAACAAAACAAGCAGATCATAATGAAGAAGTAATATATTTGGAGAAAAATATTCCCTCAAGTACTTGCATAAATTTAAAAATCTAAAATGAAAAGGACATATAAAATGGACTCTATAATTACTCATTATTGTCCGTATTAAGTATTTGGACTAGAATTAAAATGAGATAAAGATGCAACTCATGACTAGGCTCTATTTGGTTTTAATGATGGTCTTAACTTATTTTATCTTATCTTATTTCAATATCTAAAAAATATTTAAACACAAGAACTTTTCATTTTCAAAATTTTAAATTTTTTATCTAATTATTACAAAATTTTCAAACTTTTAAATAAAACATAAAAAATAATTCAATTTTTTCAAATTTTAAAATAAAAATTATATTCTAACAATATTTAAATTTTATAATATATTTATTTAGTATTTTCTCTCTCTTTTTCTAAAATCCCATAAAACATTTTAATTCAAACTATTTCATTACTATTTACAAATTTATCATCTCATCTCATCTGTATAACCAAACGAGGCCGTCTTTCCATTTGAGATTCTTAAGTTTGAATAAGAACTTCATATATAAGACATTGATGCAATAGCCAGGATTTTTTTTTTAGTAATTCTACTTTTATTAATTCTCATCTATTATTGTAAAGGGAAATGATTTGTAGACTCTTACGATAAGAAAACTCTACACATTTCATTTGAGAAAAGTGAGTAGATCTGAAAGGGTGTTACTCTTTTTTAAAAAGAGTGTACGAGACTTATATATTTTAAGATTGTATCTAGTATTACTCCATCGTAAAAGAATAAAATTTATTATTTTCATTTAAAAACCAACAACTTCTCGAAAGAAAACGAATACTTTTTGTTAGGCCAAAACATTTTTATCCCAAATGCCCAAAACATTGACCAAGAACACCATTTAGGTGAAGTTTTGGTAAGAAGTATTTCACGGTACGTAATGTAACATATTTCTCTGTATTCATAACCACCCCCCCTCTTTCTCTCTCTACAGTTATAAGTGATTAATTACTGTATAATTATTTTTAAAAAAAATAACTACAGAATTTATAAAAAAAATTGGTTTTTTAACAATAAATTTGAACCCTCTTTTTAAAAAAATTATGCAATATTTACTTAATTTACGATTTTACCTAACATTACTCTATAAATATAAATATATATATTATCAGCGTAGAATTTGATTTGATTGTAATTTTGTTTATAGTTTATTATTCAAAAAATAATCCTCATAGTCAGACAAATTTGGTCGACCCCAGTTTGTGATGCATCGAATCGAAAGATGCACAGCTTTTTGGTCTGACACAAACTGCTTATGCAAACGTGGGTGTCCAGATAGATAGATAGATATAGATATAGATATAGATATAGATATAGATAGATGTGAGAGACAGAGTTGTAATTGTACGGCACACACACGCTCTCTCCCTTTTGTTGTTCGAAAACATCGACGTTAACATCCTCAGCTACTGCTCCTAGCTCCTACTCACTACCCTCCACGAACTCTTCCTGACACACTCCCCCACACGTTCTCCCAACCGCTCTTAGCCACGTGTCTCAATCATTCCCCCACCTGGGTCCCACATTCATACTCCCTTCCCCCTGCCCTTATGCTGCCTGTTGTAGTAAGTATGTATAACTGCCGTCACTCACTGCCCCCTACCCGTTTAGGCTTTATTCCCCCTTTCAATTCATTAATTGCATATATAAATAAATATATATATTATATATATATATATGTATATATAGGAAAAAAATTTATTCATCATTTTAATTTTTAACATTACATGATTAGTTTATAAATAAAATATAATAAATAATTTTCAATCATATCATGTCACATATAAGATAATGAGAAGAAGATGAAAATTAAAATAATGAGTAACATTACTTATATATATATAAATATAATTATTGACAAGTGTTATATAATTAATAAAAAAAATTTATTCTCATCAATTACTATTCATCACTCTATATTTTATAAAAAATACCATCACATCATATGAAAAACTATAGGTGTGATTTGTGAAAGGACAAAACCAGAAAATATGATTTGGGGGTCTAAGTTAAAAAAAAAAATTTTGAAAGGCCAAATACTAATTTTTATATAGTCTACTTTATAAAAATACCTTCCAAAACTTAATTTTCAACAAATTTTAAAAATTTTGAGAGGTTAAAGGCCCCAAGCCTTAAGATAGTTCTGCCCTGGTTGAGAGAGTGAATAATTGTTTATGCTTCACATTCCTCTTAATAAAAACAAATTTGTAAAATAAATAAATTTATAAATTAATATAATAATATATTAAATTTATTTTATAATAAAAATTATTTTATAATTTAACATATTATATTAAATTATATCATGAACTTAATTTTTATAACATTTATCACGATTAATTTAATTTTGGAGAGTTGACTCATGACTGAACGAAAATTATTAAAATTATTATTTTTTGAAATATAAGTGACTTTTGATATGAATAGATTCAATTACACGTCGGAATTATTTGCTCCTTGAAGCTCAAATAAAATAATTTTGAGCAAAGTGTTTGGGAATGGTTGCTTAGGCACAACTCTATCTCTCACTAGAATTCAGCGTCTCTTTCTATCTCTCTCTAAATTGTTGTTTATTAAGTTCTTTTTTGCGAATATCATGTTGGTGGTGGTGGTGGTGGCTGCACTGGAGTGGTGATTGATACGAGAGGGAGACATGGGGGCGTGCGTATCCACGCCTGAGGGGTGCGTGGGGGGGAGAATGAGGTCGTCCAAGAACAAGACCCCGAGGAGGCGGAGAGCTGGAGTACTGAAACGGAGAGTACCTTCTCGGTTGTCCGAAGGATCATCGGACAAGGTTGATAGGCTCCCAACATCCGATCTCTCTTGCACCAACCCCTCTTTCCAAGGTCTGTTTCTCTCTCTCTCTCTCTCTCTCTCTCTCTCGCTTTAGTGATCTTTCATGGAAGACATGAAACGGAGAGCAGGTTTTATTTTGTCTGAATTGTAAGTTCTGTTTTTGTTGAATTTATTGATGGGATTTCCTTAACGGACTTGTTTGAGGGGTTTCGGTGTTGGATGGTTTTTGATGGTGATAAGAAACTGGTTTAAAGTGGACGTAAATCATTAGCTGCGCTTTGCATACAGAGCAATATATTTTTTGTGGGGTCGTGAGTCAAAGTTTTCCAAAATAAGCTTGGTTATCTACATTGTTCTTTACATGCAAATTATCTGTAAGGTCACGAAGTTCACGAGTAATTTCGAGTTGCTTTCTGTTTAATTTGGAAATTAAAGAGACTGTAGTTAATTAGGAGGAGGTTAGATTTAATTTTCAATTGAACATTGATCCGGATGGAAATTTTATGAATTTAATTGTTCTTGACAGCTGGAGAAAATAGATCACCTTTCCCTAGATTATCGTTTACCAGGAGATTGGCATTGAAGTCTGATTTTAGCAAATATGCCTTACTAACCAGTTGATTTTAGTAGGCCGTTTGAGAGTCCATGTCAGGTCTAGTTGATGTGCTAAGCACCAAGAATTGTCATTTTAATCACGAAGTGCCTATCATTAGATATAACTTCTGAGGGATTGCTTCAGGCTTCGGAAACTGGCTTTTTGGATCTGAAGTTCATTTTGGTTAGATAAAAATAAACCATGGTTTGAGAGTCCATCTCAGCACTCAGTTGACGTGCTAGGAACCAGAAATAGTCTTTTGCAGAGGGTATTGATATTTGTAGCGAGATGTGGCTGCTGTAACTGGCCTTTTGTGTCTGAAGTTCGATGAATCTGGATCAAATAGCAATATGGCTAGCCTTTATGGGAGACTGTGGATTGAGATGTTACCAATAGTTTTGGGCAAGCAGCGGATGAACTACTGATATTTTAGATATTTATAAAGGATAGCCATTAGAGTGAATGTCCTATTTACTAAACACCTTCAGTGGTTCCTGATTATGGAAAGAAAGCTGTCAATGTTGGCTGTTTGACAATGTAATAGCCGAGGATGTAAATGTTTTGCAGTTTGAAAGCAATATGAGGGGCATAACTTAGAAAAGTGGAGCTTCTTGAGGGACTTAACGTTGGCATTTCTCCCTGTGGTTAGTTTGCAAAGATCTTTCTGAATGGCTCTGGAACATTATGGGAACACGAAAAACATTTGCAATAACAAGTGTTGTTCCATTTGAAGAAGTTCAAGTTCAAAGCTAAGTTTAACATGGAGACCTTAGTTCAGGATCTGCGCTCAAATCGACTCTTTGTTTTTTCTTTCCATAATATTTTCCTATGACACTTGTATAGTCCCTGACAGATCAATCTTATGATTATTATTTACTTTAAGTCCTTGGAAATCTCTAGTATAATCACTTATGAAAAAAGGAAATCTCTCATGTAATCATTCCTCATTTCCAACTGTTCAACTACTGCTGATATATTGTATGATGTTCAACTGCTCCAATAAAATACTTCATCAGTCACTTGGAAGATATTGGAGCATAATCCTATTCGATCTTCCCAGGAAAAAAAACTCTTGGTGTCTTTTTTCCTAGGCATCATATAATGTAAGAATTTTCAATGGAGTTTTTTTTATTACTCTTCTCCTTTCTTTGTTCTTATGAACAACCTAGTTTCCAACATACGCTACATAATTCCTTTAAGCATCTCATTTTCAAATTTTACATCGCTGCAATTTCTCATATCATTTCCTTTCCCCTGATTCTGTTCTATGCAATTCTTGAGCAGGAAGTAGCGACGAGACATGGTTTGATCCAGTAGCAATTTTTGAGTCTGATTGTGATGAAGATTACCAAAGTGTTCCAGATGGTACGCATTTGTATATATGTATAATTGGTTTTACATATGAGGTTCTCTTTCCTTATCCTCTTAATGACAGGCGAGATATGTTTATGGTTGACTTCTGCATACCACTGATATCTGCAGATGTTTTATCTCTGAGTAGCTTTGACGGTGTATCCAGATCAAGTATTTCATCACTGAGAGATGCCAATCATGGAGACTATAATGTCAATCAAGCCTCCTCCACCAGTCATGTGCTGAAACCAGGGAATTTGTCAACGAGGAATTCTTTACGCAACTCTGTTAATGAGGTTTCTAGAACAACAAATGTTCAGGGCTTGAATACAGATGATGGTAATTCACAATTCAAATGTGATGCAACTTTAAATGAAGCAAACCAACCTGTGTCCCTCAATGAAATCTCCTCATCTATGGATGGAAGTCCTGGAAAGGAGGAAGGAATGTTGTATAACTGTGGGATTCACCCAAGCAACTGTTTACCATGTCTTCCATCCACCGTTCCTTCTATTGAAAAGAGAAGTTCATTGAGCTCTAGTCCACCAAGTTCAAGAAAAAGGGGTGCCTTGAAACTTCCCTTCAAATGGAAGGACGGAAATACTGATGGCACTCTATGTGAGTATCGAAGCGATCAACTTCAACAGTTAATGTCATTTAGATACAAACATAGATGCAAAATACCCCTTTTATTGGGAAAATATAATTTAAATTGAGCAAGTGAAGTTTATCATTTTCTGTTAGAGTGCAGTTTATCATACATACTTAGTCTTCGATTGTTATATGAGTATGGACACGTGTTAGCTGTAGGAAGTATGGTTCTGAAAGTGACTTTGGTTCTCTTATAGGCAAAAACAGCAATGTCTAATGGCCAAGATGAGTGCCTCCATCAAACTTGGGTAAAATTTTGGGCAACTGTGGGAATGCAGCCCGTGGGGATTGGATTCCCTGGATGTCCCACACTGTCCTATACTCGGGGTGGGTGTAGGCGCCAACTGGCCTAAAGGTCATTGGTGCAGTTTTTTGTACTTTCTTAGTAGTTTTATTCGTTGAACAGATTTTTTGTCATTCCAATTCCTTCTTTCACTTGATAAATCATAATGACGTTGGTAGTAGTTCGTTATACATGCAAATGTAGATGCATGTGTACACACACATACATATATGCATATAAATATATATAGCCATGATCAGTAGAAGCACATTGTAAGGATTTTTGGCCCTTCCGAAAGAAGCATAAACATTTGTAAGTATAATCGCTCACTTGTTCTCTCTTTATATGATTTCAGTTTCCTCAAGAATGCTTCTGCAAAGACCAATTGCAGGTTCCCAAGTACCATTTTGCCCAATAGAAAAGAAAATGCTTGATAGTTGGTCACCTATTGAGCCTGATACTTTCAAAGTTCGGGGTGTGAATTATTTTAGGTAAGACTCTGATCACTTGTTTCACATATGTGACTATGCGCAAAATTATATGCATGTTTATGCACATACATAATTGCATAGATATGTTTCATATTGACCTAGTGATTTTATTAAAGAAAGCAGGCACTTAATGTTAATTTCTCAGTGCCTTAGCAAGAGACTTTTATCAGTTGGATTCCTCATTAATAGAGCAATCTGTCTGTCAAACAATTTCACTGGGAAATTGAGCTTTTATGTGGCAGGGACAAGAAGAAGGATTTTGCTCCTAATTATGCAGCATATTATCCCTTTGGTGTTGATGTGTTCTTATCTCAGCGGAAAATAGATCATTTAGCTCGTTTCGTGAAACTCCCTGTCATTAATTCTTCTGGAGACCTCCCACCTATCCTCATTGTAAATGTACAGGTATAGCTTCTTTCTACTCATCACTTGTCTTTATGTTGTGAGCATGCCAATATGTGTTTGTGTCCCCTTTTATCCATTTTAGGGGCTAGAGCCTGAAGATGTTATAAGTATGATCTTCACCAGTCTTTGCACTTTGCAGGTAGAGTCAGTCCAGCTTGTGCTTCAAGAGTTAGACAAACTAATTATTTATTTTTCAGTTGGGGTTGAAGAAATTTTCAAAGAAACAAGAATTTTTAGTTTCTAAAAACAATCTCACCCTTAATGAGTCGTTTTTGTTTGTACATCTTTTTTGTGTATTTGTTTTTTAATTATTATTTTTTTCATATATTCTGATACTGGCCTTTGTGGATTTTACAGGTTCCATTGTACCCTGCCGCACTGTTTCAGGGCGAAACTGATGGAGAGGGAATGAGTTTTGTTTTGTACTTTAAACTTTCTGACAGTTACTCCAAGGAGCTTCCATCCAATTTTCGAGAAAATATCAGAGTAAGTTGGAGCATCTGTTACTAGAAAAAAATGGAGCATAAGTTAACTTTGCTTTCTAGTCTTGTTGCTTCTTGTAATGAGAAAATAAACTCTGATTTTCACAATAATCTATTTTCTTGTAGAGTACTGTTCCCAAATTTCATAAAGTAATCTGTTAATTTAAGGCACACTGTCAGTTTGCTTATTAAGACAAAAGGGCACATTGCAATTTTCCAGTCGTGCTTTTCTGTCCGAAAGCATATCTTTCCTGTATTATGTTCAAATTATATTTCATGTACTTATAATAATAGGAAATCTGTGTCATTATTTATGCTTCCTTCATTTCACATCCTTGCTTTTTGAAACAGAGGTTAATAGATGATGAAGTTGAAAGGGTCAAAGGTTTTCCTCTAGACACAAACGTACACTTTCGGGAAAGGCTGAAGATATTAGGTCGTGTTGTAAACATGGAAGATCTTCATTTGAGTGCACCAGAGCGTACAATTATGCAAGCTTACAATGAAAAACCTGTTCTTTCACGTCCTCAACATGAGTTCTACGCGGTAAGTTTGCATCCAACCAGCTATGGCAGTCAATAGCGAGTGCTTTCTCCCTTAATTCTGTTTTAAATCGGTGAACTTTTGCCCTTTTAGCAAAGCTTGAAATTATCTAAAGCAGGCTTCAGAATCAATAAATGTATCTGCAGTTTTGGCTTGCAATTGCTAAGATTTTTCCTTGAATAATGGAAGGGATATAGAGCTTAAAAAAATGGCCCCCAGGCGACATAATGCCCCTGATCTTATATAAGTTCACATCACCAAACATCTCTGCCTAGAAGATTCAAATCTAGTTTTGTGGGAAATATATTTCTGAGAATGTTGAGATCTAGTTTTGGTTTTGACAAAATCTACCTAATTGATTAAAAGGAGTCCAGTTCTTAAGTATGTCAGATTTTGTTCTTCAATACATGTCATACTATTCAATTTGTTATATGTTTGGAGTGTTTTCTGTCGAAAATCTGTTTGAGAAAATCAAGATGATATCGGACAATTGAAGATTAATAATACTGACATATAGCTTCTTTATGTTTTGCTTCTTTGGTTAAAGGGAGAAAATTACTTAGAGATTGATATAGATATACACAGATTCAGTTATATCTCAAGGAAAGGGTTTGAGGCATTCCTAGACAGACTAAAGCTTTGCATCCTGGATGTTGGCCTCACAATTCAGGCCAGTATTTTTTTTTTCCCCTCTATCATGGATTTTTCCTGCTGAAAAATAAATATATATTTTTAATAATGTTATTCTAGCTTTGATACTGGCTTTCTAGAAGCTGTATTCATCCATATGTATCTATGAATTATAAAACAGGGAAACAAAGCTGAAGAGTTGCCAGAGCAAGTCTTATGTTGTATACGGCTAAATGGAATTGACTACATGAATTACCAGCAACTGGGGATTGATCAATAGCCCCTTTATAGTTCCCACCAAGTACTTTTAACAGTGTAAGGCTTACAGATAATAGTTAACGAAGGTTAATTTCTGAGAAATTTCTGCTGCATGTTGTGTGCACTTGTTCTTGCATCTGCAGCAAATGAAGGCAACAACTCTGAATGAATCACAATTTTCACAAATGGAAAATTGGAAGATGTTTTATATCTATTAACCTTTCCACTTCTATCCAACTATGTTATTAACCTTTGAATTTAGTATTTTAAACAAAAAGGGCTGATCTAATGGTTGATGAACGGTCATATTAACGCGTAGTGCGGTGAGAGCGTCGTATATAGCATGATAAAAACATCCAAAGAGATGTCTGAAATGAAGAGTATATTTAGAATCAGTTTGACATGTTGTCTACAATTTGAGTTTCCAAGCATCCAAATCAAAACCTCAGAGCTTACAGGGAGCAAGAGGCTTCCCACATAAACCTTTGTTGCCAGAGTAGGAGCTCTCAGGAAAGTCGATCAGAGGTTTACCCTCGGGAATTTCTCCCACCAGTAGATTATGTGATAAATCCAAGTCCTTGAGCTTTCTCAACTTTAGAAACCCATATGGTATTTTACCAACGAAGCGATTTTCCTGCAGCTTCAGCGTTTCTAACAAGCTTACATCTGCTAGAGCCTCTGGCAAGTCGGAACTCAGCATATTGTAGCTCAAATCCAAACTTCGCATGGATGCCATTCTATCTATGGTACTTGGTAATCTGCCAACCAAATAGTTATGTGATATATTAAGAAACTGAATCCCACACTGTGTTCCTGTACCGATCTTCTCAATTCCACCCGTGAAGCTGTTATCTGAAAGATCAATGTATGTTAGTGATCCATCAGGAAACCTCTGGCCTATATTGAAAACCTGGTTTATGGTGCCTGTTAGCTTATTTGAGTGGAGATCAAGCACACCCAAATCATGCAAGCGTGTAATTGAGTCAGGGATATTTGACACAAGTGAGTTCCTGGAAAGGTTCAATAGGTAGAGCTGACTGAGACTCCCAAGCCATGCTGGAATGGTTCCGGTGAGATGGTTGGCTGATAAATCCAGTTCCTGAATCGGACTCGGAGTTGTCTTCAAGAACTCAGGGATGTTTCCTTGGATTCCACATCCTGCCAAGTAGATTCGAGAAAGAGATGGCAATTCTGCCAGCCACTGTGGGATGGTGGAGAGTTTTATACGGTTGAAGGAAAGATCAAGTACTTGAAGATTTTGGAGGGATGACATCTCATGGGGCAATGGTCCTTGAATCAAATTTTGAGAAATATTTAAGACAATAAGCCGAGAAAGTTCACTGATTGATTTTGGTATTTGGCCAGATACCCGGTTGCCACCAAGATATAGCTCTGTCAAAGCTATTAAGTTCCCGAAAGTAGGGGGAATGGATCCACCAAGGTTGTTATTTGCCAGAGAAGCTCTTTGGAGGGAGACCAGAAATCCAAAGCTGGGAGGTATGCTTCCAGTTAGACGATTATTATGCAGCCTTAGAAAGCCAAGAGAAGGCATTTCGCCTGAACTTGATGGAAATGGGATTTCTCCCTCGAGATAGTTGGTGTCTAAGTACATAACTGAAATGGCAGTTAAGTTAGTTAATGACGAGGGGATTTTCCCACTTAAGAGATTGTTGGAAAGATCTAGCCCTTCCAAAACCTGCAACTGACCGACTCTATCTGGAATTTGACCAGTCAGTGAATTGCCATGAAGATCTAACTTTACCAAATTTGTCAAATTGGTGAATGAATCAGGTATAACCCCAAAAAGTTGGTTCGAATATAGAAGCAGAATTCTCAGATTTTTTAGACTTCCTAGGCATGGAGGGAGGGACTTGGATAATCTATTTTCATGGAGGACAAGTTCTTCAAGTTTTGACAGCTTACCAATGCTCTCTGGTATGGCACCAGTTAGATTGTTGCCATAGAGATAGAGCTTTCGGAGGTTTGGGATGTGAAAACCGATCGATGGTGGGATATTTCCTGTAAGACCAGTTAGTCCACCAAGATCAATGACTTCAAGAGATGTGAGAAGTGTTATTGAAGGAGATAAGCAGCCTTTCATCTGGGACTGGAATAAGAATTCATCACTGGAAATGAATCCTGGAAGATGGAGTTCTGTCACCCTGCCGGTTGTATTATCACAGACAATACCTTCCCACTCGCAGCAGCTGTGACCAACCCACCTCACTAGTCGCCCAGATGTGTCCATTTGAATTCCAGCCTTGAAACTGTTTAGACCTCTCAGGTCATTGGGGCTACATCCTTCACCTATACTTCTGCTTCCTTCCACAAATGCTGCAATACTGATCAGCACAAAGACAACCCATAGCAACCGAGGGGACATCTTGTCCAAACATATGGATGAAGGAAGCTCTTCAGTGTTTTCTCACTGGTATTTTTCTGATTTCAACAGGAGTTTAGAAAATGAGTTGGATTTAGAACTTGAAATCCACTGTAGGGACTAAAGCCAAGAAAGAAGACATGAACAGTGGGTCAAAGATCACTCACTATATTGCCTTTTCTTTTTAAAAATCTCCTTTTCCCTTTACAGTTTGCATTGCTTTTTTTGAACAGTTTGCATTGCTGAAAAAGCATCTTTGTGTCTGAATCATGTTGTCCTTGGTTATGATTAAGAGCGATGCTACTCTACCGCTTGAGTAGTATCGCTCCACTTTACTGATAGGTTAAATTAGATTTTTTATTTTTTTTTTATTTTTTTTTATTTTTTTTCAATTTTTTATTATTAAATTAAAAAAAAATATGCAAAAAAAATCAATACACTAATAGTTACTTTCTTAATTATTAAGTTAAAAAAAATAAAATAAAATAAAATAAAGAAGGTATCAAATGAGATGTCAAATTTAAGTATCAAAGTAACATTTTTCTACTAATAAAGGAGCAATAACGATCAAAGACTAGCACAATTGGAACAGAGTAGTAGCAGAAACCACTCCCCCGAATAGTTCTAAAATGATTAAACAAATCCTCGGCTCTTCTGTTATTTTCAGAGGATCCAAATCTCCTTTAATTTCCAAGAAGATTAGTGCAGTATAAGGCTCTAATTTTTACACCTCAAAATCAGTCAACTAACTGACAGCATCCAGCTAATTAAATGCAAAAGCAACAAGAAAATCACATGGTCATCGCCCTTAAAAATCCAGTTTGACTGACAAATTCCACTTTCCTATAACAGTATAATAATACTACCGGTTTAGAACTTGATGTACTTAAAAAACTTCTATCATCGGACATCAGAGGGTTCCTTTCCTTTTTTATGGCAATCTAAGGACAGACAGACGTCTGTTTTGTTTTGTTTTTTTTGAATTTCAAGAAGGATCTTGCAGTTATCAGCATTGTTTAAGCTGAAAAAGCGCACGCTTTCCATGCACATCATGATAAAAATATAAATGTTAAGGTGTGTCCATTGCCATCTTTTTGTTTTCTCTACATAAATTTGGTGTGAAAATTTCTGGTGCAGCTCAAGGAAAAAGGCTCAATAGTCTTTGGTACGTACTAGATTACTGGATTTAAAAAGGCTAGGCTTTGAATTATTATATGTCCAGTATTCCCCAGCCAGGCAAGTTGTTCTATAATAAAATGCCATAAGGAACAACCAGCAATTCTTTTTTCTTGACAGCTAGGAAATACAAATGCTTATGCAAGTGTGAAAGCGATCTGGAATTCATTTTGTTTTTACTGAAGCAATTTGAGCTGGTAATTGGTAACATGGCTGAGCAAAAATTTAGTAGAGATGATCAAACTAACAATGTTGGACAACAGAAAAGACATAATAATCAGAGCCATGTAAAATAATTGGAAATATGGATTTATTTCTTCACTTAGAAGTGGATCCTCTCTCCAATGACTTGATTCCAGTACACATCACATGCTGCGTTTATTCTATTTTAGATACACCTTAAAAAGGTGGGAGTGTCACAGATCATAGTGACAGAGGCTAGAATTCAGAATGGATAAGGATCCACTCCATTTTAAGCAAGATGGATGGTATTTATTCAGTATAAAGCACGAGAGATTTTGATCATATCACTTATCAACATAATGTGAATGACTAAAATATATCATATTTTACACTTAACGGAGAGGACCTCATTTTCTTCCAGTGGCCGGCGCGAATGCCTTTGAATGGCTGAGAGTCTCTAGTTACTCCCATGAGATAAAACTGATGATATAGACTTTCCTGATACAGATGCTGTGGGGCTTGTCACATCTCGATCTACATTAACAAAGTTGGCTTTCCCAGTCAAAATTTTTATTGCTATTTGAGCAACTTCAGCAAACCAGTCATCCTCTGGCAAGACACTGAAAAAAGTTTTAAGGTATATGAGAGATGATTGAGAACTTAATTAATCAGGACATTTATACATTATGATTTAGAAGATAAGCAGGTATCTATCTTAATTATATTCCAAAATCAAGCAATAAAACCAGGTGAGGTTTAATATTCTTTCCATAATCTAAAGTGAAGAAATTCATGAGCCTAACTCATCTTATAAAACCGGTTCTATAAGAGATGATTGCTCATTCCTTAGAAACATGATTAAAACTTTGTCCACAGGTAATGTAAGATTATTCCTCAACAACCTCACGTGTAGGTCAGTATTTTTTTTTTGGTTATTGTCATGGGGTAAGTAGTGTGGGCCCCATTCGTCCTGTAGTAGACTCTGATACCATAAAAAAATTTATGGACCTAACTCATTTTATTAAACCGGTTCTGTAAGAAATGATTGCTCATTCCTTATAAATATACTCAAGACCTTGTACATTATTCCTCAACATAAAGAACTTCAACACTTTTTTGTCTCTCATTTATTATACTTTTGGCATATAGTTCTTGTTCTCCCAATTAGATGTACCTGTAAGGATCCAAACCAGTGGCAGCAACTGCATCTATAGCTCTGGATATAATGTTCTTGATAACTTGATGCAGATGGCGAGATAAGTAGCGGCCTTGGGATGTAAAGAGTATCACAAACTCCATATCCAAATACAACTGCAAAGAAATTAAACAATAATTAACGCATAAGATATCATTTGCTTACAAGAAATAAATTTACAAACGAGAGATAATTATAAGTAGGGATTGTGTTGTTCTTTGGTGGTGGGGAGAGGGGCTGGGCTTGTGAAAATGTACCTGTTGAAGGCCAAGAGGACCTAAAGGCTTTGGCCCTTCCTCTACCTCTCCCCAAAACGTTTGATCATCAGAAAGCCAAAGGATCACAGTCTCTGTGAGTCTCATTAATAGAACAGTAGCAAACCTTTCCCTTCCCACAAACATATCTGTTGCAATGCCTGCCATCCGTGAGAGTTTCGCAAAAAGTTCCTGATAGAAATTAATAGAGTTAATGGAAATTCATATATAGGATCTTGATAAATAGATTTGGTCTACCCCAAGGCATACCATACATAGCGAGAAAAAAATGATGGGTTCCATATTCAATGCAGACCAACTGCAAGTACTTGAATCAGACGGCAATCAATCATATTGAAGAGAGAAATGTTATTGCTCATCTTAAAATTTGTCATCCTCAATAACCTGACAAACCAAAAGCAAGCAATATATGACATCTCAAATAAGATAAGACAATTCCGAAACTCAGACTAATTACCTGAAAAATTGGAGACGGAAACCATTCAGGCTCATGATCTGCAGCACCATCCATATTTATGTACATATATGCACTGAGACTAGTGTCACCATCTTCTGTGAAGATTATTTCAAGGGCGTGCTGTCGGCAGAAGCTGTCTCGCAGGCCGTCAACGGAGCGCTGAAGCCTTCTCTTGCATTCCCTTTGCTCCGGGAGACGGCTTTGCCTGTCTGCAGCTTTTCTAGGGGGCTCCTCGACTCTGTTTGTCTTCTGCAACTGCAAAAGCTTCATGGCAGCACGCGGGATAAGCTCATCTGCTAGCAACGATGCATTTGCTAGCAACGCTATCTGTTGGGCTTCAGTCTCGGCCATCCTAACAATTTTTTTCCCAAAACCTTCAGGGTTCTCGTCGTCGTCCATTGAGCTCGGTAATGCATTTATTAACAAGTTGACATAGGAGCTGAAAACTTGTAAAACCCCTTCCAACGCTGGACCATCCAACTGCAAGCTCTCAAGGGGTTCCACATCCTCGATAACTTCCTGATTCCAGAATTGTAAACATTTATTCAAGTTTTTAAATCAGAAACTATAATTTTGCTATGAAAACACAGGATTTACTACAATTTTTGACCCAAAATACTTTTTACAATTTGAAAAGTAATAAACATAGCATGTAGACCTTACTGTATTTAATATTGAGGTTCATATTTCCTACGAATGGTATATAATGTAATGAAGTTTGCAATGTTGTGTTATTTCTCTCCAAATTATAGAAAGTGCTTTAGTTAAAAAAACTGAAAGAAATCTCAATCTATCTCCCCTTCCCCAACACAGATTAACAACGTATAAAGCGGCTCTTCTTGCAAGGAACAATCACCTGAACCATTAAATTGAATCTCTGAGCACTGACTGAAAGCTTTGGCTGGGATGCATTCATAGTACTACCAAGAGACGTAGTTGAGCCCAGACGCATACCAGCAGCTGGAAACGCAAGCGACCAATCATCCGCGGCAGCAAGTGCAGCACTGCTCTGTTCAATTCTTTTTAAGTTGGTGTTTAATGCCTGTTCAACGCAGGGCCTAAAGAGTCTCAACAGGACAGGAGAAAGCGCCAATCCACGAGCTTCTAACAAAGAACAGTGAGCCAAGCATGCATGAACACACTCGGCAGCAACTCTAAAGCCCCCAGAAGCCGCTGAAGAGGCCAGAACATGCCTCTTGATAAGAAGACCAAAAGCCTCAGTTTCTCTGACAGCCCAAGTTACAAGCTCAGAAGCATATGCAGAATCCTCTCCAAAAAGTGACAATGAATCGCTTGCTGCTTGTGCAATGGTGGAAAAAACAAGCTGGGAGAGTATAACTGTATATGCTGCTCCATATGAAGCATTTGATGGACGAAGACTCTGCATATTACACTGCAATTTCCGGTGGTGAGAGTTAAGTAGCAAAGTATGGGCACGAGGGCCATCCCCAAGTCTTTTCATGGCCAAAACGGCTGAACGAAGCACAGAACCGCGAGTAGAAGGTTGGCAGATTGTCTCTTCAAGTTGCTCGGCTAGTTTTTGTCTCTGTTCGGTGATGGCATTCTGCAGCGATAGCAGATTGGTCTGGCTCAATGTTTGCCTCTTTTTGGCTTCTTCTGCTACACTTTCCGCTTCCTCCAAGGCTGCCAACGATTCATCCACTCTTCTCTCAGCCAACAGGACTTCAAGCGTGTCCAAAAATTCTAGTAACCAATTTTCTATCTTGGAAAGTTCCTTATTCTCGTACAATACTTCCTCTGCAGTTGAATCTTCAGGACCAGCAGACAACGAATCTTTTTGAACTCCCTCAGCTAAACCATGAACAAGAGCAGCCTGTGTAGACAGGAGATTTCTCATCGAGAGGAGCTGGCCCTCCAGATTTGAAATCTCCCTTGATACGCTGCAAATGATAACAACACAGATAGTATATTCACTAACCATGAATGAATGTGGATCCTTTGCAGAAATAAATCATGACTTTTAATTCGAAGCATGCCGTACGTTTGAAAGGTAGAGATTATATCTTTCTAAGAACTGTAGCCATGATATATGCATGCCTACTACAATTCCTACGAGTCACTCTTAAACTTCAAACTCTTCGTTTTGATCTTTTTGCAGTTCAAACTTCAAAGCACTCAGATACCTTAATTTAGGAATTTGGATTAATAAGATGTTTAATAATTTTGTTCCAATATTTTCTGCAATTAAGAGACTAATTATTGACACAACAAGTACTAAATATTGGGACTCCTCTCGTATTAACAGGCAACATGATTAACGTACTTCGTTTGGATACAAGAAGTATTTTATTTCATCTCATCTTATCATTACAATTTTTTTAAATTTTAAAAAATAATAATATTAAAAAATAATATCATAATAATATTTTTTTCAACTTTCATCTTAATTCATTTCATCTCAACTCAGTATCTAAATGACACCTAAATGTTGTAGGGTATAGATGTTATGCCTTTAATTGTACAAAACGTTTAAAACAGATAATTGGAAAGGATGATCCTCACCGGATGAAGGCTGGATAATTAGCGTAGACGCTTCTACGCATTTCCTCGGCAGAGGCCTTCTTCAGATCGACAAGGTAAGAGCACAAGTGCCTTATCTCCTGTCAAACGTGGAACTGTTAACCGTGTGAAAACACATAATAATTAACCTTCCACATTACTATATATCTACTCTATTATATTCCATAATTTGCATGATGACGCCCTCGGCAGAACCTATTAAAGCAACAAATTATTTCTATTCCTTCACAATATTATTATACCATGCTCACTAAAACCCACTAAGGATAAAAAAAAATATTAAATTCTGGTACAAATCATATATATATATATTACATGGTAGAAAATCCATCTGGGCTTCAAAAATATCTTTCTGGCCGGGAAAGACATGAAACCTGTAGAAAAATAGGCGTGTTAGACACTTGCCAACATGAAATCAGTGTCCATCCATCTCCCACAAAATACATGAAAGGCGCTACATGAGAGTCCTTCATTTCTTTCAATGTTTCTCAGAAATTACGTACTGTTTGTTTTTACTGTCATTATTTGACTAATCTCTTTGGAACTTTCGTAAACACAAACTAATTCAGTCACGAGTATGTTCAGTGGTCTTGCTCCTGCTTGTATTATGTTTTGCGTGAGAACTAAAATCAGATGATCTATGAGAGCTAGGTTCCCACAAACCCAAAAAAAAAAGGTGGCTAATAAATTCTTGGTGAATCTTTGAGGAGTAGGGGCCGGCGGAGTCACGCGTATGCTGGAGGACTCCAGCCTCCCAAAATTGCAAAAACACGAAACTCATTTTCTGACGCCCCTGCCGATCGAGAAGGTTCTTCATTCCTAAAACTATTCTACTTTGTTGTAATTTGTGGAAGAATGGTGTGCATTTCTCTCTGTGTTTGTTGGAATTTCCTGTTTCTGTTGTAAGGGGTCGAGCTCTTACGTACTGCTACATTATCGATGCTCTTCAGCTTCTTCTCAGTACGAGTTAGCGGTTCCTTGTTTGACGCTAGCTACTGCTACTTAATAATTACCATGGTGTCGTTGTTGCAGCTGGTTTCTGGTTATCATATCTGTACAAGAACTTGCGCTGTTTTCTGGTTTGGTTCCACTCGTACGGGGTTCAACTTATGATATTAAATTGAGCGGGCAAGGATGGAATTTGCAACTGCATGCTTCACCTTGCTTCGATCGATGTACGTAAAAACAAGAGGGAAAGTGGATTAATTAATGGAGGGATATTGCTGGCTCGTACGGGTTTACAAGGATCGATGTAAACAGTGCTGCTACTAGAAATAGTAGTACTTTGTGTCGAGGGTTATCATCTTTTGAATTCTTTTATGTGTAGTTTAGTTTGGATATTCTTTTGTAGGGCCTGTAGAAGCATGACCCTAGCTAGTTTGATGTACAGCTTACATATTTTAACAGTGCTTATATAAAACCAGTTCCCACAGATAAGGAAATGGTGACAATCTCCTAAACCAAAAAATCTGTAAACTTCTTATTATTCACGTAATTTTTACCTATTATATATATTTTAATTTTTTTAATTGTAATAAAGATTGTATAGTAAAATTATTTTCATTTAAAATATTTGAATAATACTACAATCATAAAATATACAAGTACTGCGTAATTATTTAAAAAAAAAAA
>QEOT01000934.1:1656-51248 GCA_003123785.1 Pterocarya stenoptera | reverse complement strand
AAAGTACCATTCATCGGCCATTTCTTAAGGTACAAAATTAAAAAGACAGCAAAAAAAAAAAAAAAGAAGCAAAAAGATAACTACATACATCATGTCGAGGTAGGTAGTATTATTTATTTATTTATATATATATATAAATATATATATATTTATAATTGCCTTCTCGATCGATCTCCTCTTGCCAGTATATGATCAACAATTAATACAAGCTGCAAATTAATTAAGATCAGCTGGTACGTACGTGGATAAGGAATACGAGAGGACGGTGGAGGCTGTAAATAACATTTTTCTAAACATTTCAGCATCCCATTACTTTGTTGGCCTTAAGCAAAGGTTTCGGATCAACCACAGTCCCATCGTTACCAGCAAGCGCTCGGTACTTATCTTTTCGAGTGAAGCTGGTGCACTCGTAGGAAAGACTTGCGGCAATCACTGTGGCGCCCCCAACTTCCATGTACGGACACACACGGAAATCGAGACATCCGGGATGATGACAACACGGTCACGCACCCCATCGACATGTGCTGAGTGTGTGCAATGCAACACGTGTACAATAAAATACGCAGCGGAACGGTAAAGTCAAATAACTAAGTACCAGAGTTTAATACAATATCAGAGTACTGAAAATCCACATGTCAACATAATACAATTTTCTTGTTCATAAAACAACCTCAAATAAAAATACAAATACAACATAGAATATGATCTTCAACACAAAAATAAGCCATGTCCCTACTCCTCAGGCGGAGCCGCATCCTCGGGCTCTGCCTCATCAAAACCTGCATCGAAATCTACAGTTCCACAAAAATGGAACCGCAGGTAAGTAAAACCCAGAAAACTCAAAGACAATAAATATATTTAAACAACCAACTCTATGCATGCTCATGATGACCCAAGCGTAAAAACCCGAGAAAAACACATTTCTCAAAAACACAATTTTCTCACTCACGCCAAAAACACCATTTGGCATTGATTAACAAATCCAGGAATAATTCCTTTAATTCCAATTTTAACCGTATGCACCATGGCCTCCCCTAGGGACCATCCACATACTCTGGCTTCCCATCTTCACCCCACGGGTAACGACCGTGCAAGTGATACATGAGTGATGCCCAGTTCCGCGCCCACCGCGTACATAGCCAGGCATCCTCTGACCCCCGCCAGCCCGAGGAGTCACGGAGTCGGATCGAGAGCGCTACCATCTCGTCCAAGTCCCGGGCAAAAGCCCCAGGGGACGACACTCAGTATATTCCGCTCCCGAGTGTCCAGAGGAGCTCCACCGAGATAATATCCCATCTCGGCTTGGGGGTGATACACACGCACCCAAAAAGCCTTAAATATAATTTTATAAAACACACACGCACCCACGCATGCGTGCACAATGCCATGAAATCAACAACCAACAGTTATCAGCTCAATCAGATAACCAATTCACAGTTTATAAAACAAGTTAGTGCAAAAATATATTAAAGTCTTAAAAGTCTTTTGGAGAAATACTTACAGTGCTTTAAAATAATTTACGGAGGATCACGGAGGAACTGGAAGCACCAAATCAGCAACTCCACAGTGTAAAAACACTGTGGCCGAATACACTGTAAACCCAAATTTGCACGGAGTCAAACGAAGACTTGAAATTGATAGGGTAGGGCCTATTGAGGTCGGTGAAGCTAATGGTAGTGAAAGTTGGCCGTGGGTGGCGGCCGAAATGGTGGTTTAAGGCCGAGAATAGCAAATCGGAAATGGAGCTCGCACGGGCGGCTCCGGCGACGGATCGGGGCTGGGTTTGGGTGGAAAAGCTTGGTATTGGGCCGGTGAAGAAGTGGTGAAGAAATGGTGGCCAATGGTGGCCGGACGGCGGCGGAACGGCGAGGAGAAGCCTACGGCTTCGCACGGCTCTCGGAGGCTAACGGCGGCGCGGCGTGGGCTGAGATTTGGAGGGGTAGCTCGCCGGCAGGTGGGGAAGCCGGTGGTGCCGGCGGTGAGGGCCACGGCCGGCCGGAGGCGGCGCCGGTGGCTTAAACTCGATCGGACGTGAGAGAGAGGAGAGAGAGAGTGACGCGGGGCTGGGTGTACGTCCGACGGGAAGAAGAAAAAAAGAAGAAAAAGAAAAGAAAAGGAAGAGGAAAAGGAAAGAGGAAAAAGAAAAGATAGGGAAAAGAAATGAGGTCCAATCCTCACCACTTTCGAGTCACAACTGATCCTCAAAACATTATTTTTAAACCAGTAAATTAAATAAAACAAAATAAACTCAAAACTAATTAAAATAAATATTAAACTCCAACAATAAACATACTTTAAAATAAAAGGAAATTAAATCATAGAACACCAATTAAAATTAATCAAACGCAGTGAAAAGCTTTAAATAAAACAACAATAATTTTAAAACCCATAAACGAACCAATTTAAATCAAAGATCAATTTAAATCTGAAATAATAATTAATAAGAAGAAAGCCCAATAAAATATTATAAAATAATATTTTAAAACTCCCAAAATACTAAAACTAGAGAATCAATCATTAAATTAATTAAAATAATCATTCATTAAAATACACTAAAATACGGGGTGTTACAATCACCCTTTGTATGTAATTTGCTACCTCATGGCTGGACTTTCCAGAACCGCATGTTAGTTCCATTGGCAACTTGTTCAAAAAAGTGACTTCGTATGCAGGGCTAGGATTCATGAGGAAGTAGAATGGGTCCATCCCTTTCCATCCTCGAGCTGTGGTTCCATGAAACATACTCATCCGGTTCACCATGGCCACCGGCACAAGTTGGTCGGTTAGTTCGGCAAACAAAGCTGAGAACCTTAGCAGGAATGGCTCCCGGCAAGTTGTCCCCTCGGGGCATATTGCCAGGTCGCCTTCTTCCAAAAGTTTCTTTATCATGGCGGCGTCAGCGACTCGGTCACGACTAAGCCGGACAGTTTTGATGGGCGAGATAATCTCGGAGAGTCGCGAGACTGAGTAGGTGACTGTAGGGATGGGGCGGCCGAGGGCGGTGGAGAGGAAGATTGGGTCGAGGAGGGTATTGGAGAATGAAGCAGAGCCGTATACAAATAAAGGAAAAGAAACTGCTATCACATGACATGCACTCTGTTTCATCACTTCACGTTTGTTATTCTGTTATTTACTTTTTCTTTTACTGAGTTGTATATAGAGGGCACCAATGTCTTTTCATATCAATAGTTAGTTAGATTATTCTTTCCTCTGATGTATATATGCATGTACTGTTCCATTGCAAGAAATACGAAAACATAGAATATATTTCTCTCTGCAGCTGCTCTTCTTCTGTGCTTTCCTTTCTTCATTTCCTTTTCTTACATGGTATCAAGAGCCACAACGATCTAATGGCGAATGAAAACCCTCCAAAATCTGACAAATCTTCCCCAAACAAATATCTCAATTTCTCAGATCATTTCAATCCATTCCGAATCGAGAATGGAGATAATCCAATTGCATCTCTCGTTTCTGACCTTCTCACTGCTGATAACTATGTCAGCTGGTCACGCACCATTAGTCGTGCTCTTCGTGCCAAAAATAAACTAGGGTTTATTAATGGCACATTGCTTAAACCTTCTGATCCTGCAGATCCTCTTCTTGAAGCTTGGGAGAGATGCAACGACTTAGTTGTATCATGGTTGCAAAATTCTGTAAGTCCCTCTGTGAAATCTAGCTTGGCTTTAGTAGATGATTCTCGAACTTTATGGTTGGAACTCCAAGATCGATTTACTCAACAAAACGGTTCTCGGATTTTTCAACTCAAACGAGATTTAGCTGGTCTATCACAAAATCAAGATCCTGTTAACATCTATTTTGGTAACCTTAAGGGATTATGGGATGAACTTGCTATTTATGATCCTATTCCTAACTGTGAATGTGGCAAATTAAAGACTCTTCATGACAGATATGATCGTGATTGTGTCATTCAATTTCTTATGGGATTGTCTGATACTTACTCTCACACCAGAGACCAGATCATGTTGCTTGATCCCCTACCTCCTCTTAACCGAGTTTTCTCAATGGTTCAGCAACAGGAACGCCAACATCAAATCATTTCCTCCCATAATCTCTCTGATTCCATGGCCATGCAAGCTAAAACTTTCAAACCTCATGCCAAATTTAGTAACCAGAAAAGCAATCGCCCTTATTGCTCCCATTGTAAAATTCCTGGACATTCCTTTGATACTTGCTTCAAAGCAGGTAATGCTGAGCCACCACAATGCACACATTGCCACATGAATGGTCATACTATAGAAAAATGTTATAAATTGAATGGTTACCCCCCTGGCCATAAGCTCCATGGCAAAACTAAACATGTTGCAGCAGCTGCCACTCATTCTCGAGCACACTCAGACAGTGATCATGATGAAGACTCCACTGAATCCATGGCTCTCACCAAGAGCCAGTACCAACAACTCATTGCTCTTTTGCATTCCAAGGACACCAGCCCAGCCATTGCTTCCTTAACAGTTGCTCAACCTTCTACATCATCTTCAAATAACCAAGTCAGCTCCTCACGGGTTTCTGGTATGTCCACCTGTCTTTCTACTCACACACAGCATCCTTCACAACCACACACTTCATCTTGGATACTCGACACAGGTGCAACAGATCACATGATCTGCTGCACCTCCCTCTTCACTTCCATTACAGCCACTACTTGTTATCAAGTCAAATTACCAAATGGAGAAGCTGTCCCTGTAACCCATATTGGTGTAGTAAGACTTTCTGATCATTTAACTCTCAATAATGTCCTCTGTGTTCCTTCATTTCATTTTAACTTGTTGTCTGCCAAGAAACTTGCACAAGACAATGGTTGCTGCCTAATTTTTCTTTCCACTTCTTGCTTTCTACAGGACTTAGCATCTTGGACAACGATTGGGATGGGTGAAGTTAGAGGCAGTCTTTATCATCTCCTCAGGTCCCGAGTGTCACCTACAGCTCTAGTTGATGCTTTGCCCAACTTCATTCAACAATATCCTTCCACCTATGCCTCTGCCACTCATACACATCTCATTTCTGATCTATGGCATTATCGTCTTGGCCATACTTCTTTTTTCAGATTAGTTTTAATTACTGATCCTATTGTAAGAAACAACTTGAAATTCAATGAGCATACACCTTGTTCAGTTTGTCCTTTAGCAAAACAACACCGTTTACCTTTCTCCCCATCACAGAATTCTTCTTTACATGCTTTTGATATTATCCACTGTGATATATGGGGACCCAACTCCACTATTGCTAATGATGGATCTCGATATTTCCTAACCATCCTTGATGATTATTCTCGGACAACTTGGGTTTATATGCTTAAAAACAAATCAGACACAAGGCCTTGCATTGTCTCTTTCTGCAATTTAATTGAAACCCAATTCCACACCAAAGTGAAAATTCTTAGAAGTGACAATGGAACCGAGTTCCAAATGAGAGATTTTTTCAAAAACAAAGGTATTATCCATCAAAAGAGTTGTGTGGAGACTCCTCAACAAAATGGAAAAGTGGAAAGAAAACACCAACACATCATGAATGTTGCTAGAGCATTGAAATTCCAATCAAACATCCCTCTTCAATTCTGGACTGACTGTGTCCTCACAGCAGTTTACCTTATCAATCGAACACCCACCCCCCTCTTGCAAAATAAAACCCCTTATGAGACTCTCCTCCATCACCCACCAAAGTACAACCACTTGAAAGTGTTTGGATGCCTTGCTTATGCCTCTACACTATCTCATGGGAGGAAAAAGTTCGATCCTCGAGGCAGAGCATGTGTATTCCTAGGATATCCCTTCGGTGTCAAAGCATACAAACTGTTTGATCTCCAAACTGGGCAACTATTTTTGTCCCGAGATGTTCATTTCCATGAAACCATCTTTCCATTCCATATCACTCATTCTTCCTCCTCTCCTATTTCCTTATCTTCTCCACCTACTATTCTTTCCAACCTACCACATTCTATACCAGTTTCCCTACCCACAACTTCACAAACACCTGTCACCCCCACTTCCAACAGTCCTTCCCCTCCCATTCTTTCCCCTTTACCATCATCATCTTCCATTCCTACTCCACCACCTCTTCCTACCTTCTCTCCTATTCCTCCTCGAAGGTCAACTAGAACTCGAAGTGCCCCTCAATACCTGCAGGATTTTCATTGCCCAAAGACTGCACTGACTGCACCTATTCCAGAGTTGAACAAGCTGCCATCGTCCTCTTCAGGTAAGCCTTTTTCCCTACACCACACCCTTTCATATCATGCTTTCTCAACTTCACATCATGCTTTCTCCACCACCATCTCCTCACACATTGAACCTAAGACCTATAAACAAGCCCTTAGGGACCCTGGTTGGTGCAAAGCAATGGATCTTGAGTTGGCTGCCTTGGAAGCAAACAATACTTGGCAACTCACTGATTTACCTCATGGGAAAATTCCTATTGATTGCAAGTTTATCTATAAGATAAAATATAATTCAGATGGGAGTGTGGAAAGATTGAAGGCACGGCTAGTAGCTAAAGGCTACACTCAGCTTGAAGGGGTGGATTATCAAGAAACATTCTCTCCCGTTGCAAAATTAGTCCCCGTGAGAGTTTTCCTTGCAATTGCCTCAATCAAAGGTTGGCATTTACATCAATTCGATGTGAATAATGCCTTCTTACATGGGGATCTCTATGAAGATATTTACATGAATCAACCTCCTGGTTACACCAAAGGATCTCCTCACCAAGTTTGCAAGTTACTCAAGAGTCTATATGGCCTCAAACAAGCATCGAGGCAATGGTACTCTAAGTTCTCAACTGTTTTAATTGAGTCTGGTTTTTCACAATCCAAGGCTGATTACAGCCTTTTCACCCGAGATACAAATGGTTCTTTTGTTGCCATTCTTGTGTATGTTGATGACATACTCGTGGCAAGCAATGACATTAATTCTGTCCACACATTGAAGCTACTTTTACACAGCAAATTCAAGATTAAGGACCTCGGCAAACTAAGGTACTTCCTTGGCATTGAAATTGCAAGATCTTCCAAAGGCATTTATCTATGTCAACGAAAGTACACACTAGACATTCTAGCAGACTCAGGTAATCTCGGCAGCAACACAGCTAAAGTTCCCATGGATCAAAATCTTAAATTGGCTCAGTCTACTGGGATACCACTCCCTGATCCTAGCATTTACAGACGCATGATTGGTCGTCTCCTATATCTCACCATCTCTCGGCCTGACATCAGTTTTAGTGTTCAAACTCTAAGTCAATTCATGTCCTCCCCTACTGATGTTCATCTCCTGGCAGCACAAAAAGTACTTCGATATCTCAAAGCTGCACCTGGTCAGGGACTTTTCCTCTCGAGTTCCTCCTCGTTCCAGCTTGAGGCATACTGCGATTCTGATTGGGCTTCCTGCCCAGATACAAGAAGGTCCGTCAGTGGCTATTGTGTTTTTCTTGGCTCCTCGTTAATCTCTTGGAAGTCCAAGAAGCAAGCTGTCGTCTCTCGATCCTCGGCAGAAGCAGAATACCGCTCCATGGCAGCTACTTGCTCAGAATTAACATGGCTCAGGTTCATTTTGGCTGCACTTCAAGTTCACCATCCACAAGCTGCCTTGCTCCATTGTGATAACCAAGCTGCCATACACATTGCTGCGAATCCCATCTTTCATGAGCGTACTAAACATATCGAGCTCGATTGCCATCTCATTAGAGACAAAATTCACGATGGCAGTATCTGCACTCGTTATGTCCCCAGTTCTGCTCAGGTTGCTGATACTATGACTAAAGCTCTATCCTCTAAAGTCCTTCAGTTTCACTTATCCAAGATGGGAGTCGTAAATCTTTACGCTCCATCTTGCGGGGGGGTATTGGAGAATGAAGCAGAGCCGTATACAAATAAAGGAAAAGAAACTGCTATCACATGACATGCACTCTGTTTCATCACTTCACGTTTGTTATTCTGTTATTTACTTTTTCTTTTACTGAGTTGTATATAGAGGGCACCAATGTCTTTTCATATCAATAGTTAGTTAGATTATTCTTTCCTCTGATGTATATATGCATGTACTGTTCCATTGCAAGAAATACGAAAACATAGAATATATTTCTCTCTGCAGCTGCTCTTCTTCTGTGCTTTCCTTTCTTCATTTCCTTTTCTTACATAGGGTTCGGTGGGAGCAAACGAAGAGGACGCCAGATTTTCCTGTGGACTTTCTGACAGGGGGAGGAGGGGTGCCTTTGATGGTTACACGGATGCCAAGTGCCCAGGAAGAGTAGTGGACTAGAGTCATGGGGAGGAGGCAGCCTGCGGCGATTCGCAAACAGGCGAGGACGAAGCCGATGGGGATCCAGAGAATGGTTAGCAGTGCCATGAGTGGGGTGGGCTTTTGGACGAGGCGGCCGTCGTGGAAGATTATAGGCTTGGGGAGCTTGTCGCTGGTCACGGCCTTCACCTCTGGCTTGGGTGGCACAATATAAGCTTCCTGCGTATTGGATTCACAGCCTAGCTTAATGTAAACTAAAGCAAATTATAGTACTACTATGTATATATATGTGTGTGTATATATATATATATATTTATATAGGAATTCTATTTATGACTTAAATGAAACAATTCAAGTACTGGCCGGCCGATAATATTATTCTTTACAAATTAACGTAAATTACTGTGAAATATTAGTGAGTTTGTTTTTATGAAATGTTTTTTTTTTTCGATTAGTCTTATATATCCCTCAACGCGCGTCTTGTTTTAATTCATAAACTGTCATGCATGTCACACATTATTTAAGATAAAAGAAGTAATTCATACCAATATTAATTATATTAAATTTATGATGTGTCACCCATCAAAATTTATAACGATCGAGTTAAGTGTTTTTCTTTGATTTTGCTATGGAGAAAAAAATGCTTTCCCATTTTTTCTCTTTTTTGTTTATTTGTTTTTTCCCCACTCCACAAAAGAATAAAAACAAAAAAAAGGAAGATCAGTTTTGTTCTCTCCTTCTGATGATCTTCACAATCCGTATGGGCGTGATTTTGTATATATAAAAAAGAGCAATCTTATAAAAAGTTTTAGGGTGGGCAAATCCGTATACTTTCTTTAAAAAATAGTTATGTTCATGATTATTAAAAAATTAATTTAATTTTTTATAGTGAAATTTTATATTTAGTCGCTTTCTTTAAAGATAGTGCGTGGATTTTTTGCATGCGACGGCTAATATCATTTCTCGTTTAAAATTTAAAAAGAAAAAAATGGCATGAAATCATACGTAAGTGTGTGATTTTCAGCTTATGATTGCGAAACATGGAGGGTTTGATTTTGAGGGGATAATTGCAAACCTTGCACAAGGACATGAAAGGAGCATCGCTATGACAATCACCAAGGCCGATATCAGGCTGAGTTTCTCCAAAAGCCTTCTTGAGTGCATCTGCCTTGTTCTTCCCTACGAGTATCCCTGGCTCACGAACAAACCCGGTCGCTCTACCCTTATAAATTGCTATCTCGGTGCCCAAAACCGAGTCAGCTCCCAAGAAATCCTTCAGAAAGGCTTCCACCATAATTCTTGGATTCGCAGTGAGGACATGCCGCTGTCCACACGCAGAAAAGACACTCCATGTCACTGGGTGGAGATCGCTCGAATAAAACTTTGGGAGCACAGCACGCGCAACCGACTCAATATCCGACACTCTCGCGCCAGCAAATGTTGCAAAGATGAGAACTTGAATCCCGGCAGACTCGGAGACAAAGTAATAGAGAATTCCGGCAAGCGGAGAAGCTAAGAGCAGGAAGAGGAGCCTCAGAACCCCACCAATATCAAAGGCCGCAAGAGCAAAGTAAGGGAAAGAGCTACGGCCTCTAAGCAAGGTTCCATCCATATCAGCAACAACTGTGTGCTGTTCTCGGCCTATTGACGTGCATTTGTCCACAGTTGGGAAGCTTGTATCTGCAGCCATGTTGGGTTTCAAAGCTAGAGGACGGAGACCCTGATCACTTCTAAAGGTACTGCTCTGGAGGTTGATTTCACGTCGATTTTGCTTTTAGTAAATATAGAAGTAGAACAAGAATGGCAAATAACCAATATGAGAGAGTGAGAGAGAGAGAGAGAGAGAAGGGTCTAGGTTTAGATGTTGAGATAAGATGAGAATTTTTGAGATTTTGTGAATAGTGTTAAGATGAAAGTTTAAAATATTATTTTTTAATATTATTATTGTTTTGGAATTTGAAAAAATTGAATTAGAATTTGAAAAAATTGAATTAGAATTTGAAAAAGTTAAATTATTTATTATATTTTATATAGAGATTTGAAAAAGATGTAATAATGAGATGAGATGAAATAAAGATGAAATTACTCATCTTTACCCCCAAATATAACCTAAATCAATGATTGTGGCTGTGATGGTACGAGAACTTTTAGGAGGAGGCCAACTTTTTTATTATGACATGTTCATATAAAATAAAAATAAAAATTATAAAATTATAAAAATATAACTATATATAAAATTAGATCTTAATAATTTACTACATATACATAGGAATACAATTTTAAAAAATAAAACTTAATATGTGTTTCAAATTTTTAACGATAATGTTTCATATAATAATATTAATCTATTATTATTTTTGTAATGAAATATTTAGAATTTATCTTTTTTCATAGAAACTATTAAGTGATTTTTTAGAATTTAATTTTTATTATAGTATGTAACCTAGTTAATCAAGTTTCATGTAAAATCTAGATATTTTTATGTCACATTAAGTATATAATGCTCTAATTTAGACCTTAAATAAATTTTTTTTACTCAATGAAGTTTAGAGGATAAAACCTCTCAACTATTTTTCATGTAAATCATCAACCTTAAATGAATTTTTTGTATTTTTACTTTAGATTTCAAATTAAGAAGTCTAATATTATATAATAAAAAAAATTGAGATCCATATTAATAAGTTTATTATTTTTTCTAAACTTTGTTTTAATTTAATTTTAGCAAAAATAAATTATATATAGAAATTATATAAAATTTTGAGACTATATGAAAAAAATTATAGAAAGACATTTTTAGATATATTGAAATTCTAGAAAATTTTAGAGAATATATATATATATATATGAGAGTTGTAAATTTTTAGGGGGACATTCGCTATATTTATAGATTTATAAGAAAAATATAGAGTATATTTTGAATTTTTTAAAAATTTTGGGGGAGCTATAACGTAGGTCCGCCGTTGGATTCTGGGACCGAGTAATTAATTTAAACGGGGTAGACAGCTTGTGGAATATCCAAGAGTTGGTCAGCCTTGTTTTCCAAGGAGCAAATTAATGATGACGAGGGGTCGATGCACGTAATTGAATATAAAGTCATTGTTTAGTCGGCCATTAACTTTCTTGTTTTATATACAGTACTTTCAGCTTTGCAATGTCACTCCCACGGATCGAGTTTAAAAAATTAACTCAAAATTACATTTTAGGAAAAAATATTTTCCTTTGTATTATGTACGTAGTTCAAATCTTAATTAAAGAAGACCGTTGATTATTAATCGATAAACATATTTATATAATTTTAAGATAATTATAACTTTACTCTTTAATCTTATAATTGGCACGACACTAGCTATGAATATTAAGCATAATTGTATTGTTAATTCACTTATGCGTCCTTCTAGAGATTTTTTTTTTATCATACTCGCTAAAGATCATATTAGACTATTCTTGTTATTAAAAAATATTTTTTATATTGTTTTCAAATAAATGTGACACGTTCAAAAGTGGTTTAGATATGTGGTTACTCAAAAACCCCCTTAAAGTCAAACCTTAAACCTAATTTTGCGGTACTACGCTAAGGTACGTAATAGTTTATACTAATGATCAAGAATAGCAATTTGTGGGCTAGCTGGGACCAACAAATAAGCTATGCATTATGTAATAAGGTGATTGAAGAATTTGTAAGTAGCCTCAATTTGGGGTAACCTTGCTTATTTAGAGAGGTAGGTACGTAGAGTTACAAGTACTCCTAGTTAGAGGAGGAACGAATCGAACGATAGAGGAGATCTAGAGCTCTACTTTCTTTCAAGAGAAAGGCTTTCTTGAATTAAAATTATACAGGTGTACTCTCATTTTTTTCACAATATGTTAGGTGAATTAAAATTAATTGTAAAAGACGTGTCTCATTTCTAATCTGTACCGTTAACTTACGCAAGGATCAAAGTGTGGTCGGCATGGTTCACTTGGGAAAGCTCCAATACTAAAGTCAGTAAGAGTTTCAATATGATTCAAGAATCAGAGAAATAAAAAAAGGATCTATCCCTGCTATTGAGGATTACCTAGTATATATAGAATACTGACCTGATGTTTATCTGATGCAGTATCGGTATGTGAAGCCGAGCTTTGTTGCAATCTCATAACTAAACTGGTCACGTATCTGCATGAGATCCCTATTTTCCTGTAAGAGGTTATACGCGGATGTTTGACTTTGTCAAGCCCTGGATATCTAGCTTCTTTGTTTAGTTAAGGGCCTTTTATATTGGCTCCTTTCAAATTTGGGCTTGCTCATTCAACATGGCTACCCTTTTAATTCTCTTCGCCTCATGGTGTAGGGAATTAAATGTCTGTTAATGTTGTGTCTTTATAACTAATTGTGATCCTCGCTATGGGCCCTCGATTATGGACTTGTGTGGTGTACTTTGCGCGAAGGACAGCCACTTGCTGCTGGGACATGCCCAAATCAGGATAGGCCCAATCCGTTCATGTGCCGATGGGTTCTTGCCGACCCTTTACATTCTTCCTCCTACGCCGTTTTGTTTCCCCCTATAGTCTTTGTTGAAGTGGCGAAAGGAGAGGGAGTTTTCGTGTGACGATCATTCTTCGTCCTTAGTGTCAGGTTATGACGCTCATGACTGTTAACGTTCCGCTTCCTTTCCTTTTAAATATCCCTTCCCTTCTTTCTCTATCCTCTCTTTGCTCATTCTCTTCTTTGTGTCTGTGCTTCTTTTCTTGTTCTTGTTACTTATCCATCTTGCTTTCTTCGTGTTCTTTCCTCCAATCTTGATGGTTGACCAAGGTGATACCTCTAACCCACATTTCTTTATCTCGGCGGGTACTATTTTTGAGGGTCACAGATGGTGTTCTATTCTCTAGGAGAAAAATCTTCTTGGGCTTCGGGAAGAGCTTGGTATCCCTACAAATGCCAATATAGAGGTTCTCCCGCTGGGGTGCTGTGATAATGAGGGCTACACAGGCAAGACTGCTTTGTCCACAGTTATGTCTTTCCACGTATTGAGGCTTCCCTTCTGCTGTCCTCTTCGTGATATCTTGGACTTGCTTAAGTTAGCTCTAACCCAACTCCATCCTCACTCTTTGAGAACTTATCTTTGCGCCTGTATTGTTTATCACACGGTCTTGGAGCCTCTTGGAGATGTTTACCTCAATTTGACGGCTCGGGAGTTTTTGGCCTTTTATAACTTGCGGTCTACTAAGAGTAATATTGCTAGCTTCCGTAAGAAGGATAAGGAGCCTATTTTGGCTCGTTTCGAGGGCCGCCACTCCAATGCTAAGACTTGGAATACTAAATTTTTCTTCATCACGGGTACGGGCTGGGATTTTCCTGTCGGAGAGGCCCTTATTCGAGATTTTTCTATTAGGGTGATCTGGCGCCTTGTTCCTGAGGACAAAATTGTGTGGTCAATCATGCCACCTTTATCGCGTCAGGAGCTGTCACGAATTGAGATTGTCCATTCCTGGGCCAAGGCCCATGAAGAAGAAGTGTGGACCGACCTTTTGATGACGCCTGATAACATAGACTGTTTCCTGCTGTCTCCCAGCTGCTCCCAAGCTCAGGGGTATCAGTTTATGATTTCGGATTTGAATCCTGCTCCCATACAAAAACCCTCTGATAAACCCCCCATTGGTCGTAAGGAGGATAGCCGCTCTGAGCAAGAAGTGGTTAAGAAGACAAAGAAAAAATCTAAGAAGAAAATAGGCAAGGAGAGAAGAGAAATAAGGAGCAAAAAGAAGAATGATGAAGCGAGCCAAAGAAAAAGGACTCGTTCTGAAGGCTCCCCTCGCTTGTCGCACCACACTAAGAAAACCATGGCGGCTTCAAAGGGCGCCATAGTTCATACGCCTACGCTCTCAGGAACTATGGCGCCATTGGAGGGCGCCCAGGTACGTACGCCCATTCGGTGGCAGGAGGAAACTGCTATCCGTTTGGGGGGTGTCCAGGGTCAACGACCCTCCTCGCCAATTATTGCCTCCCATCCATCACCCCGTAACTCTTTCGCAAAGCCGCGGTCTTTTAATCTGTTAGAAGCTGAGAGTCTTGCCAATATGGCCCTTTTTTATCTGGCTGCCACTTTTCAGGTCAATCCCCCCTCACCGGCACATCCACTGTCAACCACTCTCATTTCTGAATTCCCTGTTGTGGAAGGTTGGGTGAGGGGGGTGAGTTGGATGCCGAAGTAGCAGTTACCTTGAATTTTGATGGTTTTACGGGCCCAAAGGTTCATGAAGACTTGGATGCCCTAGCGGGTCGGCTTTGTCGAGCTTACGCCTTCTTGCCGTGAAGCTGCTTGTGTCGAGATGAAGGTAGTTCAAGTTCCTCCTATGACCCCGCTCGCCACTATATCTGAGAGAAGTACCCTTGTGCCAGCTGGGAGCGGCGATGGGTCTTCTATCCCTTCACACTGTTCCCTATCCCATGAAGAAGGGATAAAATCTCTCCAAGAAAAGGAATGGGGCAACCTTTCACAGGGAGAGGCTAATTTGATCGAAGATGATCTAGCTCACCCTCAGCCTCCTATCCCAATTATCTATCTTGAGAGTCTGCCTGAGGAGGGGGCAGACTTAAACTTAGGACTTGCGATGGTCCCTTTGGTTGAGTTTGGTCGTGTCGCCAGTGGTGAGACCTCTTCTTCTTTTGCCAACGCCCAAATTGAAGCTGTTGCTCAGATAGCCAATCATTTAAAAGATTGGTTTTCGAAAGTATCACCTAGCGTGCTTTCCTTCTCTCTTTTTTTCTTTTTATTTATTGTGTTATCAAGTAGTTTTGATTTGGGTGATCTTATTTTCTTCCAGGGGATCAATGACCTAGCTTCATGGATTGTGGTGGATCGTGCTTGCCTGGAAGAAGAAGTCCTTGATCGGCAGAAGATGTGTGAAGCTGCAGAGCATTCCACCAAGAGATGGTAGGTGGACAGGGTTGAGCTGCCTGTCGGAAAGGTTGAAGGAGCTCGAAATACTATTGGAGCAGTCAGAAGGTTATTCTCATTCACTTCAAGGAGACTTGGAGATTCGTGAGGAAGAACTTCATCGACTTCACGAATTTGATCGCCTTACTCGAGTGGCGAAGGACAGAAATGCTCACGCCTTGTAGTTTCTTCAATCTGAGAGGGACTTGGCGAGGTCCCAACTTTTCGAAGTTTGGCAAAGTTCTGAAGCCGAGATGTCCACCCTCAAGTCTGAACTTCTTGCCCTTAATTAGGACCGGGAGCTATGTCATCAGCTGGAGGCTGCAACAGAGAAGGCTCGTCTTATTGCCCTTGATCTCTCTATGCTGCAAGGGAACCTACAAGAGCTCGAGGTGCGTCACAGCAAGAATAAAGAAGATCGCAAGTATGTGGATGAAGGGCTTAGGAAAGCCATGCTACAAGCAGAGGCTCGGGAGAAGCGTCTGACTAAGAAAAGAAGCAAGCTTGACGATGCCTGAGCTGAGATTGGGCACTTGTGTAGTCAGTTGGCTTGTGTTCCTGATACCAAAAACCGCGCCTTTGGTTATGGTTATGGCTCTGGCATTCTAAGGTTCAGGTCGCACCTTTTGATTAACCCTGCCACGGAGCTTGTGAATTTGGACTGGGAGTTATTTGTTTCTAAGGAGAATAACTTTCGTCGAGCTGATAGATTTGGGCGGAAAGAGATGCCTGATGCCTTCATAGGAACTCCCCTCTTACCGCCACCTGATGATGCTCTGTAGCCCCTACCCCTGCCCCTGCCCCTTTTTGTTCTTCTTTGTATACATTTTTTTTTATGTACATTTCTTCTTTTAATATCGGACCTTTTGCTTGCTCCAAAACTTGTAATGATATACATATGCTAAGTACCTTGCTATGTACTTTGAACATTTTCCATTTATTAGGGTCGTTTTCGTTTTAGCTCTTGGCTGCTGGAGTTTCGTATGTAGTGCCTTTTTTATTTTGCACCACAAGCTGCTAAGGTTTGCTTTAGGTGTTTAAAATATGGCATGGTCGGAGGACTTACACGCCCTTTTTTTTTACTTGGCACCACAAGTTCTTAAGGCTTTTTTTTTTTTTTTAATGTTTAAGGGATGGCATGGTCTAAGGACCTATGCGCCCTTTTTTATTTGGCACCACAAACTACTAAGGCTTATTTTTTGTGTTTAAGGGATGGAGTAGTTTAAGGACCTATGCGCTCTTTTTTACTTGGCATCACAAGTTGCTAAATTGGTACCACAAGTTGCTAAGGCTTTTTTTTGTTTTTTTTTGTTTAAGAGATGGCATGGTTTGAGGACCTACGAGCCATTTTTTACTTTGCACCACAAGCTGCTAAGGCTTGCTTTTGGTATTTAAGGGATTGCGTGGTCTGAGGACCTACGGGCCTCTTTTACTTGGTATGATGTTTGTCTTTTGCCGAGAGCCTTCTATCAAAAGGAGACGCAACAAGTTATGAGCAACGATATAGTAGTTAGAGTATCCTTGCATTTATGAGCATAAACGTAATAATTCGAGTATGGAAAAAATGAAATTTAACAGAAGTAAAAAATACTGCAAAATCTATTGACAGAATCTCTTCAAGTACTTTGTGTTCCATGGATGAGGTAATTCCTTACCATGGTTGTCCTTTAGTCAGTATGACCCCGGCTTCTTGTTGACTATTACCAGGTAGGGTCCTTCCCATCGGGGCGTCTCATTTTTCCTTCACCCTGGGTGGTACCCCCGCTTTTCTTTAAGACCAGGTCCCCTAGTTTGAAAGTCCTGGGCCTTACTCTTTTGTTGAAATACTGTTTGGTTTTGGTCTTTTCTTGTAACATCCTTGCTTCCGCCATTTTCCTTTCTTCTTCTACCAAGTCGAGATATTCTTCTATCTTTTTATCGTTTTGAGTGGTCAAGAAGTAACTCGTTCTGTAACTCGGGAGCCCAATTTCGACTGGAGCTACGGCTTCACAACTATATGCTAATGTGAATGGGGATTCCCTTGTTGGAGTTTTTGCCGATGTTCTGTACACCCAGAGCACTCTGGGCAACTCCTCCGCCCACTCCCATTTTTTCTCTGCGACCTTCATTTTCAGGATTGAGAGTAATGCCTTGTTCATAGCTTCCGCCTATGAATCTGTAAATAATGTTTTTCCATAGGAATTTCATCAGGGTCCTGCTTGTTATTGACACCAGTGGCTCTGTCTCAGTCCACTTTGTAAAATAAACCACAGCTACAATCATGAACTTTACCCCGCCTCTTCCTGACGAGAAAGGGCCAACCAGGTCTGCACCCCATTGGACAAAAGGCCAAGGCGCGATTATGAATGTTAGCCCTTCAAGAGGGGTGTGCTGGATAGGTGCATACGCCTGGCATTCGACGCACTTTCTACTAAATTCCTTAGCATCCCTTAATGCGTTGGGCCAATAGTATCCTGCCCTCACCGCCTTTCTTGCCAAAGTTCTTCCACCTGAATGGTTTCCACATATTCCTTCATGTATTCTGTCAAGATATATTGAGCTTCCTGAGTGAAAATGCATTACAGTAATGGGGCGAAGAAGCCCCTTTTATAAAGGACTCCGTCAATGAGTAGGAACCTTGTCGCCTTTCTCTTTATTCTTCTCGCCTCTTCCTTTGTTTCTGGTAGCTTTCCCTCAATTAAGTACTTAACCACTTCATTTGCCCACTCAGGGATGCTGGTACTCAGGACGCCTACCTCTACCCCAATGGCTAGGACTTCGATGACTCTTTGTTCTACTTGCCATGGGAGAGGTGCTTCTTCCATACCCGATGCTGTTTGAGCCAATTTATTTGCTACCTCGATGTCCGCCCTTGGGATCTGCGTTACGTTGAAATACGAGATGAGGTCGCGTGCTTCCCAGACACGCACCAAATACTTCTTCAATTTTTCCCTTTTATTGCATATAGGCCTAAAACCTGATTTACAATTACTTGTGAATCTGATTTGACCTCCACTTTGGTTGCTCCCATTTTGGCGGCTATGAAAAGCCATGCCACGAGCGCTTCATATTCGGCTTCGTTGTTGTTAATTTGAAAGCCAGCGTTGCCATATAGTATTGCTTTTTACCATCGGATCTACCAGTTGTATCCCAGGCCTCCGCCAGCCTTGCAGGATGAGCCATCGATGAAAAGTATCCACGATTTTCCTATTGGGGCTGCTGTGTCTTCCTGAGGGAGACCTGAGAATTATGCTATAAAGTCTGCTCGGGCTTGCCCTTTAACCGCCCTCATTGGCTCGTAATCTAAATCAAAATTGCTTAGCTCTATCGACCACCCAATAAACCTTCCCAAGCTGTCCGGTTTCTTCAAAGTTTTGGCTAAAGGGGCCTTCGTAAGTATTCTTATTGTATGGGCTTAGAAATACTGGCGGAGCTTTCTAGCCGCCATTATCAAGGCAAAGGCTAGCAACTCGATCTTTGGGTACCTTACTTCAGCTCCCCTGAGGGCCCGACTTGTGTAGTACACAGGATGTTGAGTTGTCCCCTCCACTTTCACTAGGACGGTGAACATAACATTTGGAGAAACCGCTAAGTAGGTTTGAAGCACGTCACCTTTCTATGGTTACTTTTGGAGTGGCGGGCTGGTCAAGTATTGTTTCAACTTCTAGAATGCCTCATCGCATTCTTTGTTCTAGGGGTGCACTTTCCGTAGTACCTGGAAAAAAGGGAGCCACTTGTCCGTTGACTGAGCGATGAATCTCCCTAGGGCGGCTACCCTGCCCGCCAACTGCTGGGTTTCGTTCAGGTTCTTAGGTGGTTTCATGTTGAGTATGGCAGCTATCATTTCTAGAGAGGCCTCGATTCCTTTTTCAGATACAATATAACCCAAAAAATTCCCCAACTCTACCCCAAAAGCACACTTCGTAGGGTTTAGTCTCATCTTGTAACGGTGTAAAATTTTGAACTCCGTCCTCAGGTCGCCAAGGTGCTGAGTGAACTCACTTTTTACCAAAAGGTCGTCCATGTAGACTTGCATAGACTTCCCTATCTGATCTTTAAACATATGATTTACCAACCTTTGATATATTGCTCCTGCATTTTTCAACCCAAACGGCATAACTTGGTAACAATTAGGGGTGTAAATTTAAATCGAAAAACGGGTAAACCGGCCTGAACCGGACCGATTTTACCGGTTTTGAACCGGTCTGGTCCAGAACCGGTTTCTAAAATCCGTAAACCGGTCGGAATCGGTCCGGTTTCGATTTTAAGATTTTTCAGACCAGACCAGACCCGTTGATAAATATATATATATAAACTAATATTTTGTATATAAGTTTTATTAAAAATTAAAATTTTACAAAATATTTTTTATATATTAATATATATAAGTTTTATATATAATGTATAATTAATAAATTATATTATTATTGATATAATTATATATAAGATAATATTATTAAAAAGTAAAAGTTTAATCTTAAAAATGAAAATTTAATCAATTATAACATAAAATATTAATATAAAATATTAAATATGAACATTTGTAATATATTAGACTATATAAATTTATAATAGGCACTAGGTAGCAAGTTTCCACCTTTCTCGGCCCCTGGATATATCGTCACTATTCGTCAGAAACTATTAGTATGTAAAGCAGATTTTTGAAAGCAGTTTATAGTAAATCATTTTTTTTTTTTTTTGTAAAATAGATTTTCTAGTAAAGTAGCTTTTAGTAAAGATGAAACAGATTTTTTTAATAAAGCAGATTTTTTAATAAAAGTATAACAGATTTTTGTAAAGCAGTTTGTTTTTTATTATTTTATAAACAGATTTTTAATAACAACATATCAAACTTATATTTTTAAAAAATCAAAAAATCGAATCGGATAGGACCGGAAACCGATTAAACCAGAAGTACCGGTTTATGAGGTTAACCGGGGCGTAATCGGTTTTGAAAAATCAAAACCGGTCATACCAGTTCGGTTCAAGATTTTGTCAAAATTCGGACCAGACCGGACTGGTTACACTCATAGTAGCAATACAATCTCCGGTCTGTTATGAATGAGGTTTTTTCTCATCCGTCGGGTACATCTATATTTGGTTATAACCTGAGTAAGCATCCATGAAACTCAACATGCGGTGTCCCGCAGTTGCATCCATGATTACGTCAATGTGTTGCAGGGGAACTGTCTTTGAGGCATGCTTTATTCAAATCAGTAAAATCTACACACATTTTCCATCTTCCATTCGCTTTTTTTACCATGACCACATTGGATAACCATTCTAGGTAGTGAACTTCCTTGATGAATTCGACGGCGAGCAACTTTTCTACCTCTTCGTTAATGGCGGCATACTTTTCTGCACTGAAAGACCTTCTCTTCTCGGGTACAGCCTTGTGCGTGGGGTCCACGCTCAAGCGATGTCAATGACCTTGTTATCTATACCTGGCATTTCTTCATGATTCCACGCGAAGACATCCCTATACTCGATTAATAATTGCTTCAATGCCTCTCTGTCTGTCAGTGGCATATTGGTCCCAATGCATGTCGTAGACCCAGGGCAGTCGAGGTGTAACATTACAAGCTCTAATGGCTCGTTGACCTCAGCATGCTACTGNGATTAAACCAGAAGTACCGGTTTATGAGGTTAACCGGGGCGTAATCGGTTTTGAAAAATCAAAACCGGTCATACCAGTTCGGTTCAAGATTTTGTCAAAATTCGGATCAGACCGGACTGGTTACACTCATAGTAGCAATACAATCTCCGGTCTGTTATGAATGAGGTTTTTTCTCATCCGTCGGGTACATCTATATTTGGTTATAACCTGAGTAAGCATCCATGAAACTCAACATGCGGTGTCCCGCAGTTGCATCCATGTTTACGTCAATGTGTTGCAGGGGAACTGTCTTTGAGGCATGCTTTATTCAAATCAGTAAAATCTACACACATTTTCCATCTTCCATTCGCTTTTTTTACCATGACCACATTGGATAACCATTCTAGGTAGTGAACTTCCTTGATGAATTCGACGGCGAGCAACTTTTCTACCTCTTCGTTAATGGCGGCATACTTTTCTGCACTGAAAGACCTTCTCTTCTCGGGTACAGCCTTGTGCGTGGGGTCCACGCTCAAGCGATGTTCAATGACCTTGTTATCTATACCTGGCATTTCTTCATGATTCCACGCGAAGACATCCCTATACTCGATTAATAATTGCTTCAATGCCTCTCTGTCCGTCAGTGGCATATTGGTCCCAATGCATGTCGTAGACCCAGGGCAGTCGAGGTGTAACATTACAAGCTCTAATGGCTCGTTGACCTCAGCATGCTACTAGTTCTACTCGTCCCTGACTTCTGCATCCTCTTGTAAGGTTGTCGCCAATGAGGGAGGAAAGGGGGGCGCCAGCCCTCATTATACTCTGCCACAATACAAACCTCACCCTGGCCTTTTCTTAGTTCTTGTACATAACACTCTCGCGCTAAAACCTGTTCGCCTCATAACTCCCCTACCGCTTTATCGATCGAGAACTTCATCTTGAGGTGGTACATGGAAGTCACTGCCCTAAGATGATTGAGCATTGGCCTCCCTAGTATGGTATTGTAAGAAGAGGGGGCCTTTACTACCAAGAAATCGGTCATGGCTGTTGCAATTCATGCCCCCGATCCGACGGTCACCAAAAGAGTGATAGCTCCTACGGGCAGGATGGTATCCCAGAGAAGCCTTTTAATGGTGTTGGGGAAGGCTTCAAGCTACTAGCATCGATCCTCATTTTTACAAACACCTCCTGGAATAGTATATTTGCTGAGCTCCCGTTATCGACCAGCACCCGCCTGGTTGTGTAGTTGGCTATCACAAGAGTGATTACCAGGACATCATCATATGGGTATAATCTTTCTTCACGATCTGCTTTGCTGAAAGAAATCATTTTTCAGTTGACACTCAGTTTTTGTTGCTTTGGGGCTTTGTCCACCACATAAATTTCATCATATCTAGCTTTCCGTGTATACGCCTTCAGGTTGGATATGGACACATCCCCTCCTGCGAACCCTCTTACTATGGTCCGAATTTCTCCTATGGGAGGCCTATCCCTCTCGCCCCTCGTGGGCGCCTTGCTCTCATTATTCTGGTGGCTATGTGCTTGGTGTCGCTGCTCAAGACTTCTACTTCCCCTGGTTCCTTACCTAGTTTCTTGGCGTCTTCTAGGCTTAGAAGGTTCTACAATCATTCGTTTTAATTCCCCCATTCCTGTCAGTTTTGCTACTCTCTTCTTCATGGTTGTGCAGTCTTCAGTCCAGTGAGACCCAGTTTGATGGTATTTGTAATAACGACTGCCTACTTTGGGCTGACATCGCTTCTCACTGTCTCACTGTCCTTCTTGTCTTCTCGCATGTTCAAGTTATTATGCACAGCCTAGGATTGTGGTCTGGCCTCTTCTCTCGTTTTTTCTCTTGCCGACTTGCTCCAACCTTCCTATCAATCTACCCTCCTCTTCGTTCATGCTTTCCGTTCACCTTTCAAGGATTTACCAAGGCTTGTAGTGTGTCTTCAGTATTGACAAAATTATCGGCTTTGTCCATGAAATCTCTAAAATTGGATAGGCTTTTCCTGGCCAGTTTTGCCATAAAGAGACTTTGGGGCCATACTTCGCCAAAGAGGGCGGCAAGGGTTATTTTCTCATTTTGGTCGTCTGTTGTTAAACGCTCTTTATTGAAGCAGTTAAGGTAGGTCTTTAGGTCTTCATCTTCTCCTTACTTAACTATAAGCAGGTAGGCAGCTGGACGCCGATGTCTTCTGCTGGGCAAGAACTGTCTTTTCAGTTCCTCAAAACTATCTATCGATCTTGTCAGAGGGTTCCGAACCATCCTCTCGTTGTTCCCTACAAGGTTAAAGGGAAAGCCTGGCACGCTATTTCGCCTAGAAATCCATGGAGCGTAATGTGGGCTTTGAAGCTCTCCAGATGATCCACTGGATCTTTAGACCCATCATACATGTCCACCTAGGGTACCTTGAATTTTGGCGGGAGGGGCACAACCATAATCCGCTTGCTATATGGCAGGTCCGTTTGGTTGAGCAAGCATTCCACCGAGGAAGTCCCTCCCATCTTTTTCGCCATTTCTTCATACTTCTCTGCTAACTCCTTCAACCCATCAGGCATCTTTTCTTTCTCCATTCGTTCCAGATTCGACTCCATGTTGGATGGTTCTTCTCCTTCTCCCTGTTCACTATAGGCAGGTACGATGGTATTGTTAGATTTAGCATTCCTCTGGTGTAAGTCTTCGTTTTACCTCTTCAGGACCTCCATGGCTTCTAATGCCTGCTTCAATTTTTCCTCAGCTGCTGTTAGCCGCACTTCGACAGATGGATTCATTGCTCGGCTTGCCACAGAACTGGTTACAGTTGGCATGTGAGAACCACATAAAGATAGTACAGAGATCCCACAAACGGCGCCAATGTAAAGGACGTGTCTCACTTCCAATTTGCACTGTTAACCTGCGCAAGGATCAAGGTGTGGTCGGCGTGGTTCGCCTAGAAAAGTTCCGATACTTAAGTTAGTAAGAGTTTCAAGATGATTCAAGAATCAGATAAATCAAAAAAGGATTGATCCCCTGCTATTGAGGGTTAACTAGTATATATAGAATCCTGACCTGATGTTTATCTGATGCAGAGTTTATCAGTGTGTGAAGCCGAGCTTTTTGGTGCAATCTTGTATCTGAACTGGTCACGTATCTGCATGAGACCCCTATTTTCCCATAAGAGGTTATATGCGGATGTTTGACTTTGTCGGGCCTTGGATACTCTAGCTTCTTTGTTCAGTTAAGGGCCTTTTATATTAGGCTTCTTTCATATTTGAGCTTGCTTATTTAGCATGGCTTTTTTACTATTATAAGCCCTCCAGGTGATTTCATAAATAATTTTAATTATAGAATTATATGTTGTCATAGGACAAGATCAATACCTCATCATTCATATTCCGAAAGTATGTGCATGTTTGAGATTGTAGTGGGTAATATAGCTTTTAGCTTAAGGCTTATAGTTATAGAGTTTAAAGTAATAAACACTATTGATAAAAGAAATTAGTTATTATTTGGTAATCATTATTTAAAACATTTTGAAACATGTTATATTTATTTGAAAACAATTAAAAAAATAATTTTTGAAGTAGAAATGACATAAAAGGTTATTCAATATTTTAAAGATGGAAAATGCTGTCTATATTGACAAAACCATATATGTTGATGTGTCAGTTACTGAAAATGATTAAAAAACTTTGAAATTTGAATTTTGGAATTCAAATTAAAATAGAAAATATTAATAAAATGAGACTATTGCTCACTTAAATAAGAAGAGGGCTAATTTGTATTTATTTAAAAGTTATGCTGGTATTTTTATCTATTGATTTTTATTTTAAGTATGATAACGTTCCGCAAAATCTAAAAACGTACGTTTAAGGAAAAGTATTCCTTAAACATATTTTAATTTTAACTCTTTTGATATTAAAAAATACTTTAATATGAAATAACTAAACAAGTTAATTTTATAATTAAAATATTTTTAAGATTATTTAAACAATTTTTAAGACTCCTAATGGAATCCCAAAAGGACCCCTTAAGGTCAAACCTAAAATCTAATTTTGTGGTACGCAAAGGTAATACTAATGATCAAGAATACCAATTTGTGGGCTAGCTGTGACCAGCAAATCAGCTATGCATTATATAATAAGGTGATTGAAGGATTTGTAGCCTCTATTTGGTGGTCCAGCTAAAACTGCAGCTAGTTAGAAATTTAAAAAAACATAGGGCACAAGTGATCATCAAGAACATATATAAATACATGAGTAATATTTGATACAGTCTTAGAGTGTACAAATTTCATACACTCTTTCTTTAAAAAAAAGTGCAGTCTATTAAAAAAAAATTGAATATGGATCCCGGATTTATACTTTTTTTTTTTTTTTAAAATGTGAAGGATTTGCACATCTGATCCTAAACCTCATGCAAATATTATTTTTTCAATTACATATACCCACAACCTAGCTAGATGCATGATAGAGAAAACGTAAGATGGAGAATATCATTACTGCTATCCATTAATCTTGATGCATTCAGGTAAAATTGAAATTTCCTACGCTGATTTCCCTCATGCAAGGTGGCCATCGAACCAGGTAGCTAGGTTGATCATGTTGTGAAATACAATGATGACAAACAAGTAAAAGCAAACACAAGTAAATCCATCACATGAGCAACACATAATTAACATGGCTTGGCAATGTGTCTCCATCTACAGAGTTGTAAAAGATTTTATTATGCCAATGAATCGCAAAATACACTTTGGGGATAAAATCTCACTCTTCAAAACACTTAGCGCATACTAAATTATTCATTAATTATATATTTATTGTGTCACACATTGAAAATCTTAATTTTTATTTTTCTGCATTATTCGCTCAAGCGGCATGTCGAGCGAGACTCAAGCGACCTCTCTGCCTGAGCTTTGCTTGAGCACCTGTCACAAGAACATCAAACAAACTTTCTGCCTGGTGCTAGCTTTTTCCAACCACGTACAAGCAGTTTAAAAACTTTTCTAACCCAAGTGTAACACCCATTTCCCAAGTGTTATAAGTATCACGTAATTGCCATAAAATATAAACAGGCAAGAGATCTCATATTTAATAATATGAAATTAGCTTTGATTTTCAAAAATGGAATTTTCTAATAAGATGTCTTCTAAACATTAAATGAATAAACTGAATAAAATTTGTGTCATAAAATCAATTTTATTCTAGAAAATCTGGAATTAAATCAACTGCTCCTTTTAATTTTGGTATGCTTGCTTATGTTCATCATCCTCACCTAGGTGGTTAAAAAAAATTTTTCAGAAGAATTTGCATGCTGAGAGCTTAAAGCATGACTTTTTATGCTGATGCTTATGCTATGCATGACTGGTTTATCTGAAATAATTGACTGATTTGATTTATCTGAATAATCTGACTTAACTGACTGATCTGATTGGCCAACATACTTAACCCTGTGTACAAGGTTGTGTATCGGTCCCATGTCTCGCTGCAGCAAGGGGAGCCGCTGATAGTATTCTGGTTTACTATGGTGGACCATGCTTGAGTCTGTGGTTTACATATCCATCCTGAAACTTCATTGGTACCATGCATTTGAATGGTCATCTGATTAAACTGATCTAATCCTATCTTGCACTTGAACTTAAGATAGTTTACATATTTTATGCGATGTGAAATGCATGATATACATGCTGATATAACTAACTGTAAGTTTCTGAATCTGAACATGATGTTGAATGAGTATGAGTAATTGAGTAATGTTTGGGAAGGAAATACATGAGAATACTTTAAATAAATTGTGTTCCCAAATGGGCCCTAAGGGCTTGTTTGGAAAAACTTTCAATCTCAAAATTCTCATCTAATTTCATCTCATCTCATCTCATCTCATTCTCAAATATGACTCAAATACAAATACATTCAAATTAATCATTTCAACATTTTCAAATTAATCATTACAACTTTATCAAACTTCCAAACAAAAAATAAAAAATAATTCAACTTTTTCGAATCTCTAAGCAAAAATAATATTAAAAAAATATATTCTAAAAATATTATAACTTTATAATATTTTTTATTCAACTTTTTTTTCTCCTTTCCCAAAACCTCATAGCTCAAACTATCTCAATACTATTCACAAATTATCTTACTACTATTCAAAAAATTTTCATCTAATTTTATTTCACTTCCTAAGCTTGTCCTTAGCCTCTTTGCATGAAGAATGGTAATTTGCCTATTTTTACGTATAAGGAGAATGTTTTATAAAATCAAAAAGTGTATAGATCTTCTTAATTTTTTAGACGAGATATATAGTTGTTTTTACCAGTGGAGCTTTTAACTCTATCACTTCATAGCTGGTTCAAGCTATATGAAAATCAGTTTGATTGTTATATTAGGGAGGAGATAAGTCAAGAAAAGGGCTATTGCATCGGTTCATTTGAAAATTGTCTACCACTGAGAGTTTTAATCTCCTTATAAGAGATAACGAGATTTTCGTGCCTTAACCTAATCTAATTTGGTTTTAATTTTAATGTTATTATAATTTTATTTCGTTACTGTGTATGTCACCAGCACAGTTCATATTTATCAATAAGAAAAAGTGAAAAGGTAAAAAAAAAATGAAAAAAATACAACAGAACAAAGAAAAAACAAAAAGCTTCGGAGCAAATCAATGACCTTCGTATATGAGAGGATTTTTAGTTTGAATGCTCATTTCTGACTCTCTCACCGAGAAGTAATTTTAGACACGTGTCCTCTCATTTTTTCACAATATTTTAGGTGAATTATATGTTGTGATTGGACAAGATCAATACCTCATCATTCATATTCCGAGAGTATGGGCATGTTTGGGATTGCGGAGGATAATATAACTTTTAGTTTAAAGCTTATAACTAAGCTTATAGTTATAGAGTTTAAAGTAATAAACACTACTGATAAATAATTATTTCCGGTTTGATAACCATATATTTAAAACATTTTGAAACATGTTACATTTATTTGAAAATAATTAAAAAAATAATTTTTGAAGTAAAAATGACATAAAAAGTCATTTGATTTTTTAAAGATGAAAAATGCTGTCTATATTTGCAAAACTATACATGTTGATGTGTCAGTTACTAAAAATAATAAAAAATTTCAAATTTGGATTTCAAATTAAAATAGAAAATATTAATAATGAGACCTTTGCTCACTAAAAAAAGACGAGGGCAAATTTGTACTTATTCAAAAGTTATACTGGTATTTTCGTTTATTGATATTTTTTTGAAGTATAATAACGTTCCACAAAATCTAAAAACGTACGTTTAAGAAAAAGCATTCCTTAAACATATTTTAATTTTAACTCTTTTGATATTAAAAAATACTTTAATATGAATTAACTAAACAAGTTCATTTTATAATTAAATTTTTTTAAAACTATTTAAACAATTTTTAAGACTACTAACGGAATCCCAAAAAGACCCCCTTAAGGTCAAACCTTAAATCTAATTTTGCAGTACCCAAAGGTAATACTAATGATCAAGAATACCAATTTGAGGGTTAACAGTGACCAGCAAATCAGCTACGCATTATATAATAAGGTGACTGAAGGATTTGTAGCCTCTATTTGGGGGAACCTTCCTTGTTTAGAAAGCTATGTACACTACAAGAAAAAAGATTTTTTCCAGTGCTAAATTTCGTCGCTAATACTATGGAAAATTGGTGGAAATATCCATCGTCGCATGTTCGTCGGAATTGTTTGCTTTTTTTTTTTTTTTTTTTTTCAAAAAATCGGTGAACCAAGAAAATTGACACAAATAGTAACTTATTTTCGATAATTAAGTTAGTCGCAAATAGCTAATAATTCGCCAAAAATGTGTATTCCATTATTATAGAAAACGTTGAGAAAAAGTTTTTTGCGGCAATAAATTTTCGCCGCAAATACTATATAAATCACCATAATAGACTATTTTCCAACGAATCTCTATTTCGACGCCAAAAACTTATGGGAACCATAAAGAGTTTGCGACGAACATTATTCGCCGCAATTAGACATTTCCATCGATCACATAATCGTTGAAAATTTTTATTTCCTTTTTGTCAAAAATTTTCGACGCTAAAAGATATTTGCAACGTATGTTAATGGTAGCAAATAAGTATTTGTTACAACAAGTGAGCTTTTGTGGCGACTAGTAATCTGTTTAAAAAATAAAATTACTCATGAAACATTTCACTAGTATCATTATCCTTATGATATCTTTTTATAGTATCATAAATGTGAATTAATTTCTTTAAAGAAGTTAATCCACATGAAACAGATTTACTAACCTATAAACATAATCTTAAACCAAAACTTTTTGTAAGCAATTACCTAAGTTTTGAATTGCAACTACCTAAAACATTCTGTAAGCGATAAATTAAAACCAAGATTACAAATCATATGGATTAATAACCATTGCCATTTTCTGTGAGAAAACAAGTGCCAAAGTATAAGCATTTAAAGAGGTTGTTATCTCCTGGTTTGTGATGATAGCAGATATAAACACCAATACTTGATGAGAAAATAGAAAGATACCAACAGATCATGTACATAGTCATTTATACCTCATGTCCAAATTTCCCTGGTGCATTGCTTCTTGCATACTTTCCCTCTCTATGTACTTGGCATCTGAATCAGCAAAGGAAACCCCCAACTCCGAGGACCTTCCACCACCCTAGCCAATAAAAAATAATTACACATTTCATACAATGGCAATTGCAGAAACTGTTTTGTCCACCAACCTATCCAATCATACATGATTATATATTGCATCTTGCATATAGTGACAATTGCAAAAACCATTATCCTTAGATGTAAAACACAAAAACTATATACATTCTACATGCACTCACTCGAATTTCACCCTAGTACAACAAACAAAGACCATCATCTAGTGTCCCAACATAAATAAATTCAGTCTAATCGAAAAAGTATTTTAAAATATATTTCCTTCATTTTCCTTGATGGAGTAAAATCACTTTTGGGCTAAAAGTAACCAAATTGTACAGAACAATAAAACATTCTATCAACAAATAATACTGCATGGTATAGGACAGTAACTGAATTAGGTGGCAAGGATCATGAAAGGAATGGAAACATTTCCAAACTTTGCTATTTCCATAAAATAGTCCATATGGTGAGCAGTTAAAACTTCTCAAATATGTGTTGGGATCCTTCTGTTCACTAGTCAACTGGCATACAAGTGGATTGCAAAGTGTACACAAATCTTAGGGTCCTAACCCATCACAGGCATATAGCATGAAATCTTAATCAACCTCAGTATATTCTTCACCAATATTGTTGCTGGGTTATCAAATATGCTCTACTTTTGGCTTCTAAAGTATTCTGTGTATGTAGCCTTCCACCTATTCGTATAACACGTTTTTATGTAGAAAGTTTCAGGCTCATCCTGGTGAACTCATCTTTCACATCTCTTTTTTGGTTTCAATAGAAGTTTCTAAAAGTAAAACATAATTTATGGTTACAAATAGCAATTAAACAAGCAAGGCATCATGATTTCCTGCCAAAAATGACATTATGAATAATCACACATGCATTGGGGATGGTAATCAAGCTTATATTGAGTAAAACAATTTACATAAACCAGGAGTAGAACAAGAAAAATTATGAGAAGCCATAATAAAAAATTGGATAATTAGTACTTATAAAAAAATATTATAATTAGTAGTTATCTAAAATATACTACAATTAAGTACTTCATAGGAATCTGTTGGATCCAAACTTCATCAAAGCTTACTTGGAAGTTAATTCTATCTGTAATTCCACCATGTCCCGATATACTATCACCAAAATCCTGCAGGAAAAGGGGGACATATAGCAAATGGTGTGTGACAACATCTTGGAAGCTTGATTGAATCACATAAATTTAGGAAGTATAAAGGCAGACCTTGATTTTAAACCAATAATGAGCATCCATCTTTCTTTATCACAAATGAGAGAAACAGAAATGGAAAGGTGAGACTTCTAGCCTCACAGTAAATGATGAGTTCTGGAAGAAAGCAAATGAGAGACAGGTACCACCAACAATCAAAAGTCGAATTATTGATAAATAATACTGATCCAAGAACTCTTACTCCAGTTTTCATATTATAAGTGCTCCATATGAATTTATCATGATGAAAATTACAAATCTCACTCAGATACCAGATTTGGATCTTTATAGTAGATCAATAGGGATTTATATATTTTAATTTAACAGCAACTTGCATTAATTATCCACCTATAGGTTATGGGAAATCAGATCATTTTTGCCATTTAATCTTTTGTTTATCTTTTTTCTTTTTTTTTTTAAATCTTTATTTGTAGCATTTAATATAATTATAGGGGGGAAACAAAGCTTGGTAGTTGAACATTGCCTTCTCATACTCATGTACATGTAAATTAAATAGGTATAAGGGGGCACATAGAAGAGAGAGATATTAGAGATTTGAAAAAGAAATTGGATAATTAATGTAGATGACAGACATTTGACATCCAAACACAATCAACAAGTCGCTAATAAAAAAGCCAACAGTGACATTACAAGTTTAGAGAAATATTTTATGTTATTAGAAACTTTGGAATAAAAAATGAAAGGCATTGGTCAATGATTTGTTCAACCTTGGCAAGGGTTTCGGACCAAGTCAACAGGCTCTACACAATTACAGCTTACAGAATTCTCTTGCATAAACTATAGAGTGAAGGAAAACTTTGACAATCTAACCTTAGCATTAACAGAAGTAGAAGTAGAAGATGCCCACCCATAGTCTATTGACCAAGCCCATGCTTGTGGATCTCCATGTGCAACTCTGGTGCCTAAGAACAATAAACAATGGAATCAAATTAATAGCATGAAAAATCATGGCAAAAATCAATTGACACTTTGGTTTATGAGTTAAAGAGTAGACTATTTGACGTAGAAATGATACCAGTAGGGGCAATGTTCAACCACCAAGCTTGTTTTTTTCTCTATAATTATATTAAATGCTGCAAATAGAGATTTAAAAAATCAAAGAAGACAAACAAAAGATTAAATGCTACTGTACTAAAAGATCACTGCACTAAAACAGAACCACATAACAGATGAAATTTGTAGTGCATGCAGTCACAAAGGCAAGTAGAATGCACAAAACACAAGTTGAACAAAGTTCCAATAAATTATTGTCAGCAGGGAAAGAAATGACAGCACACAACTTATGTTAATTCACGAAGTAAGCAAGATACCTTTTCCAGAAAATATGGTAGGGATGCAGCATGATCCAAGTGAAAGCTGGAAGCAGAAGCATCACTTTAGGTTAAGCAAAGAGGCAAAACTATACATTAAATTAGCATTTGGTAGTAGTGGTTTTGAGTTGTCTGAGATATGTACTAATGACCATATGAAGGCAAAAAGGGAAACCACTTCGCCCCTACATAGAAGCCAAGAAATCATAATATTATTCCAAAATCCCCATTAAAACCAATTAAAAGATCTCAATTAAATTTATGCAAAACCAGCCACTCATTAAATAGTGTCAAACATAAAGATAAATATTGAAATTTTTATGGATTACCATCTAAGTAGTTCCTCCAGAATCAGTGACTCTACCTCACTATTTTGCTGCACACAGTCACCATACGACTTTTATCTTGCTGGTTAAAGTATTAACATTAATGTGATATCATTGTTTATAAAAAATAAAAAATAGAAACAAAGTACTAACATTAATATGATATCCTTGTTTATTAAAAAAAAAAGTAATAACATTACTGCAGAAGACAACTTTGTAAAATTGAAGCATAGACTAATAACGAAATAAGACAGCGTTGATATCTCAACATAATGGCAATAGTTTCTGCAGTCAGAGAAATAACCAACAAAGAGGACATATATTGCAACTTCTCCAAACTAAAAGGTGTCTTATTAATGGACATATATCTGCAGATCTTGCGACTATATCAAGAAAGCAATACCTGCAATATCCAATCCTGCAGCAATGGCACATTTACAATTGAAGATGCCGAACTATTAGACAAAAGATCTTCTCCAATGAATCCCATTAGTCAAAGAGATGCAACCGCACAGTATGTTGCACCACCTGCAGCCTAAAATGAACGCTGGTGGTAAATATCATCACAAACAGTCTAGACTTAAAATCAATAAAACTATAGGAAAGAGTTAATTAATGCAAATGCAAACTTATGTTTCATTACTATGAAATAATGAATAAACAAAATTTCTTCACTTAGTTTTGAGATACTTTTTTTTTTTTTATTAAGCTATTGAGATATTTGTAGAAATCAAAGGGGTGCAATATCCAATAGACATGAAGACATTAGAAACACCTAAGCAAAAAATAAAAATAAAAAGATTTTGAAAATTAGGATATGAAAAACAAGTGTGAACAACCAATTATCCCCAAGAAATTCAAGCCCATGCGAAAGTTTCGCATTAGTAGTGTATACTATAAAGGCTTTGTATTGAAGTATTGATTGAGTTTCCAAGCCAATAAATTACATAAATGGTTTCAGATTTATATCCTATGAGAGATAAACAAAATTAATAAAATACAGGAACTCAATCAATGACAGGAGTAGAAACTAAGTGAAACTAACCCAACAATAAAGGCACAATCATCAACTTGGCATGAAAGAAAAATCTAAGGAAATACAGAACATAATGCACAAAACCTCACAATATAAATCCCAAACTATTTAGGTAGTACATTCTGCTGCAACAACTCAACACAAGTCAGAAAAGACATTCAACCCACTCGAGCATTTTCAGGACCAATAAGTCTGTAAACGTTCTAGAATATTGGCTTGTGATAGAATGAAGAAATATTGGCCAGATGTCATGCACTGAGTGGAGTAGATTTGAGTCAAATATAGAAGATGTCTATAAATATGAAAACAAATTGTAATAGCTCACTATGAGAAAATGAGAATAATAGCAAATATCATCTTCTAATATCGGTGTGGCTTTTATGCAAACAACTTTAATCCACTATCTCTCTTCACTCTTCAACACAAACTGATCTTACCCAAGTTACCACTAGGAACCTAAGTAGAGTATCTTTAAACTTCTTTCAAACTTGATGGAATCATATCTCAAGTCCAACTTTTTAGGACATTATTTGAAGCATTTTTTTTTTAATTGCATAGGTATGAGTTTCTAATAAAAAAAACATAACATCAGCATTAGAATTTCAAGGATGAAATCATAAGTTAATGGGAAGTTATTGAAACATCCTTTGTGGACCTTTCAAATGTGCAACAGTTTATTTATATGTCTCATTATATAATAGAGAGAAACATTACAAGTATATTCAAAATTTAGTATCATCAATTTTTTGCAAGATTTTCTTCACTTTCTGCTTACATCCACAACAAGGACTTATCTACTTTCAGAATAGATTTCTGCATGCACAAGCAAGCCAAAAATAAAAACATAAAGCAAAGGTAAATACTACTAAAATGGAATCAAATACCAAACCTGTTAATGAAACGAGCACACATTTTATATGATGAGTATTCATCGCAAAATATAGAAAGAAATATGAGAGCTTTTTTCTTCTTTCACACTGAAGCAATGCCTTTGAAGGAAAAGAACAAGAAAGTAGATAAAATGGTACAATGACCGAGTGGAAGAATACTTGGATCTTCACAAAAAATTCTTTACTCATAGCTTCAACTCAAATGGAACAGGCAGAAGGACACAAGAATGGAAATAAATTTTAAAAAAAATAAAAAGGGTTTGTGAGTAGATCTGGGAAATAGAGGCAGCTAAAATGTAGTGAGTGACTTACAAGGGCATCACTAGAGACGGTTCTCCTCTGCTCTTTCTTTTGGGAGGCTCTTCCAAGAAAACACAGAGCAAACAAATTGCTCTGAGCAAAGACAATCTTGAAAAGAGAGGGAGAAGGGGGAGGGAGTTTTCAGAGCTAGTGGTGCGACATTTAAATCTTCTCTAGGTGACCCTGATTCCTCTGTTTTAGGGTGAGAGAAAGGGGACGAAAATGGAGACGACGCTTGGAGAAAAGGTGGGTTTGAATTAATTTGCAGTAAGAATGAAAATGGAGAAGACGAATTTGGTGAAGAAAGGGGAATCGGAATATGAGAGTACTGTACGGGACAAAATCGAATGGGTGGGGGGAAAAGAAAATTAAAGTCCGTTTTGGCGCCTGCCGCGTTAAAACACATTGCGGCAATTTCTGTTTTCACCACAATAGGACTTAAAATTTCTGCAATAAGAAAAAATTGCAGCGACTCAAAATTTGCTGCAATTAAAAATATTTTGTGCCGATAATTTCGCCGCAATAGGAGTAAAAATCGCTACAATAAGACATTGTTAAAAGTTGATGTTAGAATTGTGCGGCGACTCACATTTCACTGCAATTAAAGACCTATTGCAGCGATTTTATTTCCCATAGCCCAAAAATCGCCGCAATAGGTATTTTTTCTTGTGGTATAGTTACAAGGAGGAACGAATCGAACGATAGATGAGATCTAGAACTCTACTTTCTTTCAAGGGGCCATCGAACCAGGTAGCTAGGTTGATCTTGTTGTGAAATACAATGATGACCAATAAGTAAAAGCAAACACAAGCAAATCCATCACACGGGTGACACATAATTAACATGGTTTGGCAATGTGTTTACGTCTACAGAGCATCAAAGGATTTTATTATGCTAAGGAATCGCAAAATACACTTTGGAGATAAAATCTCACTGTTCAAAACACTCCGCGTATACTAAATTATTCATTAATTATATTTATTCTGTCACATGGTGGGAATCTTAATTTTCATTTTTCTGCATTATTCGCTTGAGTGGCATGTCGAGCAAGACTCACGCAAAATTTCTACCTGAGCTTCGCTTGAGCCACCTATCATGGGAACGTTGAGCAACTTTCTGCTTGGTGCTAGCTTTTTTTGACTGCAAACAGTGCCAAAATCTTTTCCTTAACCTTAACCTTGTGTGCAAGGTTGCGCATCGGCCCTACATCTCGTTGCAACAAAGAGACCTATTGATAATATCCTGGCATACTATGGTGGACCACGCTTGAGTCTGTGGCTTGTACATTCATCCTGAACTGCATTGGTGTCATACATATGAATGTCCATCTAATTAAACAGATATGATCTTATCTTGCACTTGAACTTAAGATAGCGTACGTGTCTTATGCGACGTGAAATGCATGATATACATACTGATATAAATAACTATAAATTTTTTAATCTGAACATGATGCTAAATGACATGATCATTTATTGTACTTGGTGACATGCTTGCATTTGACCTGAGCGGTACATTAAAAAAAATGGCTATCAAAGAAATGGCTCTAATATTAATTTATATAAGATGAACTGTGACGACTCTAATCTGTAATCAAATTACTTACATCATATCAAGAACTCCAAAATCTCACTTTGTAGCTCATACTTATAAGGAATACCAAATGTCACTAATTTTCCTAAAAGATGTCGTGACATTCTATTTAATTAAATTGATATCATAGAGAATAATTTAATAGGAATAATTTAATAAATATTCTTATATATGCTAAACTTAAGAAATAATAATATGATTCAAAAGTCACAACATATTCCTTTATTTTCCTATTAATAATATAGCATAATAATTTTATCAAAATCCAATAGAATAAATATTGAAAATTCATTTTACTAATTAAACTTGATTATACTTAAAATTTAAATTATTGTAATTTATTATCGTAATCAACTCATAAATGAATACTTAATATAATTTGAATTGTATGCACTGAGACCCCCCGAGCTTGCTCCTCGAAACCTTGTGGGGACAGGGGGCCTAGTCCCTCGGGATCCACTCCGTGACGAGCCATGCTTGCCTCGCCTTGAGGAGCCCTGCTCTCTTCATCATGTGCCACCTACGGCCGTTTCCCCTTGCCAACGGCCGCGGGAGAGCTTGAGAGACACTTCTGAGCTCAGGGATCCATCATGAACTCCCGCCTGAGTACGAATGAGCGGTCGAGAGCTATTAAGTAGCTCCTGATGTTGACTTCGGATAGCACCGCGTTAATTAAGAAGTACATGTTCAATGAAAATTTTATGGAATGTATGTGATGACTATTTTCATAGATGATGATTGATACTTCATTGGCACCATTGTGAGAAAAATCAGAGAAGTTAAAAGTATAGGTAAGCAATGTTCTTATGTTAGACTTTGCATAAAAAGAAATAAACTGAGGTTGATTTTGAAAAATATGCATCTTTTGTTATGAAAATTAATTTGAAAAAATCTCAGCTATTTGTTCTACATTACTTATGAAATCTGTATGAAACAGAAAAATATTTTGTCATGAATGGTGTAAATATGAGCAATTTTTTAATATTTTGTTTCTGAATTGTACAAAAAGAGATAATATGAAATTTAAAAATTTGTACATGTGATGGGAATATGCTCTAAATCTGTTTTTGAATATCTGAATGATTTAAATTTTTTCTATACTCCTTTTTGAAATGATGTGGCATCTGAAAAACTTTTGGTGTGACTTTCTTATTCAGTATCTGATTATGTTTCTGTTATGCTCCGTTAAGGCCTTGCCATGAGTATAATAGTGGTATATGGCTCTGCTACGGGTATAATGGTGGTATAAAATCTTGCCATAGGTATTAAATATGACCTTTGTTATGATATGATGCTATGATATAATATGAAGATGATGTCTCAGATTATGATATGCTAAAAAAGTTTTGAACAAGGATATTTTTGAAAGTTTTGCTCTGATATTTTGTCAACATATTTTGATTCTACATTTTGAAAGTAAATATTTTGCTCTGCATTTTGAATTTTGTAAATATTCATGTTTACATACTAGTATATATTCTCTAAGTAGTGAGTTGTTGATAACTAACCCCTTATCTCCACAATATTTTTCAAATGATTTGATTATTTCAGTTAAGAATCTAGATTAGAGAGCATGAGCGAGATTATTTAAATATAGTGGATTAAGTACAAAATGATGCCATGGTTATTGGAGAATGTTATTCAATAAATTTGTCATGTTCTGATGACATAGTATGTTGAGAGGTTTACATTATATTAAGACTTTGTGGCATTTTTAGTTAATTATTTTGGAATAGTTGGTTTAAAACTTTGAGATCTATGTGTAATTGAAAATTTGGAACTTATATCTGTATGCTGAGATATGATTTTAAGTAACAAAAAGTAACTCTCTGATCCATCTAGACCGAGGCGTTACATCCAATCCATGAAAGAATTTTCATACTCCTTCTTAAAGTAGACATTGTAGATAGGATGGCATAGAATCCCAAGTTTTATCTTCTTCATGTACTTCGTCGATACTAGCATCTTCATCCTCCTCTGCGGACGTCCTCTCTTTGGTAAGGTGTATTCTGATGATGTTGATGCTGCAATATCACTGCCAAAGTGTCCAAACAATCAGTTAGAGCCTCCATATGGCACGTTAACATGTCTTACACGCATGTTTTTCATGTGTTGCATCAAACAAGCCAGCTCTAGTTTTTCATTTTGGCTTGTAACATCATATTAACCAAGCTCTAATGCTTACTAAAGAAGTTGGTGTGAATTGTTGGCTTTGACACAAATTGATGCTACATGATTAGGGGTGAAAGTTGGTCGGTCTGGACTGAACCGACATGGAACCAAGACCGATCAGTCTCAGTTCCTGAAATAGAGGACAGAGACTTTTCGGTCTGGTCCCAGTCTAGGGGTTTCCCACCCTAGACCGATCCAGACCGACCGAATTTAAAATATATATATTTTTTATATATTATTTATATAATAATTGTATAATTAATTATGTAATTTTCATATAACTTATCACCATTAAAAATATAAAATTTTAAATATGTTATTAACAAATTAATATTTTAGCAATTAACAAATGTATAATATCAAATAATTAATTATATAGTAATGATATAAGTAAAGAATGTAATTCTCATATAATTTTTTATGAGTGACCATATAAAATAATTTTTTATTGAGTTAGTTACATAATCCACATTAATAATTCATTTAATTTTAATTTAGTATGTTAAATAAAATTTTTTTATTATTTTTTTTAAAAGAAAGAAAAAATAATTAGGCCGGACGAACTGAACCAGACCGGACCGACTTTCTCCCTTGAGTCATGATGAGATCAAATATGATGAATTAAAGATACAAAAATGAATCAACTCTTCCAGAATTTTAAAACAATTACTCCAAAATTACAGGGGTTAGGGAAATCTCTCGCAGAGTATTGTCGTTATGTAATTTTTTTGTTTTGATCAATTGTCGTTATGTAATTTGAATAAGAATAATCGACTACTTAATAATTATGACCATATACTTGCCTTTATATAGGCTTATAAAAAAAATTAAACTTAAATTAAATTATAACAGAGCTATATAAACGAATCTAACAAAATTCATTTACCTATGCTATTCGATTTTATCAATCTAATTAAAGATTTGATTTCGAAGACTCCTGATAGGACAAAACAGACTAAGAAAAAATAATAAGTGACTCAATATAATAAAACTTCACTTATATCAAGGATGCATGTTGTGAAACTACTACTTGTCCCAAAAATTTAAATTGATAAGAAAAAATAAATTTTATTATTTATTTTATATCTTAACACTCGCTTTCACATGTAGACCAAACTCCACTTCAATGTATATGCCAAACACGTAGAATATTTAATTAAATGATATAAAGTATAAAATTAGAGTTTAAACACAGGACCTCTGCTCTGATATTATGTGAAACTATCACTTATCTCAAAAACTTAAACCGATAGAAATATGTATATTTAATCATTTATTTTATATTTTAACTCAAGTGAAGATCAATACACTTCAAATTGGCTTGCAAAACTCCTCATTAGGCTCAAATTTGCCCACACCACAACCCTCTGTCATGGACTTCAAAATTCACTTCAATGACTTCATTTGTGCAAAGTCTTCATATAGAGCTCATGCATACTGATGTGATACAAATTTGGCCTGCTTCATTAATGCTTTGAAGGAGCTCCAAGAGATCTTTGGTCGCCAAACCCTATCATTTTTTTTGTTAATCCTATCCTTGAATGGATTAAAATCATCATGGAACTACTTACTCATTGGCATCTTTTTAGTGTTATGACTGCTTGTATTTGCATTGAACGTGACAATATTAATTTCTATAAAAGAAATTCATTTGCAAACCTGTTTATTAGTACACCAAACAAACTATTAATATAGAAATCAGTCATACTAGTCTTAAAACATTAGGGACATAAAAGAATCCCACAAAAAGATGCCACAAACTGACGTGCCATAGTGTTAGTGTGCTATGTCAGTTTTTTTCTTTCTTTCACTCCCCTAGCTCTTGTCCCCCTCCCTCCATCCGTTCTTCTCCCAAAACCCAGAGAGAGAGAGAGAGAGATCGGGTACCTACCTATGAGGGGTGACGTCAGTGAGGGTTGCAATGGCGCTGGACTCGAGGGTTTTGGCAAGGGAGCGGGGAAGGGGGAGGAGAGGAGGGGACGGGGGAAGAAAAAAAAGACTGGCATGGCACACTGACATTGTGACACGCCAGTTTATAGAATCTTTTTGTATCTCTAGCAATCCTATAAAAAAATATTTCTTTTGACTTTATTTTTTAACTCGGAGAAATGTGCTAATTTTAATTTTTAATATAGAAAATGTTGACCTTACAACTAGTTTACAACTCTACATAAAATGGAGGATAGTTTTGTAATATTAAAATATATTTTTAATAGAATTTCATGATTTCATTAGTGATTTGAAAATGAATTATAAAATAATTGTAAAAGAGTAAAATTATTACTCATTCGCGAGTCATATATCCCTCCACTGAGCTAATAGCCTAATAGGTGCAAGTTTCCAGTTGGGATAGCTAGACATGGCCCATTTAAATTGGACAACCCGCACGAAGCTTACCGAACATTAGGCCCAAACTAGGAAGCGGGGACTATAATGGTCCTGCTATCCTTTTTATAACTATAGTACGTTTATTTTGAGTTAAAACTATTTTTGAAAAGAAAAATGCTAGTTAACTTTTTCAAATATATCATTTAAAGTTATCGCTACTTTATTTTATTTTTTTACCATTTAAAAAATTTACTACTAATGAATTTATATGTTTTTTTAAATGTTTAAAAAATATTTTAAAAATAAAAAATAAAAATAAACTTGCGATGATGCTCAATGGTAAGAGCCAGGCTGCCAACTAGCAATATTCTTTTAAAAATTGTTTTCATAGTTTTCAGGTATTTGGATATGATTGGAAAAATAGTAAGATGATTTGTGAATAGTAATAAGATAGTTTGAGTTAAGTATTTTTTAGTTTTAAGAAAAGGTAGAGAAAAAATTGAATAAAAAATATTATAAAATTAAAATATAATTTTTTTAATATAATTTTCATTTTGAAATTTAAAAAACTTGAATTATTTTTTTTTTATTATTTGAAAGTTTGAAAAAATTATAATGATTAGTTTGAAAAAATTGTAATGATTTGTTTGCAAGTGTTTTATGGTTGAGTGATGTTTGGAAAGAAAATGAGATGAGATGAGATGATAATTATATCCAAACATCCCTCAACAGAACACGATTTCACTCGGGCCTGCTTGGATAGTGAGATGGGTTAAGATAATTTGTAAATAATAGTGAGATTATTAGTTGAGATGGGGTGTTTTATCTTACCTCTATATCTCACCTCAATGAAAAGCTCAAACATCTTTTTTGAAAATCGGTTTCAGCTCAAAAATTATGGGAATCAGTCTTCAATCTTGCTCATTAATTCTCAAATATCAAATAGAAAAATGCTGGAGACAACCGCGGATGGAAGCTGCGGCGTAACCCCATCCCATGTGGATTAAATGGAAACGGCACAGTTTCATTTCTTCGTATCTCAAAACCATTCATTCTCACTTCCATGCTTCGTCTCAGCATCTTCATCTTTCCAACCATTCTTTCATCTCAAAATCGAACAAGCACATTTTTTCTTGTCTTCCCCAAGCACAGAGGTACCCCCTTTGTCTTCCAGCACAAAGGTTCAGCTCGTTTTCCAGCATAGAGGTTCCTTTGTCTTCTAGATCAAAGGCGTTTACTTTAGCGGATTTGTTCTCCTCTTTCTGAGATGGTGAGGAGTTGGGTTTTGGATTTTGCTTCAATTTTCTTAACTCGTGCTCTGTTATCTTGACTTGGATTCTTCTTTATTGTTCCTGGAGCTCTTGGATATATTCAATGGCATCTTTGATTATCGAAGCCTTATCCATCTCAATGTCAACCAAAGGATATTTGTACTAATTAATATACCAAAAATGGGAATTTTTACTTTTAAAAAAAGAAACGAAGCATGTATTAATTCAACAAGCAAAGTGATGAACAATAACAAAGCCCCATTCGTCTTCTCCATGAACCCAAACTAAATAAAAAAATTCAACCTTGTTGGTTCTTAGCAACTCAGTATTCCATTAGTGGTTAACTAATTGTGAAAGAAAAGAAATCTTATGCAACACATCGGTATAAAGCAAGAAAAGGCACTAACCTCAATGAAAACTGTCACAAGACTCCTAGAAAAAGTGATGATGCTTGCCGTAATGATTTTGGGCTTCAAACATTCAAAGACCTCACAAAGTTTCACCATTGTATCTGTTCTTTTACTACATGCTGGGACAACAAGAAGAGGGGGCCTAGGGTACAATGAAACTGATAGAGAAATAAATGGTGATATAGAGAATAGTTTTTGAGTTTTTCATTAGCAAACGGAAAAATGAAGCGGAGAGAAAGAGGGAGGAAGAAAGATGAAAAAAAAGAGAAAGTGGGATGTCAGTCGGTTACACGATGGTTGCACACGTCGGTTGTACATAGCAATACTGTATCAAATAACACTTTGCTATTCTTTCTCCTCGATTTCCTCTCTCTCTCTCTCTCTCTCTCTCTCTTCTCCTCCTCTTTATCTTTCTCCTCTCCCTTTCTTTTTTTCATTTTGGTTTTTTATTGTTTGCAATCTTATATTTACTTACAAAAAAATTGTTTGCAATTTTAATATTTTATAGTTATAATATTTCTTGACATTTTAAAATTTTCTTTTTTCTTTTTTCTTTCGTTTTTAAGTTCTATTTTTTTTTTTTTAACAATTTTTAAGTTTAAGTATTTGTGGCTTCACATTTTAACATAATTAATAGTTAATTTTAAACAGAACGACTAACTAGCTTAATCTTTTTTAATTGGGACATTGAGTAATTTGAGAGAAAGTTCTCTAAACTTTAAACCTAGTTTGGATACAAGAAGTGTTTCATCTCATCTCATCATTACAACTTTTTCAAATTCTCACCCAAAATATAATAAACAATTCAACTTTTTTAAATCCCAAAATAATAATATTAAAAAATAATACTCTAATAATATTTATTCAACTTTTAACTTTAATATCAACTCATTTAATCTTAACTCACTATTCAAAAGACATGTCAATAGTCCTTAACAATTGTTTGCATTCGAGAGGATTCAAACTTTAAATTTGGAGGGAGCATACTACCAAGACCAAGATCCTTACTATTTCAACCCTTGAGATTGAATAACTAGATCAATCTTAAGGCAAAAAGAATAATAATAATAATAAACGTCCAATTAAAATACACAAAGAAGAGCATGAATACTACTACATCTATCACATAAAAAATTTACATTTACATAAAAGATTAGTCTCACCGAAATACAAAAAGCTTTTTAGGAACATATTCTCATGCGAGAAAAGCATTTGCTGTCTTGTAAAAAAGAAAAAACTAATTTGTTGAAATAGTGTTTTGTAAAAAAAATGTTTTACATAAAAACAAACCGACTCTATTTTATATCATTTCACAACCAATTAATATAATTGTGTCACTTTATTAAAAATAATTTCAATTTTACATAATTACCATTCATTCTAAATAAAATTGTAAATGCCTCGTAATTGTAAATTTATCATTTTCATTTCGTTTAAAGGTCCTGTTGAAGAAATATTTCTTCTATATTTTCATTCATGCTTCTTTTGAATACAATTGGTCCTTTTATATACAAGCTGAAAGAGTATTTTCTACAAGGAATAGAATCTTCTAGATCTAAATATAGGTTGTTATTGTACAGAGAGAGCACACTGCTTATGCAGCAGAAACGCATGCAGCAGGTGCATATGCAGCAACGGAAGTTTGTTACATGATAGGACTCTGGTACTTTGGCTGTGAGCTGTACTTAGGTGTAGAGTCAATATTGCCCTAACATCCCCCCTCAAGTCAAGCGGCAAGTGCTAGAGGCGTAGACTTGAACACAAAGTAGTAAATCTTGCAGACGAAAGTGGTTTTGTTAGAGCATCAGCAAGCTGATCTTTTCCTGAGATGAATGCTACATTTAAAGATTTATTAAGTACCCAGTCACGCACAAAATGAAAATCGATCTCTACATACTTCATTCTTGCATGAAAGGCCGGATTTGAGGATAGGTAAGTGGCACTCATGTTGTCATAATAAATCAAATGAGCTTGAGCCAAAATAACACCCAGGTCTCGGCAAAGATGCTGAATCCAAATTACTTCAACAGTTGCATTAGCAACTGCTTTGAACTCTGCCTCGGTGGAGGAACGAGGGATCGTGGGTTGCTTCTTTGAAGACCAAGAGATCAAGTTGTTGTCAAGAAACACATAAAAACCGTTGGTTATGCACCAATCATTGGGGCACCCAGCCCAATCGGTTTCGAAAAAAGCAGTGATATTGAAGGTTGAAGAAGGAGAAAATTGTAGACCCACGGTGGAGGTGTGTTTAAGGTAGCGTAAGATACGCTTAACTGCTTGCTAGTGGGGTACACGAGATTCATGTATGTATTGGCATACTTTGTTCACTACGAAAGCAAGATCGGGCCGTGTGAATGAAAGATATTGCAGTGAGCCAACCGTGCCTAGGTACAACGTGGGGTCTTCAAATAGATTACCAGTGAAAGCACTCAACTTTTTAGAGGAGGCCATCAGGGTCTTTACTGGTTTGGCAAGATGCATGTTGGTCCTTACAAGTAGGTCTGTGATATATTTTTGCTGAGCTAAGAGCAGACCTTTAGAATTAAAAGTGGCTTCAACACTGAGAAATAAGCTCATCTTGCTAAGATCAGTGATGGGGAAGTCGGTTCGCAATGCTGTTATAAGCTCCGAAATTTGTTGAATTGATGAGCTTGTGACTAAGAGATCATCAACGTACACTAACACAAAGGTGGTGCTGGACTTGGTTGATCTTAAAAACAAGAAGCGTTCGGTTGAAGAAATTCTGAATCCAGGGTCGATCAACCGGCGGATCAATTTGGAGTATCATGCTCGGGGCTATTGTCAAATGACATAAATGGCTTTATGCAACCTCCAAACATGAGAGGGAAACTGGGGGTGAGAAAATCCTGACAATTGAGTCATGAACATGGTTTCAAGTAGTGGACCGTGCAAAAACACATTTTGCACGTCATATTGCCGAATGGGCCACTAGTGAGACACGACAAGAGCAAGAACAAGCTGAATGGTAGTAGCTTTCACAATTGGGCTGAATGTCTCCTCAAATTCGATACCAGATTGCTAGAGAAAACCTTTGGCTATGAGACGGGCCTTTCATCGTTCAATTGAACCATCTGCAAATTGTTTTGAGCGAAAGACCCACTTATAGATAATGGTATTTGAGGCCTGAGAGGATGGAACTAAGGACCAAGTGTGGTTTGTATGCAAAGCATTGAATTCCTTAGCTATGGCCTCAAGCCGTTCAGGATAGTTTTGAGCAACTATGTAGCTTGAAGGTGTTTCGGAAACAGAGTGGGTGTCACTAGCAAGAGCTCGGGGAAGAGGCTATTTTTTTGTTCCATATGTAAGTTGTTGAGGCCGAAGTGAACCAGTGCGAGACCTCGTCACCATTAAATGTGCAGGTTGCTGAAGAATCAGTGATGGAGTGCTCTGTGTATTTGGTGATGGAGTGCTCTGCGTGTTTGTTAATGGTGAGGTAGAGGATGAAGGAGGTGGGCCTAAGATTGAAGAGGAAGGACAGGAATAAGTATGATTTAAATTAAAGTTTGGTAAGGCCACATGAGTAGGTAATGAAATGGGCTGAGGATTTGGTATTTGAGTAAACGAAAAAGAAGATTCATTAAAGTGGACATCGTTGGATGTATAAGGGCAGCCTGTGGGAATAATGGTAACAAGTGAACCCTTTATGTACAGGACTTAGACCCAGAAAAACACATTCTAGTAAGCGATATGAAAATTTGTGGGCATTGTATGGAGCTGTGAGAGGCCAGCAAGCAGAGTCGAATACCTTTAAAGATTTATAATTAGGATAAGTCTGATGAATGAGAAAATAAGGAGATGAATTTTGAAGAGACGAAGATGGTAATATGTTGATCAAATATATGGCATGAATAAACGCTTGTGGCCAAAATTTAAATGGAACCATTGCATGAGCAAGGAGTGATAAACCGGTGTCTACAATGTGGCGATATTTCCTTTCGACAATACCATTTTGTGTATGATTATGTGGGCAAGTTACTCAATGAATGATACCACATGATTCTAAAAATTGAGAGAAGGGTCTAAGTTCACCTCCCCAATCTGATTGAAAATGTTTAATTTTAGTTTGAGATTGAAGTTCAACTTGTGATTTAAACTTGACAAAAGTATCAAATACTTAAGATTTTGTTTGAAGAAGGAACAACTAAGTATAGCGAGAGTAATCATCTACAAAACTAATATAAAACTGACATCCATCAGGAGATACATGAGGGGAAGGACCCCATAAATATGAGAAAATTAATTGCAAAGGTGCAGCTGATTTGTGAGGCCTTGAATGAGCTGGTTTCCTATGGATTTTGGCTTTAGCGCATGCATCACAAAAGGATAGAGCTATTGTAGGATCATACGGCAGATCGTGGTGCTTGAGGATTGAACAAACAAGGGGACAGAAATGAAGTTTTCTGAAATGAAGGGACACATAAAATTTTATTGAGAAGAAAAGTAGTATAAGGAGAGGAGAAGGAAGCTGAACCAGAGTGGAAAATGGAAATTGTAGAACCATCACCAACACGCAACTAGTCATCGCGGTGATAATTAGCAACTTGCAAATTCGACTTAGACAAGTCACTAGTGCTATGATTCATAGTGGTGATATCCAAATACTAGCTTGTATCCAAGATGTAATTTGAGGAAGAGTAATTTGCAAATGCTGGTGAGGGAGTTTTATAGGTTTGATTAGACCGATATATGCAAGTGAGAGCAGAGTGCCCTTGATAATTGCATACTTGACAAATTAAACGGTTGTTAGTGGGCATAGGAGAAGTGATACTAGTGTTACCTACAGGAGCACCATGTCCCCTAAAATTGGTGAGACCACCATGACCTCTAAAATTATTATGACCCCAACGAGAGCCTCGTCCATGCTGTGCAGGTTGGTTTTTGGTTGTGAAATGCGCAGATGTCTCAGTTGAGAAAGTGTTAGTCTCAGAATGATGTTGGAGACGAGCTTCATGTGCCAATAGATGTTTGTGCAGTTTATCAACAGAGATAGGCTCAAGTCGAGCAGTTATTGAGGTCACCACAACATCACAGTCAAGCCTAAGTCTAGCAAGAAGATATGGAATGAAGTCTACAGAAGGCAAAGGACGTCCCACAGCAACCATGGTGTCAGCCAACGCTTTGGCATGATGAAAATATACTAAGACAGAGCCTCCTCCTTTCTTTAGAGAGGCAAGTTTGAGTTGGTTTGAAGAATCCGAGCTTGCGAAACTGAAGCATAGGTTGACTTGAGGGAGAGCCATACTAATTGTGCAGAGGCACAACCGACAACCTGAGCTATGAGGGGCTCTAAAAGAGAGGAAATAAGGGCTGGCATAACCAGTTGGTCTTGTTGCAACCAACTGTCATAGGCTGGGTTGGGTGTAGAATTATCAAGAACAGGTTTGGGAGGAGGGCAAGAACCATCTACGTACTGGTAGAGTTTTTAACCATGAAGGTAAGGAACTAATTGCACCTTCCATAGTAAGTAATTTTTAGGAGTGAGTTTAACAGAAATGGTGTGGGAGAAATTAGTGTTAGGTTGGGTGGGAGGCAAGGACGAAGAAGCCATGGATGTTAATCCTTTTGTAGCTTTGTATAAAATGTTGAAGAAATATTTCCTCTGTATTTTCATTCATGCTTCTCTTGAATACAATTGGTCCTTTTATATACAAGCTGAAAGAATATAAAAAATCTATAAGGAATAGAATCTTCTAGATCTAAATATAGGTTGTTATTGTTATAGAGGGAGCACGTTGCTTATGCAACAAAGATGCATGCAGCAGGTGGATATGCAGCAACGGAAGTTTGTTACGTGACAACACTCAGGTGCTTTGGCTATGAGTTGTACTTAGGTGTAGAGTCAATATTGCCTTTAACAGGTTCGTTTGTTTTGCTATCAAATAATTTTTGAAAATTATTTTTCACAATTTCTTGAAAAAGCAAGTCAGTTGAAAAAGATTTCAGTCAATGAATTGGTCGAAAATTACGAAAATCAAATTCCAATTTTCTAAATACTTCTAGAACACCAAATAACACTTTGCTATTCGTTTCATAGATTTCTGGCCTATTTGGATAGTGAAATTGTTTCATCTCATCTCATCTTATCATTACAACTTTTTCAAATTTTCACACAAAATATAATAAACAATTCAATTTTTTTAAATCCTAAAACAATAATAATATTAAAAAAATAATATTTTAACAATATTTTATTCAACTTTCAACTTTTATCTTAACTCATCTTATCTCAACTCACTATTTAAACGACACATTCATCTCTCTCGTATTCTTTTCCCCTTGATCTTCCTCCCCTCCATTTCTTTTTATCTTTATTTTAAAAATGTTTTTAATCTTATATTCTTAATTTTTCAAATGTACAATGTTTTTTGACATTTTCTATTTTTATTTTTATATTTATCCTTTTATTTTTAGAATTTTTTATGTTTTGAATTTTTATATATAGTTGGAAGGTTTTGATTTTATTTTTGACACGTGACATGTATGTGACTTGCCACATCCACAAAGTTAATAGTTTAATTTCTAGTAAAATGACTAACTAGATTATCTTAACATCAAGTAGAGTAAAAGTTTAATTAAAATGCAAAAAGAACAATTTGACTTTAAGTCAAATTACATTGATTGNAAAAAAAAAAAAAAAAAAAAAAAAAAAAAACTTACTCTAGAACTAAAAGTTGACGCATTACTATTATAACTATCATATAAAGATTTACATTTACATAAAAGAATTATACATATCAAAGAAAAAAACATTTTCTGGAAAATATTCTCACGTGACAACCAAACACCAAAAAACATTTGTTTTCTTGAGAATTAATTTGTTGACATATTCATAAAGCAAAAATATTAGTGGATGAAAAATTCTATTTATTACACCTCATCTCATTCACATCCGATGAGGTGTCATTATTTATTAATTTTAAATTTTATTAAATAATTACCCAAAAATAAACTGAAAATAATAGTATTTTATACAACATTATTCATAATTTCATGGCAAAGCCACACACTCTCCCACCATATCTCGTATGTTTCGATATGGAACACCTGATAATTATTTAATTCAACAAATCAGTTCCCTAAAAAATAAATGCCAACGTATCTTTTAATTTCTTTATATTTTAAATTTATTTTATTTTCTTTTAAATAGAAGAGAATAAAAGAGCAATTAACACTTCGATTGCTTCTTAAGAGCTTTCAATAACTTGATAAGTTTTTATCAAACTCTTAAACTCTTTATTATAATCATTTGCCACAATTTCTATAATAAAAAAATATAAAAATAAAATAACATTTAA
>QEOT01000924.1:29593-44048 GCA_003123785.1 Pterocarya stenoptera | reverse complement strand
CACCACAATCATGTATAGCTTCTCTAATATTATTCATTTGCCATTCTGGTCTATCCACACCACTCCACTCTCAGATTGATGCACTATTTCATTAAAATCAACAATCAATAACCACCCCAGGCCATCATCACACTGCACAGATGTCATAAGATCCCAATTATAGTGTCTATTAGTCACCTCAAGGAAGCCATAGATACCTATAATATACCACTTCCTCCCACCATGTTCATTTTCAGCAATTACAGCATGAATATGTTTTTTAAAGTACTTCAACACTGATAAATTAACATCTGCTTTCCAAAATAAAGCCAAGACCCTCTACGCCTCTCACAACTAACAACTAAGTGATTTAAAATTCAAGTCGAAACTTACATTTGCTCATTTCGGAAACTATGAGCTTGGTTTCCTAGATGAATAGAATGTTAGGATCTTCCTTCACAATAAGGTCACGAAGTCTCGAATTCCACATGGGTTCCCAAGCCGACAGGAATTCTAGCTCAATGTTTTCATTGTTGCCGACGGGGCTATATAATAGCCTCCACCGATAACTCAACATTGTTTTCCACCCTCTCTGATGGACAAGTGTTATGCTTCTTCTGAACTCATTCCTTTTCTTCTTCATCTTCCAAACCGTCACGATGTCTCCTACCATGAAGACTTCCTTCAACTTTCTGACCCTAGGCAACTGTGACTTCTTTACACGAACCCCTTCTCCCAACTCGAGAGTTTGAAGCTTTTGTTATTTTAAGAACCAGGCCTAATGCTAGATCATGTGAAAGGCCCATACGGCCCAACCCAGCAATAGGAATTAATGGAATTGGACCCAAATTAGAAAAATCTANGGTAAACCTGACTGGCTAATTAGAATACTACAAACCATCTAAGCTTCTTCTTCACAGAAAACTTCTTTAACCAGATCCTATTTCCACCTCCTTTGGCCTTCATCAATTAACTCTGCCACTGTTGCTTCCTCATTTAGAATCTGAGTTGGTGATTGAATCTTGAAAGAAGACTGCTTAGGTACCCACTTATCCCTCCATACTGGGGCGGGATCGCCTTTGGTGACATGAGCTTTAAATTGAAGATAAACAGATAAAACCTTAGATTTATTTGACAACGGAAAGAGCCACACAAATTTACTAAAGTCATCTACGAAAGAAATATGATATTTATTATTGCTAGCATATGTGACAAAAGATAATTGTCAAACATCAGTAAATATTAACTAAAGGGGACCATCAGTAAATATTGGACAGAACTTGACAAGGACTTGAGGAGAGGCTAAACATTGATGCCAGTGATCAAAGGTGGTGCGCTCTCCAAGTGAAGTAGATGGGTTAGATTAGGTGTGACCTCAAAAAGTTTAGTGGATATAATCCATGTTCACTCTTGTCGTGTTGGTCGAGTTGTACACGCCCTCTGTTGTGGTTGCGTCCAGATGAGTTAGAGACGCGATAGGTGCCAAAGGAGCCAGATTGCTGCCGAGAGGAAGTGTCGTGACCAGGGTTGTTGTGAGTAGCCATCTGTGCTGGCGGAGACTGTCTGCCTTTCAAGCCGTAGTTCATGGGTCAAGAGGTGGCCATAAAGCTCATTGAGCATCATGGGGTCCAACCGAATGGTCACAAATGTGATAAGGGCATCCATACTTAGAGTTGAGTCCTACGAGTAAGTAGGTGACCACTTCAAAGTCTTACAATGGCTGACCCATAGTGGCAAGGGTGTCAATAAGTGTTTTGAATTTCTGAAAATAATATGAGATCGGGGGCTGCCCTTCTTTAGGTTGGAGAGTCGAGAGCGAAAATTAAAGATGGGGGTGAGGGAATAGGATAAGACGATTGTTTCGAGTGCCTTTTAGACATTGGGAGATGTGGTTAGCAGTGCACCGTCAGAGAGAACTTTTTGGAGAGGGGGGATATGATTGTGCTAAGAATAATTTGATCTTGTTGGGTCCAGTTGAGGAAGGTAGGGTTCTCCATTAGGACAATTGGATTGGTGGGGGTTGGGATGGTTGATGACGGGAAAGCAATGGTGTCGTCGAGATAATCGACCAGGTTTTGTCCACGAAGATAAGAGACAAGTTGAGCTTTCCAGAATAAATAGTTATATCTGGTTAATTTCAAGGCGTTAAGATTGTGTTGATTGATGAGAGAGGAGAATGGAGAGGAGGAATGTGGCGCAATGGTAGAAGAACTAGACGAGGATGATGTTAGTGACGTGGGTCAAAGGGTTTAGATACCATAAGTGAACACATACTAGAGAATTTCTATAAAAGATGTAATCAACTTCCATCGTTTTACATATCGATTCTGATTAAGTGGTTTTCTGAGTATATGAAATCCTACTCCAACTCAAAGTTTACTCACACACTAGTTTGAGGAAGTTTATATATTTTAATTTAGGGATTGCTCTTATAATCTTTATCCTGACATGTTCTAGCTTTTGTATTAATGCTATTGACTTCCTTTTGAACTCATGTTGTAGTGGAGTATGGATTTGAGTTGTCTCAATAATACTTTTTAATTTTTTTGGTTTTATTCTTCATAAACTAATTGGGTTTTTCTAGTCATCATCCATACATCACATATTTAATAAGAGAAAAAAAAATTAAAAAAAAATGTGTAATGTGTGATATGAGAATGATGAATAGAATTTTTTTTTTAAACGCCACATTGACTTAGAAATGCGATAGAAATGTTGTACGTATAGAGAAGTATTCTTTATTTTTAGAAGAAAAATGCTATAAGCCACGCTCAGTTATCTTATCACATTCCCCCTTCCCGCTTACGTGGAATGCCACATTGTAAGTGTTTAAAATTAAAAATTAAAGCCGCCCATTTCATCTTCAACCTTCCTTCTTCGTCTTCAATCCATCCCACACCATTTTGTCTTCTGAGAAACCCATCCCGTTTGATTAGCCATTAGCCATTTCATCAGAAACCCATCCCAAGAAACCCAGAAACCCATCCCGGTCTCGCACCATTTCTTCTTCAACCTTCTGAGAAACCCATCCCGTGCTCTACGGTAACTCGTCTTCAACCTTCTGAGTCTTCAATAAACGAACCCATAAACAAGAGAAACCCATCCCGTGAAGAAATAGGGAGAAACCCAGAGATAGTTTGTCTTCAAGCCTCCATCCATCCGACAGCCAAAGAGACCCATTTAGAGAAACCCACCCTTCCGTCGCCTCCCCTTCAAGCTTCCATCAATTCACCATTTTCACGTCGATGTCCCGATAAGGACATTCTATTTCTGCTAACACATTAATAGACAACAATTCTGATATAATCCTCCAATATTTGAAATGCTCTGTAATATTGGTTGTAAATTTAGTTTTGATATAATCCTCCAATATTTGAAATGCTCTGTAATATTGGTTGTAAATTTAGTTTTTAGTTGCTCTTCCAATATTTGGTTGTAATATTGTTAGCAATATGCTCTGCATAATTTGGTTAATTTTGTTTAATTGTTAGCAATCTGCCTAGTATAATTTGGTTAATTTGTTAATTGTCAATTGGGTTTTCAGCACTCTCAAAAAAATAAAATAAACTCGATATGCTTTAACATGTAAAAAGACACTGATCCCTTTTAATGCATTTGAACCAAGTGATATAGAACTTTTTGGTCTGTATTTACTTCCACTGAATAAGTACGGCCTTTTAAATGCAAAATTAAGTCACAGTCCCATAGATCATGGAGAACCCATTTAAGAAAAAGAGAAAGCGCAAAAGCCATGGTTCAATGTCTATGAGAGTGGAAGAGATGGTTGAATTGGCTTTTGGAAATTCTTAGTTGGTTTTGGGAATATACATGGAATGGGTTTGGATTTTTGTATTCCTTCTGATTTTATATGAAAGCTTTGGAACACAAGTAAGAGAAAAAGGTAGAGGTTGAAGAGAGCAGAAGGTAGTCTAGAAGGGAAGGAAAACGTTGGATTGGAGATTTGAGGTTGATATGTCTTTTTGTTTACAGGTTTACGTGACTACCCCTGGTTTTGGACAAATTTGGAGGTAATTTTAAGGTGGTGTGAGGGGAGACATGGGTGGTCTACACTAATGGGAAGTGTAAAATAATCCAGAGTTATTTTTTTTTTGCCCAGCAAAACAAAAAGAAATGGCTCATATATTTCATGAATTTATTGAAAATGAAATATAATATGTAGTTGCAGTATTGGACTCTTCTTCTATGAGAGTGTCTTTGTGTGGCTAGGATGTGGTCCTTAACATGGCTCACAAACAATGTATCTGAATGGATCTTTCTTGAGAGTTACAAACAATGTAAGGCCATCCATTTCCTTTTTCTTTTTCTTTTTTTAATAATCACATGGCAAGGCCTTACTTTGAAACTATAAAGAAGTTAGTTAATCTGTAGTCACCTCCATAGTTATTAGTAAACAGATCTTTATGAACTGCTTGTGCTGCATGATTTGTAGGAAATTAGCTATCATATGCATGATGCATGGATGTGGTTCCCTACTACTCATCTCTGAGGATTTCACAAAGATCTGTTTACTAATAACTATGGTTCAGCAAACTTTTTGTTTCCATCTGTAGTGGTTCACATGAGTCAAACCTGATAATGCAGGAAACTTATGGGTTTTTTGTTCTTACTTCACATGCAGGAAACTTACGGGTTTTACTTAAGAGGTGAAAGAGTGAACGTGAAGGTGAACGTGAAGGATTTTCAAGCATCAGATCAAGTCTGGTGGATTAGTCATTTTTTGTTTTTTGTAAGAAACATTAGTCATTTTTTGTAAGTTTTTCATTTTGTACTTGATCGTGTGAGGCATGTAATCACTTATTAAGGTTGTTTTTTTGTAAGTTGTAAATGTCACTTTTTGTAAGTTGACAGATTAATGCAGGAATTTATTACACAGATTAATGTCACTTTTTTACATGGGTCATTTAGAGTTTTTTTTTTTTTTTTTCAGATCTTTTATCATTTCTGGTTCCAATATGATTTTCTATATATAATTGTAAATTATATATGCGGATTATTATATATCCAAACCAGAAAAAAAAAGGTTGGTTAATTTTTAAAGAAAAAAAGCTCCAAAAGGTTTATGTTAATTAAATTTGTTGGAGCAGATGTCAAAATTAATAAAAAGAAACCAAAATGTGACACTGATTATTAATCAACCAGAATTAGACCATGTTGTACTATACCTTCATTACAAAATATGAGCAAATATAACATTGGTCCCTCCCAAAACATACAAAATATACCATTGGTTCCCTCCCAAAACATACAAAATATATCATTAGTCCATCCCAAAATATACAAAATATGCCATTGGTCCCTCTCAAAATATACAAAATATAGAAGAACCAAAAATTTGCTATTACAGTACAAAATATACAAAAGCTGTATGGTATCTTCCGGAAGCATAGCGTCTTCCAATCACCATATGCATCATGTATGATTAATTTCTCGGATCATTATTTTGGTCTGAGATAAGCAATCCTCTCCATTGCGCTTAAAGTCACAAAAAGTTACAAGTGTATTCTTGACCAGTTGTGTCCAAAAGAATTGTCAAAAAATGTTGCCTACAATGATAAAAAAAGATATAGAAAAAACATACCACTACTGTCAAGACAAGCAAATATAGTTTCAAAATAGAACATCAATTAGTAGTATGTTTGCAGAGAAAAAATCCATATCTAAAGTACAATCTACTTATAAAAAATCGAAAGCAGTCTGTCCAATTTTTGTATATAGTTTACAAGTCACTCTATGTTGGCATGAATCAATTTGAATCAACTGATAGTAATATATACATGTGTGTGTGTGTGGGGAACACCCTGACTTCCAGGACTCCTACACAATGTATGGAAAATATATAACACGCTTATATATAATAAATGAAGCTTACTGTGTCAAAGAATGAGGTTCTGGTAAGATACCAAAATCAAATAAAAAGGCCACTCAGCATCATGTTTTTAAAATGACCAGTGGTATCATTTATAACTACAGAAAAGGAAAGCCACAAACATAAGCTTAAAGACAGGCGAATAAAAATGTTAGAATCAGGAAGTGTTTGAAGTTATACCCTCATACTAGATAATTTGAAATTGCTTGGAGGTGGATTTTAAGTTCTCTCAAATAATCTTCTTCAAAATTGACTCATCGTAACATCTCCAGAGGTCATGAAAAAGTTTTTGGATGTTTTAAACTTAGTATTATATCTTTGTTCAAAATTCAGAAAAACAAAAAGCTTTTTGGAAAAATCAAAAGGCATAAGACTAACATCTCTCGACTGCTAAATTTTCACCTGTTCCTACCAAAATTCAAATAATAAATATATTCTTCCCATAAATAAAATACAAAAGGTGCAGTAAACCTTAGTTTCAGTGTTTTTTAAAGGTTCAGAGAATTTAGAAATAACTTCTACTGATTTGTATTTAATCTAAAACTTAAAAACTAATTCCACTACTACCAGCTGAATCCCTTGAAAAGCAATTAATATACTTCAATAGATACATACCTTCATTTAATACTTGAATACAAATAATTAATGACTAGTACAACACCCTGACTTCCACTAGATCTGCACTATTTCAACAAAAACAGATTTACATATATTGGAACACCCTCACTTTCACTATTTCAACCTTCCTCGATCCTCCTATAAATATATATATATATTTATATATATAATCATAGCTCACCAACAATGATATTGACTGTAAAACTTTTTAAAGTGAGAGCAATTATTACTTCTTTAAGACACAAGTTTCTCTTCTAGAAAAGGCTAGGTAGTAACTATCATGCATTAATGAGTAGTTTAGCAGCTTTTAATTAATATATATATATATATATTTTAATCTCAAATTCACTTAAACATGTCTGATATCCCTCGTTTTAGTCAAAACAGAAAATCAATGTATTGCAACTCAAAATTGTCTAAATCCCGATACTGCAAGATTAAAGCAAAAACATGTCACCCAGGCATGAGCTCATGAAAGGGTGATCAAATAAAAAAAGTGAACTCCACCTAGGTAATGCTCTAAAACTATAATTGATAAACAATACTGATCAAGCAGCAGTGATAGGCTGGCCTTCAAGCAAAAGTGAACTCATGACCAAGGGCATCCTGTATGTGAACTGTTTCAAAGCTTCCCTTTTGCTTCTCCCTGTCCTTAATTATTCCAACACTGTAAGATAAAACAGGAAATATGATGGAGTAGGTTTCGATACCTTACTCACTGAAAATGTTCCTGTATTTATAATGTTGTATCAAGCTGTTTGTTACTAAAGAATTTCAACTTTACAAGGATATGTAAAATCCTATCTTAACAAACTAATTCAAAATTCAAAAATCAAATGTTTGTAATTCTGTTTTTCATATTGCAGCAGACTAGAGATCTTTATTTTATCTCTGCATACTCAGTCAAACAAACACCCCTTTGCAAATTGATGGGAAAAACATAGATCATCAGTTTGGACCTCAAGAACTTAAACCTTAATGTTGTATGTCCCTTAGTGAAGATGTCTACGACTTGATCCTCTGATGAAATATGACAGACTTGAACACCTTTATTTACCACCTTTTCTCTCACAAAGTGGTAATCCACTTCAATATGTTTTGTTCTAGCATGGAAGACTGGATTAGAAGCTAAGGCAATTGCTCCTATATTGTCACAGCGTATTACTGGACATTTAGCTAGAACAATGGATAATTCTCTAAGTAACATTCTCATCCAATACAGTTCAGTAGTAACTAAGGCAAGCGACCTATATTCTGCTTCTGTGCTTGAATGAGAGACCGCATTTTGCTTCTTAGCAGTCCATGAGATCAAGTTTCTGCCCAGAAAAATTCCATACCCACTACTGCTACGTCTATCATCGAGATTGCCTGCCCAATCAGAATCACAATATGCATTTATCTCTATGGCTAATGGTGTGTAATACAGACCATAATCAATCGTCCCTTTGAGATATCTTAGAACATGTTTAAGAGCAATCCAGTGTCCTTCTCGTGGAGAATGCATAAATTGGCATAGTTGATTAACAATATAAGATATGTCAGGTCTTGAAATTGTGCAATATTCTAGTGCTCCAACAACGATTCGATATTTACTTGGATCTTTAAGTAGTAATCAATCTTGAGCTATTAGCTTCTTTCCATAAACTATTGGAGATGATAGTGGTTTACCTCTAGCCATGTCTATTTTATTCAAGAGATCAATAATATACTTGCTTTGTCGCAAGTGAAGGCCATGTGAATCCCAGCATGCTTGAACACCTAGGAAGTAACTTAGATTTCCAAGGTCTTTGAGTTGAAATTGTATGCCAAGTTGAGCAATAAACTGGTGTATAGCTTGCTTATTCGATCCTGTCACAATGATGTCATCTATGTATACAAGATCAAATAATTGTAAGCCATTCTTTGCAAAGATAAATAGAGATGTATCAACTGATGATTCTAGAAAACCATATTCAATGAGTTGCTGAGAAAGTCTTCANAAGTAACTTAGATTTCCAAGGTCTTTGAGTTGAAATTGTATGCCAAGTTGAGCAATAAACTGGTGTATAGCTTGCTTATTCGATCCTGTCACAATGATGTCATCTACGTATACAAGATCAAATAATTGTAAGCCATTCTTTGCAAAGATAAATAGAGATGTATCAACTGATGATTCTAGAAAACCATATTCAATGAGTTGCTGAGAAAGTCTTCGAAACCAAGTTCTTGGAGCTTGTTTCAGTCCATATAGAGACTTATGTAGTTTGCAAACAACATCAGGTTGAGATTTATCAATAAATCCCTTTGGTTGCTCCATGAATACCTCTTCATCTAATATGCCATGCAAGAATGCATTAGAGACGTCCAGCTGATAAATAGGCCAGTGAAAATTAACAGCTAGTGCCAGAATTAAACGAATAGTAGAAGGTTTAATTACTGGTGGAAATGTCTCATGATAATCTACTCCATCACATTGATCAAATCCTTTGGCAACCAAACGTGCCTTGTACCTCTCTATACTACCAAACTGCTTTCTTTTGATTTTGTATACTCATTTATTTCAAACCACAAGTCGATGAACTGGTCGTGGACATAATGACCATGTACCATTGGCCATTAATGCATCAAACTCATGACCCATAGCAGCCCTCCATTCAGAGACAGTCACAGCTTGAGTATAGCACGTTGGTTCATTTTCATGGTAAATAGTGGACAGCACATGAAGTGGATGTTTAGTGGAGTAAAAAGTTTTGAAGCTTGAAATTGTTTAGGCTTAAGCTTTCCAATTTTGGAACGTGTGACTATTTGTGGAATTGGTTTTTGTGGAGGCTGCAAGTTGGTAGGCTCTTATGACAGAAGTGGAGCAGGGTTTTCTGTTGCTGGATTTGCAGCAGGATTTTCTGTAGGAGCAAGACTTGGAGGTGGTGAGTTAGGCTCATTCATGATGATAGGTTCATAACTGGGAGAATGTGGGAGAGCATCATGACATGAAGGGGAAGAAAATGGTGCTAGCTGCATAACAATATTAGGAAGAACTGGTACTAAAGTAGAAGATGGGAATTTGAAAATCTTACCAAGTTCACTTTTGGTTGAGGAGTCTGAAACCATATCAGCTACTGGAAAAGAGGTCTCATCAAAGATAACATTGCAAGATATATAAACTTTACCACTAGTTAAGTCCAAACATCGATACCCTTTTTGTTGTCCCAAATATCCTAGAAAAACATATCTCCTAGTTTTGAAACAAAGTTTGTGTTTTTCATATGGTGTAAGTAATAGATAACAGCTGCATCCAAAAATACGCATGTCACTATATCTAGGAACAGATTTATGGAGTATATAGAAAGGAGATAGGTTGTTGAGAACCTTTGTTGGCAGTCGATTTATTAAATAAACTGATGTCAAAATAGAGTCAAGCCAATATGTTTGTGGTAGATGGGACTGAGCAAGGAGAGTTAATCCCATTTCTCTAATGTGTCGATGTTTTCTTTCAGCAACACCATTTTGAGGAAAAGTATATGGACAAGTTAGGCAATGATAAATACCATTTTTGCTTAGGAATTGTTTAAATTCATTTGACAGATATTCACCACCATTGTCTGTTTGAAATTGTTTGATCTTGAAAGAAAAGAAGTTTTCAACAAGAGCTTTATATTACTTGAAAATATGGAGTACATCATATTTATAAGCCACGGGATATAACCATGTGAAACGCGAGAAGTCATCAATAAAAATAACATAAAAACGACATCCACCTTCTGAAGTAATGGGAGACACCCAAGCATCAGAATGTATGAGCATTAATGGACCATTTGTCTGTCTTGTGAATCTGTCATATGGAATCTGTTTTTCTTTTCCTAAAGGACAAGATTTACAAAAAGATGTTTTTCCAAAAGACTCAGTACTTGGTAGATGGTTGGATTGAAATAATTTATTCAAGACAAGCTCAGATGGGTGGCCTAGTCGACTATGCCACCTATCTTTAGTTGTCTTTGTTCCTAACTTAGTTGCAAAGCAATGCATCTTATTTGAGAAACTCTTGTTGCCAGCTAGAGGATACAGTCTATTCTCAGCTCGACCTTGGAACAATATTGTGTTGGTTTGGTTCTATTTAACAAAGAAATTAAAACCAGTTAGAATAAAATAACAGTCATTATCCAAACAGAATTTGTTGATGGATAATAGATTGACAGAAGCATCGGGGTAGTGTAATATATTTTTCAATTGAAATGACTGTTTATCAAGGAGAATAGAAATGTGTCCAGTATTTTTAATTGATAAACCTATGCCATTACCAACTATGATCATGTATGTGCCTTCGAAGGGTTGCTGAGTGGTGAGATTTGCTGCATTACTGGTTATGTGCGCATTAGCCCCACTATCAGCATACCAAATTTGGTTATCAAGTGTTGCATTTGTTTCAACTACCATAGTTGCAATTTCAGCAGGAGGAATGCGAACTTGAAAGGCATAGTTGAACCTTTCATAGCAGTCAAGAGCAATGTGATTTATTTTGCCACAAATCTGACAAGTAGGTCTATTTGATGAACCACCTTGTACCCAAGAATTATTCTATGATACAGAATTAGAGCCATGATGGTTGAATGCAACTGGAGCTCTATTTGTTCTGAAGTTGTTATTCAGACCTAGCTTTTGGAACTTTTTATTAAAGTTTTGTACTTTAGACTTGTTAGGAGCAAATGCATAGTGAGTATCTGCAGAGTTGTGTTGTTGACTTTCTAGTAGGGCCTCAAAGCTGAGTAGTTCAGCTTGAAAATCTTCCAAGGTAAGGTCATATCTCAAGTAGCAAGAGTATATTAGGTAATGAATGGCGTGTAACTTACCTTGAGGCCTTCTAGTAATGAGCAATAAGATCTTGATCATCCATTGGCTTGCCAGCTGCTATCAACTGATCAGCGAGAGCTTTAGCTTCATCAATATAAGCAGTACAGGTTTTATTACCTTGAGAGAAAGTTTGAAGTTGTAACACCCTGCTCCTTCCTTCATTCCTTTTGACATAAGCAATTACGTCTGATATGACGGTTCGCCCTCTCTCTAGTGTCTAAGAGTCCCGTTATGCGTGCCAGACCCCGATGGCGTGTTTTTAAAAATACTACGTGATTTCTAAAGTTAGCTTTGTATTTTAAAGTTGTGTATTTTAAATAGAATATTCTCATCGTTACTTAACTAAATAATATTTTAAATAACTAAATTAAAATATCTTTGAAGAGCTCCAAAAATATTATAATTGTGGGAATCATTTTTATAAAATGATTCCAGTTATTTAAAATATTATGTGATCTAAATAATGATGAAATATTTAATTAATTTAATAGTTTTATTCCTTTAAATATTTTAAGTAAGACTTCATTATTTTATAAATGATGAAGGAATATTATTTTAAATAATATTCTATTTTTATTCCTCTCAGTGCTTTTAATTAAGTTAGTGTTTACGTGTTTTTAAATCAGTGTTTAAGGGTCATCGTGGGATCATTTTATAGATCCCCAGAGGATGGGTTTTAGTATAAAACCCCAGCCCCTCTCTCTTTCTCCCTCACTTTTCCCTCCCCTTTCTCTCTCTTCCCACTCTCCTTCAGATTGCACTGCATGATACAGCCCCCCTCTCTCGCCACCGTGCGCCGGTGTGCCTCACCTCCACCACCACCGGCCTCCTCTCCCTTCGAGGAGCTCACCCATACCGACTTTGCTGCCCCACGCTCGCCCCTCCTCTCCCTCGACCATGCACAGCCCGAATGGGCTCTCGAGTCCACTACACCGCCGTGCGCCGTCCCCCGGAGCCACCACCCCCACAGCAGCCTCCCCTGCCACCGACTGGCCCCCTCCAGCGAGCTCAGCCCCTCCCATATAGCCACCTCCTCCCCATGCATGCACGTAGCCCCTCTCACGCACGGGTTCACTATGCAAGTCCATAGCGCCACCGTGCGTGGCCATTTCGGCAACTAGACACCACCATGAGACTTATCAGGTCTCCCCCTTCCTCCTCTCATGGAACCATGGCCAAATGTCCCCTCCTCCACCTCCCAATGTCTCCTTCTCTCACGCACGGGTTAAGCCCGATCCGCCTCCTTACGCCACCACCCACGGTGTGTGATCACCACGTTCAGCCTCCTCAAGCAACCACCAAGCTAACCCAACCACCCATGGCCCCGATCTGCCACCCAAGGCCCCACACTCTCTCTCACTCTCCCACGACTTCTCCTCTCTCATAGAGCACGGCCAGCCTCCTTTCACCACCATGGACCACCATGGACCACCATGCTGACCACCATCGAGCCTCCACGGCTCCACCAGCAACCTCCCCTAGTCTAGCCCAAGCCTAAATCACCACTTTATGTTGTGGGTAATCACTGCTCGTGATGGACAGTCACTGTGCGTGACTGACCGCCACTGTACACAGCTAGATCTGTCGTAGTACGCTCATTGCCATCATCATCAAGGACACCTTAGGCCCTTCCAAGACCACACCTAGCTATCTAAATGCCCAAACAGTCACTGTATGCGGTGTAGCCACCCCGTACGTTCCTCTGGCGTTATCGCTGTGACGGTCAACGAGCAATGCATAGGTTATCCCACCGACAGTATAATTCTCTATCCCTTGCTATTTATGTTAGATGCTAGCTGGTTGACTAGGTTGTGGACTGTGCTGTTAGTATTATAGGGTTCGTTGTGTAGTGGTGATGTGACGTGTTGTGGTGAAGTGTTGGGCGTAGTTGGAAAGTGTGCTATGTAGTGTTGTGGACTGTGCTGTGAAGTGTGGTTGTAGTGTATGTGCGGTATTAATGGCATAGCCTTGTGCCGTGAATGGAGTACGTGAGGAGTGTACTTCATGTGGTGAGACGATGCACCGTATGGCGTATATGCCATAGCAGTGACTTGGCATAGTATCGTGAATGGAGTATACGTGGAATGTACTCCATGTTGGGAAACGATACACCGTACGGCATGCGTGCCGTATTAGTGATGTGACGGAGTATTGCGAATAGAGTACATGTGGAGTTTACTCCATTGTAATGGAGCGATGCACCCTATGGCGTATATGCTATAATGGTGATGTGGCGTAGTGTGTGAATGGAGTACACTTGGAGTGTACTCCATGTTGTGAGACGATACACCGTATGGCGTGTATGCCATAGCGGTGACGTAGTGTAGTGCCGTGAATGGAGTACACGTGGAGTGTACTCCATGTGGTGAAGCGATACACCATATGGCGTGTGTGCCATAGTGGTGATGTGGCGTAGTCTTGTGAAGGGAGTACATGATGAGTGTACTCCATAAAGTGCAGCGATACACTGTCTGGCGTGTCGCGAAGATAATGACGATTGCGTAGTTGATGGGCAAAGAGCTTGATGTATGGTGTCGGGAACTGTGAAACAGTATCCCAAAGTGTGTGAGATATGGCCTATAGTCTAAAGCGACGAGTGTCGTTGCGTAATCGGCTTATGGCTGGAAGTATGTGCCAAGTGGTTGGAAAGTATCAGAGTAGTGCAGTGGAAGCATGACTGGGCAATGTCCTGTAGTGACGTGGTCCATTGAGAAGTCGTGCGTGCGACGGGTGAAGAGTTAGCGTAATAGTGATGTAGCGGGAATGTGACGAGGTGTCACGATGTGACGGGAGTACGTGAGGAACCGTACTCGTGACGAGTTGGCGGTTAACGTATAGGTGATGTAGCAGAATGTCAAAGGAAGTGACAAGGTCACTATGTAGCTCTGGAATGGTCTCGAGCTATATGGCATGACGTAAGGTGCTATGGTATGTGTTGTACTAGCGATATGGCTGTAGTCTACGGCGATGAGCGTTGCCGTGTAGTCGACTTATGGCTAGGAATATGTGCTAAGTGGCCAAGAAGTATCAGAGTAGTGCAATAGAAGCATGATTGGGTAACGTCATGAAGTGACGTGGCCATGTAGAAGTCATGTTGTGATGGGTTAGGATGTGTGTGAGGTGACGTGACAAGGTCACGGTGTAGCT
>QEOT01000924.1:9035-24767 GCA_003123785.1 Pterocarya stenoptera | reverse complement strand
GAAGCTCAAACGGGAGAAACGAGAGGTAACTGTAGCATTGTCCTTTTTAGAATGCAACTTTTTGCACATCAACGTGTCATCTCCAAGACGGGCCAAATGATCAAACGACAGGTGGATGGTAATTAAGTCCAATCTTGGTTTTCTGTCGAATCTTTATGATCTCTTGTGCAATTGAGGAGGCAAATTGAAAGATCGATCAGAACCTGGAATAGTAGTAGCTGTAAAAACCAATTAACAAGAATCCCAATTATCTATTTATATCCAAATATTAATTTGATAAGCTTTTAACTTTGGCTATATTAGTCTCGGACGACTGGAAGAAAATGACAGAAAAAAGGGGAGAAAAGTCCACCCTTCAACAATCTACTAGTACTGCATGTATGCATCATTTTGGAACTTTTGGTGATTATTAGATACTATTTTTAAATGAGTGATTAATAGATACTAGTTATTGCATTCACATGCATGTTATTCTCTATTTATCGTAAGATGATATGTCAATTAAAAGAAGAAATCTATTCATCATCTATTTTCTCATCATCCCATGATGTGGCATTAGATGATAGGTTCATAAGTGAAATATAATAAATAGTCTCCAATAATCTAATGCCACATCTTAAGATGATGGAAAGATAATGAAAATCGAGATGATAAGTAGCATTACTCCAACTAAAATCCATATTTATATAAACAATTTTAATTACAGTATAATATATTGTGATTTATTATAAAGTACCACGTCATCTATTCTCATAGAATACTTGGCAATTTATTCTTTTTAATACATGTAGAAAGCTTATAGTGTTAAGATATAAAATAAATAATAAAATCTACATATTCCAGACCATCAGCTTAAGCTTTTGGGATAAATTGTGATTTCACATGGTATCAGAGCAGAGATTCTGGGTTCGAACCCTAACTCTACACTCTATCCCATTTAATTAAATATTTGTTGAGCCACCCATTGAAAGAAAGTCTGGCCCACAAGTGAGGAGAAATGTTAAGATATAAACACTACATCAAATTGTAGTTTTTGGGACAAAACTTTTTCGCGCAAATACTATTTGGTAGCAAATAATTATGTTTTGCCATTAAATCACTTCGTCGAAAAATTCTCACCACAAATAACTATATTTTTCACGATTTACAATCTGTGAAAATTAAAAACTTTTTCCCATAAAATTAAGCTCATCAGAAAAAGTTTGTAGATGGTATTTTTTTTTTACAGCGACATGCATTTATTAGTGACAGAATTAGTTGGTGACAAAAAATTTATAATTCCCGCGAATACAATTTGGTTGCAAATAATTACAATTTGTCACGAGTTACAATTTGTGAAAATTAAAGGCTTTTTCCTACCAATTAAGATCATCAGAAAAAGTTTGCACATTATATTTTTTACTTTTCCCACAAAATTAAGCTCATTAGAAAAAGTTTGCAAATAATATTTTTTTAAAGTGACATATGCATTCATTACTGACAGAATCAGTTTGTGAAAAATTAACAGTTTCTGCGAATACTATTTGGTAGAAAATAATTACGTGTGACATCTCCAGATTCAGCTTGAAATCGGACAAAAAGCTGAAGCGTCGAAACATGCAACACAAGGTTATCTGCTCCTGTTTATGACAGTTAAAGATGCAATGTTCTTAACATGTATGTGGCATTATCCAATATTCACAGCGAATAAATTTTTTTCTTTGGCAATATGATGCACCAAACTGAAAAGATTCCAAATATTTAAAACATACTTTATACAAAAGGACATACTAAATAACTAATATTATAACGTTAGTCCAAAATGGCTATGATTAAAAGAGTACTGGAGATGCAGCTCCATAGTATAAGTAGTCATTTAAGTTAACTACAATATTAACATTGACACCGCACCGTTGTCTAATCGACCGTGTCTAATTGGTCAAATCTCGGTTCTCCTTCGGATCCCGTAACAAGACCTACCATTCGCAGTAGATGGTGGTTGGGACTATCACAGTGATATTTGATTACAAATCTCAGCAAATTAAAATAAAATTCCAATACAGGTTAATGATGCATGTATGGCTGTAAAAACATGAATGCATAATCAAAGTCATAAGTAATCATAGCATAACTCAACATACAACATAACATAACTAACATAACTTAAACTGAAGCGTGAACTAAACTTGACTTGCTTAAACTGAACTGGACTTAAACTTAGACTTGACTTGACATGAACTTGATCTGAGACTTAACTTAACATAAACTTGGAATCTTATTATTTAACTTATTAAACTCAACTGCATGGGTGCTATATGGGTCCCCTAGAGCCATGTGTCCCTGTTGATTATCGCAGCACAACACATATATCTACACCAGCTGTGAGTGCGTTGTAGGTGCCGTACTCACTGTGGACCCCAAGAGAACTGAAATGTGGCTCCATCGCGTTAGTGCCTAACGCACTCCGGTGACCAGGGAGTTAGGCCCCACCCGCTACCCGTTGATGGTATTTTGTCAACTTAGAAAATTTCACACCTATTTAGCTATTCCAGCGTAAACAAAGGAGTTTGACTAGAATATACCTCATCCTAGCACTTTGGGTCGTGATTGACACGAATAACTTGATGTAACTGTTTTCAAAATACACAAATTGTATTCGAGACTAAATGTGACTGGAATACACAAGGAAGAAGCTCTGACGTAATACAATATGACTTAAACGTAACTAAAAAAATATGACTTACTTGAGATAAAAATATTTCCTAATATGGTATAACATGTAACAAACAACATACTTAACATGGCATAACATGTATCAGAAAATATACTTAATATGACATGCTTGCAACAGTAAATATTACATGACATGACATACATGTAACAGATGACATACTTAATAAGACGTACTTGCAATGCATACTAAAATGTGACAGAATATCTTACGTAACAGATGAACAATTCATGATAGAATAACTTCTGTGTGACAGTTGAATATGTAATGACTTGGCATGGCACATAAGATAACATACATATACTGTAATTCCTTTACTTGTCACCCATACACATTAAACTGATAGTAAGTTAAAAGCTAACTTACCTCTGTCTTCACTTTTTTTAGCAAAAGCTCAAGCGCGATCACAAGGAACTGCAAGTAGGGATTTTTAAAAGTTAGAATTTAATCATTAACAATTAGAAATGTGAAAAAAATATTAACTTAGATTAAAATTATCATTTTACCCTCTACATGTGAAAAAATGACCATTTTACCCCTCACTTAAGAATTTTACATCCTAACTTCAAAAATCACCAAAATTTACATACATCATATAAATTTTGTTCTTAACTCGAATATCAATTCAGAAAAATTTAAAACTAAACCCAATCATGAAAACTCTATACTCTATACGAACTGAAACTTGCAATTTTTTCAAATTCAAAACTCATGATTAAACCGAAATCTTGCAACAAAGATCTTCCTATCCTAAGTTTAAAAGCATACTTAAACATGTATTAAAAAGAAATCATAATCATCACCACCAAAATTTTTAGTAAAAAGATCCAAACTCTTTTACCAAAAATAAACACTTGAAACACAAGTTTTGACCTTATTCAAAACATCTCCAAGAATTTCAAAAAATCAAATCTTACATTTAACATATTCATAATATCATCCTAAGATCATCTATGCTTTAAATCATCGAATAAAAGTAGTCAAAAATCACAAAACAATACTTGGAGTTTTCGGTTCTTCACTTAGTCTAAATACAGAAAATTTTCCTTAATTAGATTTGATCAATCTCTTAATCCAAGACTAAAAAAGATGAGATCTTCAAACTAAAACATCCCAGGGTTAAAAAATGTGTCCTAAAGAAGATACAACTATCAAACATAAAATCACATGGCCAAAAATCAATAAACGTAGATCTAACCTAAAAATATCAAATCTTAGGTCTAACCGAAATCCTCTTGTATAGAAAAATCATATCATTGAAACTAATACTAAATATCTTCAAACCAATATCCTAAAATGCATATAAGAGGCTTAGGATCATCCAATAAAAATATCAAAGTCATTGTAGTAAGATTAAGCCACGAAATATTCAAACTTCAAAACAGAAACTATTTTTCCACCTCCAGTTTCTAAGTTATTATATCTAAGAAAATATTGTTAGATTCACAAGATGTGATAATTTCTTCCCATAAATCAAAGCATATGCTCAATAAAATTGAGAGTTCATACCTCCAATAACTTGTGATGGATTTTCCATAGAGTTTTAGGGTTCCTACAAAGGAGAAAATTTTTCCAACAATGGAGAGAACTACTCTCTACCCCTCTTTTTTGATTTTTGGTTCTGGCCCTAAGAGGGAGAAGAGGAAGAGCAAAAAAACCCCAAAATAGAACTCAATGGGCTAGTTCTATTTTAAAGTGGGGTGAGAGTAGGGGCCTCCATATATGTCTATTAAAATGGTCCATCCCATTATGGGCTCAATGACTAAATGTTAATGATAGTCCATTGTTTATAAAAATAAATACAATAATCTCTCACTTGGACAGCATTACATTTAATCACAATATAAACACAAACAAGCATCCCAAAATCAAAGGCCTTGTTCAAACCTTCAAGTACAAGCTAGTGAACAATACACCGATAAGGCATACGACACATAACCAATACTTGCAATCACGTAATTCAGGTCGATGAGATGCAAGTGCAGTATGGAAATAATCAAAAAAGTGACAAACACCCATTTCCACAAGAAGCCCTAGAGACAAAACTAAATGTCTTTAAAGCAATAGGCCTTGTCCAAAATGCAGTTGCAGAATCTAGTCTAGTGACTATACCGACAGTATATATGACTCCAAACTTATACTTACAACCACCTAACTCAGGCATAGACAAAAAAATAGATTGTCCCTTATAGGTAATACGCCTTGTCCAAAATGCACGTGACTCAGGCACGAGACTAATCAATATGCCTCAATACATAAAGTACACCCTGTTCAAAATGCATGCGACTCAGGCATGAGACTAAACATAATGTCTCATTACATAAATAATCGTCTTGTCCAAAACGTGCAAGACCCAAGCACAAGACTAGTCAATATGTCTCAATACATAAAGTACGCCATGTCCAAAATGCGCGTGACTCAATCTTTCATTGACATTGCTCCATTTAAAATAGAATATGAGCATAAATAATATAGTCAAACAGTCAATGATCACAGAACTCCCACTAACTAAATACAACAGAAGATTTTAACAATCACAAATGAGTTACATGCTCCTGAAACAGTTTTGGAGCTAAACCTTTAGTAAGTGAGTTAGTTAACATATGCTCTATGGAAATATGCTCAATACAAATATAAGATTCGGCTATTTTTCCTCTAACAAACAAATACTTAATATCAATATGCTTGGAGCGAGAAGAGCTCCTAGTGTTTCGAGAGAAAGCGACTACTGCAGAGTTGTCACAAAACATCTTCAGCAGCCTTGAAATGGTGTTCACAACACCTAGCCCCAAGATAAAGTTCTGCAACCATATAGCTTGACATATAGCCTCATAACAAGTTACATATTCTGCCTCCATTCTAGAGGAAGTTATAAGTGTCTGTTTGGCACTTTTCCAAGACACAACTCTTCTTGCCATCATAAAAACATAACCAAAAGTGGATCTACAGTCATCTAAACAACCTACAAAATCAGCATTAGAATATCCAACTACATCAAGAATGTCAGATCGCTGATATGTAAGTACTAGATCTTTAGTACCTTACAAATACCAAACTACTTTCTTTGTTGCTTTCAAGTGAGCCAAATTAGGATCATTCAAGTATCTCCCAATTATACCAACAACATAAGCAATATCAGGTCGTGTACATACTTGAGCATACATCAAACTACCCACAACCGATGAATAGGGAACCGTTTGCATTTGAGTCCTCTCACTATCATCCTGAGGGCATTGAGACCTAGAAAATTTATCACATTTTACAATATGTGCTTTCCCAGGAGAACAAGAATACATATTAAACCTATTTAAAACTCAATCTATGTAGGTTTTCTGAGACAATCCAAGAACGCCTCTAGATCTCTCACAAAAAATCTGGATTCCCAAAACATAAGAGGCCTTACCAAGATCTTTTATATTAAAATGAGATGACAACATGCATTTTGTTTCAAACATAAGCTCAATGTCATTTGCGGCGAGTAATATATCATCAACATAAATAACAAGAAAGATATACTTATTCCCACTGACCCTCAAATATATGCATTAATCAACAAGATTCTCCTTGAAACAGCAAGAGGTAACAATCTTATCAAACTTTAGGTACCATTGTCTCAAAGCCTACTTAAGCCCATAAATGGACTTGTTAAGTTTACACACCATGTGTTCATTTCCTTCCACTTTGAAACCATCTGGTTGTATTATGTACACATACTCAAATAGATGTTCGTTAAGGAAAGCTATCTTGACATCCATTTGATGCAGCTCGAGATCAAAATGAGCCACCAATGCCATAATAATCCGAAAAGAATCATTGGTAGAAATAGGTGAGAAAGTGTCCTTATAATCAATGTCTTGTCTTTGGTTAAAACCCTTAGCAACAAGCCTAGCTTTATACCTTTCTACCTGGCCTTCAAAATTATACTTGGTTTTAAAAACCCATTTGCAATCAATTGGCCTATAGCCACATCGTAGTTCAACTAAGTCTCATACTCCGTTATGACACATCGATGCCATCTTATCATACATAGCATCCATCCAACATGAAGAATGAGGACTATTAATGGCCTCCTTAAAAAAGGCAGGATCAAGAGACATACCAGTATTAAATTCATGCTCCTACAAATAGACAATATAATCATCTGAAATTGCTGGTCTACGAATTCTCTGTGATCTCAACAATATCATCAGTCTCCACATCAACATCAACTATAGTGTCAACAACAAGGTCTAGGACAATAGTACTGGTTCCCTCTATCAATGGTGGCACGACCACTAATGGATGAGTAATCTGAACAGGTATCACAACACGTTCCTCCCTAAATACAACTTCACGTGGCGCGAAACTCCCATTGTCACTAACATCCTCAAAGAAAATGGCTCGATCAAATTCAATGACTTTAGTAACATTAGAAGGGCAATAGAATCTAGAGCCTCTTGATCCCACACAGTAGCCAACAAAATAATCAGTAATTGTCTTAGGATCAAGTTTCTTCTACTGAGGATTATAAGGCCTTATTTCCGCTTTCCAGCCCCAAACATCGAAATGATGCAAACTAGGCCTCTTACCTGACCATAAGGAGTTTTAGGAACTGACTTACTTGATACTTGATTCAAAATATATGCAACGGTTTTCAAAGCCTCACCCCACAAAAATTCAGGCAAAGTGGAATGACGAAGCATACACTGCACGATATCCATAAGTGTACGATTTCTTCTTTCTACAATACCATTCTGTTCAGGAGTTCCAGGCATTGTATATTGAGATTCGATACCACATGCCTCAAGAAATCTAGCAAAAGGTCCAAAAATTTTTCCAGTTTCATCATATCTCCCATAAAATTCACCTCCTTTATTTGATCTTATCGCTTTGATTTTCTTATTTTTTTGGAGTTCCACAGTAGCCTTAAAAACCTTAAAAGCTTCCAATGAGTCTGATTTTTCTCGAATAAGCTCAATACAATCATAGCGAAAATAATCATCAATAAAGGTAATGAAGTATCTATAATATCCCAAAGCTGCAAGTGAAATGGGACCACAAATATCAGTATGGATTAAATCTAGAATATCCAGACTTCTGCTAATCTTTTGCTTTTTAGTTTTCACTGGAAGCTTCCCTTTGATACAAGCAACACAAGTTTCAAAATTAGAAAAATTCAAGTCAACTAGAATGCCATCTTTAATCAACCTCTCCATTCTTTCTCTAGAAATATGACCCAACATTTTGTGCCACAACACGAAAGAGTTTTTATTGGATCCAGTACATTTAAAACCAACTACAACATTCATAACAGAGACACTAGAAGAAGCATGATCTAAAGTAGGAAGCAAATCAATTTTATACAAACCATCAAATAAAGTAGCAATACCAACCACAATAGAGTCATAAAAGATTGTAGCCTTTCCATTTCCAAAATGAAAAACATAACCACATTTGTCCAAAATAGAAACAGAGATAAGATTTCTTCTGATGGAAGGTATAAAAGCAGTATCAGACAAGTTCAAATGCTTAGAAGCCAAAATAAGTCTGACAGCACCAATATGTTCAACTTTAACCTTTACACAATTGCCCATATTTACTACCAACTTTGAATCAATTGGTCTTCTGCGGTTTCTTAATTCCTGTAAAGAATTTATAGTGTGAATGGTTGCACCTGTATCTAGCCACCAAGTATCAGAAGACACATCAACTAGATTAGACTCAAAACGCACTAGTAGCGAGCGTGTACCTTTCTTGTCTAACCAAGTCTTAAATCTCCTACAATCAACCATCTTGTACCCAAACAAATGACAGAAGTTGCACCTTCCCTTACAAACTTCATTCTTAGGCCCATTTGGAACACTTACACTAGCTTGCTGAGAAGGTCTCCTAGATTTCTTCATCTTACAGGAGATGCTACTATTACCCTTGAAGAACTTCTTCTTCCCTTTATCAACAGTTACCATGAAAGCAGCATGAGACTTGGCCTTTTTCATCATCTCCTCTTCTTGAGTTACTATAGCAGTCATTTCACTCAAGATTCATTCGTCTTTCTGAGCATTATAAGTGGTGTTGGTGCATCAAACTGAGGTAGCAAAGATTCAAGCACTTGCCATAGAGGAAAGCTATCTGCTAACTCAACTTTCATTCCTTTGAGTTTGTTAAAGAAATGAGTAAGCTTCATGATGTGCTCTCGGACTCCACTAACCCCATCATAGGTTGTGGTAGTAAGAAGTTTCATTAGAGTTCCCTTTTCTGCCTTATCAAACTTAGTAAATTTCTTCCCAATGGCATCAAGATATTCTTTAGCACTATTTGTATCAGCTATGCTATGCCTGATAGACTTGTCAATAGTATACTTCATAATCATGAGATAAGTCCTATTAGAATGCACCCACTGCTCATAACGAGTCTTTTCAACTGCAAAACTTTCACTAGTGGGTTCAACGGGCGCATTGACCCTCAAAGCCAAATCCAAATTCATGATAACCAAATTAATAGTGAAAGACTCATACCAATCCTCATAATTGGTTCCCGTTAAACTCTTGATGGCAGACAAAGAGAGAGACAGAGCCACATTGCCATGAGCTGAGGAGAATATAACAAAATTTATTATGCATGTGGAGGAAGAAACATGCACCCATAAATGTCTCCATTAGGCAATCTTATATCTATGCTAAAGTCTTATTCAAAATAGACTCTTACACACTATGCTAAAGCCCAAGATACATAAAAGTCTATTATGCATGATAAAGCAAAATAATTAAATACAAGAACTTGAAATGACCCACTACCGAGAGGATAGGACTAGGCCACCAAATGCCAAGCACTTAACTATTATCTTTATCATCCTAAACATCCTACCAAAAAATGGTTTGCCGACGGGGTAAAAATTCACTATCTGTATGGATCTTAATATAATGTCATTAAGCAGAAGCATGATCAATATAACAACTCCGATAATTTATCATGACTAGTCCCATGAGAGGTGAGTATATACCCACTCCAAACCATCAGTATTACAACAAAAAGGACAAAAAAAAAAAATCAAAAGTATCTTGATACAAGATTCTTTATTGCCATAATATATATATATATATATAATAGCACATGAACAATCAGTACTATTATCCTCCTTCTTCCATTTCTTTTCTTTTTTTCTTTTTTTTATGGCATCTGAACAAATCTTTAATATTTAGAACAAGAGGAACCTTTTGCAAATTGAAAAGGAAAAAGCTTCAAGAGCCTAGCGCCCCCACCCAATTTTCAATATCCAATAAACACATGGAACAAATGATAAAGCTCCAGAGAAAAAAAAAAAAAAAATTACTCCACCAAGTTGCTTTATTATACTGGTTTGCCAAATTTGTAGCAAGTTACCGAAAATCAAGAGCTAGAGTCAAGTCACCGAAAATCAACCCCACGCATAGAAGAGCTAGCAAGTCACAACAACTAAAAGTAAAGAAACACAATCATGAAAAATAGGAAGAAGGCTCTAATACGAACTGTTAGATTCACAAGATGTGATAATTTCTTCCCATACNATTGAAAAGGAAAAAGCTTCAAGAGCCTAGCGCCCCCACCCAATTTTCAATATCCAATAAACACATGGAACAAATGATAAAGCTCCAGAGAAAAAAAAAAAAAAAAAATTACTCCACCAAGTTGCTTTATTATACTGGTTTGCCAAATTTGTAGCAAGTTACCGAAAATCAAGAGCTAGAGTCAAGTCACCGAAAATCAACCCCACGCATAGAAGAGCTAGCAAGTCACAACAACTAAAAGTAAAGAAACACAATCATGAAAAATAGGAAGAAGGCTCTAATACGAACTGTTAGATTCACAAGATGTGATAATTTCTTCCCATAAATCAAAGCATATGTTCAATAAAATTGAGAGTTCATACCTCCAATAACTTGTCATGGATTTTTCATAGAGCTTTAGGGAAGGAGAAAATTTTTCCAACTATGGAGAGAACTACTCTCTACCCCTCTTTTCTGATTTTTGGTTCTTGCCCTAAGAGATATAAGAGGAAAAGCAAAAAAAAAAAAAAAACCCTAAATAGAACTTAATGGGCTAATTCCATTTTAAAATGGGGTGAGAGTAAGGGTCTCTATATGTGTCTATTAAAATGGCCCATCTCATTATGGGCTCAATGACTAAATGTTAATGATAGTCCATTGTTTATAAAAATAAATACAACAAATCTTTCATCAAATGTTTTAGCCATGCAATAAATCCTCAATGAACATTCAAAAGCATATGTCATATACACTCCATAAGATTTTCGGACCAAAATATGTGTATTAACTTGGTCAAAAACTCTAAAATACAACACACTCCCTAGTTTAACATCCAGAATGACTTTTCCATGGTTAAAAAAGCTTTTGACTAACAAAAAGACCACTAAACACAACAAATAATATATCCACAGAAACTAAACTCAAAGACAAACAACTTTCATGCAGGAATCATTGCGACAAAATACTTACAAAGGGTTGAGAAGTGCCATGCAAAATGACTCAGAAAACTATACAAGAGTGCTCTTTTGGGTTTCTCTCTAAGAACGGGGTGAAGAAGTGATAAAATGAAGTGAAATATATCTTGCACAAATTTAGAATTCTAGAAGGGGGAGTTATGGGCTTGAATGATCTTTGATTGGAGGTGCATATGTCACATAAAGTGAAATATACTGAAGGCAAGGACTGCTTGCTGCTGCCGTGTGATATGAAGGGAGATGAGGTGGTTTTCCCCTCTCACATCAAGGCACTATTGGGTGCAGCCAAGGGAAGTGGATGGCCTACCATGTGGGGGAGAAAGCTTCTTCAAGAAGTTTTGCCAAGGTGGCCAAATTCGTGGGCCTCAACCAAGTGGGCTTCAATTTAGGGTTTAGAGAGGGTTTGGGATGCTATCAAGCTCAAATCCAATTTTTCTTGACCCTATTAAAATTCATAAGTTTAAAGGGTTGGATAATGATATCATAACATGAATTTGAAAAACTAATAGCATGTCAAAGTGGTTTAATCAAGTGATTAAACACAATACTAGAAATTAGATCAAATAGGGTTTGGAGGCCAACTTTAGAGTTTGGGGAAACTGTTTAGGGTTTCAGTTTCAACAAAACTTTTGGAGTTTAAAATGGATTCAAACCATTTAGGATTTCATTAGGGTTGAAACCCTCTTTGGTTCGGCACAATTTGCTTGATCAGATGGAAAACAGGGTTTTCATTAGGTGGCATGATCTTACACCTTGATTCGTTCACAAACCATCTCATTGTTCCTCTTTGTGCCAAGTGTCCAATATTATTCACCAAGTGTGATTAAGATCCTGCTAAGTGTCCGAATAAAAATTTTATAATCTAATTTGGACATTCCACATTATCATTTTGAAACACTGCAATAGATGCTGCTATAGAAGTTAGTATTCACTCCGGGAAAGTTAAACATAAATTTTACACTATAAAACCCTAAATATTTATACAAACCAAAATGTGTAATTCATTTATTGAAATTCAATCCCGAAGTGCCTCGAAATAAGCAAAATGCATTTTCGAGCAAAACTAAATGGGATTATGGTGTCATAAAATCCTAAATAATCAACTAAGTCTAGTGGCGCAGATCATAACTCAATCTGACACTTCTAACTACATCAAATAAATAAAAATAGCACTTCTGACACAATAGTGAGTGATAACTCTGGTTATTCTGACAGATTAAAACCTACACGATTAGTTGATTCGTGAAAAACTTACGATATTTTCATGAGGTTTCTAAAGCCTATAGAAATTCCACCATTGAATTTCTAGCTGGCTGTTACAATACATTTTGCCACCAAATTCACGATGTTAGAAAATTCTCATCGCAAATAATTATATTAGACAAAATTTTATTTGTCACGAGTTTTAATCCGTGAAAATTAAAGATTTTTTCTCACAAAATTAAGATCATCAAAAAAAGTTTGTAGATAATATTTTTTTACAGTAACATGCATTCATTAGTGACGAAGTTGGTTGGTGACAAAAAATTTAAAATCTTAAATATAAACCCAACTTCTTCTCTTTTCCCTCTCATTTACCATCTCTCTCTCTCTCTCTCTCTCTCTCTCTCTCTCAGCCAACAGCCCCCTTCCCTCTTCCCACTCTTCTCCTTTGGCCACAGCGGTGCCCACGCAGTGCAGCCATGCAATTGCAGGCGTCAACCTCCCTCAGCCCCCACGTCGTCGGCCTTCCCCCCTCCATCTCGAAACAGCCCCCCCTCACCTAATCTGCTTTCCTCTTCAGCCTAGCACCACCACAACCACCCATCGTCGTAGACCACCACCTCGCCGGCCTTCCCGCACGCCTCCCTCCCTCTCCTCCTCACCGAATCCAGCCCCCTCCCTACATGAGTTCTTTACTGTCGCACAGCCCTAATCCGCCGCCAACAGCTACCACACCACCTCCTCGAGGCTACTAGCCATCCACCGGCACCCCTTTCTCCCCCATGGCCAGCCCGAGTCCCCTTTCCTCTCAGATCTATGTATACCTCTCTCTCCCTCTCCTACGTGTGTCACGGCCTCCACCACCCATTTTGGGTTCTACTCCGCAGCCACCACCCATTTTGTTTTTGTAGTTCTATCACACTCATTCTTTATTGTGTAGTGAATTGTGTAGATAGAATCTTTAGTGTGGATAAGAAATCTATAGAACCATTACTACTTCAAAACAAGGTAAGCTTCTATGGCTTGATGAATTATTATTAGTTTGTTAACGTTTCAAATGCAGTTCCCAACTTTTGATAAGCTATGCTATGTTGTAAATTGCATATGTGAAGAGTGTGCTCTAATTGTGCTAGTTGAATATGTATATACTATGAACGATTAGTTGAATATGATGACATGATGTTGTGTACACAGAAACAAACTTGCATGCTTTTTATTGTGATAAGATCTTAGTTACTCTATCCCTAATGATGGAAGTAGATCTTTGCAATACAGGTTTTAGACTCAAATTGATCGTAGCCGAGAAATGGGTAAAAATCTAAAGTAAAGTTAATCACTTATAGTAAAGCAGTCCTCTTAAGCCTAATTTCTTATTGTTCTAGTTTTTCTTGTAATGATGGCTTATGCTCTGATAATCTAGATTGGGATGGGAAGAAATCCTACTAACTAAAGTTGTGGCTTGGGTAGTTTTAATCTTTGAATTTAATAGTTGCTAGCTTTTTTTTTTACCACTTATTTGGTTTTAGATGCNTTTTTTTTTTTTTTTTTTTTTTTTTTTTTTTTTTTTTTTTTTTTTTTTTTTTTTTTTTTGTATAAGGGCTGCTACAGTTGGTAGCTAGCAATTAAAGTGGGAATATGAGAGGGATCAAGGTAGGCCAACCCGGTAATCAAAGTACTTCATTAATCTAATTTGTGTTCAGAGTAGTTTTCTTTTTCCCAGTTTTTTGTCGTCTCTTATTTATAAACCTAGAGATTTCCACATATGTGTACTTAGTCAATGTGGTCAAATGCAGTTGTAAACTTCTCTAGTTTTACTTTTCTGCAGTTGTAAGCTTTCCTAGTTTTACTTTGGGGTTCTTTTGCTTTCAGCTCTACTTAAGTGCATAATATATTATTACCGACGTTAGTGTATTGGTAATATATTATTCACATTTTTTGTATTTTAGTTGTATGGTTTTGATACTGTTTTACTAGTATTTTTTTTATTTCATAAAAGACTATTTCTGGTGATCATAAATCGCCGGAAATATGTTTTTGGTCAAGCAATTTCCACCGCGGTAGATAAGTATTTCCTATCCCAGTTAATTGTGGTTGGTATACTTTTTGCGATGAAAGTTTGCACTTTTTGCAAGGAAAAGAATCGCCGCAAAAAGAGTATTTCTGACATATATTTCACTCGTAGCTTTAAGTACTAAAACTTGCCAAGCATTTTTTAGGAGTCAGCTACGACTTCAATGGCGGGAAAAAGTTATTTTGAACGAAAATATGGACTAATTGCGACAAAATCACTCGAGGAAAAAAAGCTAATTTGTTGTAGTAAAAATAAATAATATCAATTCGAGTCCCCTTAGGGTCACTAAAGGTTTACCTGGTTGTTAACTTCAGGGCCTCATGAGATTAGTCAAGATGCGCACAAGTTGGTCCGAACACCCACTATTATAAAAATATAAAAGATATAAAATAAATACTAAAATTTATATCTTCCAATCAACTTAGTTAATTTAATAAAGGCCCAAACTTATGCATTACAAACCACAATAATTTTGAAGATTAAGCACAAGAGTTTTTAATATCCATCTCTCTCATATATATAGAGATTTTTGATAAACAAAACAGCCAATTACTTCTAATTAAACACAGTACTAGTAAGTAAGATACGCAGTAATCTGCAGCAGAGTCTCGACTCCATCACTGTCATGCTGGTTTTTTGCCGGAAAAGTCTTTACCGTGGCATAACCCCTTAGCATTGACATACTTTCCGGTGCCTCCCATGACTGCAAGATGCGATTTCGAGACAGCAGTCCGATGAACACCAATGAAACTGAGGGTATCAGAATAACCTGTTGGCGTGAGCTGTTTTGTAATTAATGAAGAGAGATTTTAGGCATTTGAATTCTGTAAACATCCCGTAAATAAGGGAGGTTAGCGTTAGTCTAGGAGATGGATTTGTATAGCAAAGATTTGTTCTGTAGGGATTATTCTTTCAAATGTATATAACGGAAATGAATAGAGATAAATGAATAAGAGGAAAGATTGAATTTTGGACATGGTCTCAGAGCCAAACTAGATCTGGCTTCCTAAACTGCACCCTATCATCCCTCCATGGCGGACTCTGATGACCCGAACACGTCCGACGACAACTCTAACCTCTCTGATTCTATCCTTGAATTGACTACAAGGATGACCGAGGTTTTGAATAACGCTCGGACTCCGACCCTCACCACTGAAATCTCCGCTACTCTGATCGGCATTAAGTTGGATGGTTCCAACTATGCACTGTGGTCCCAGGTGGTCGAGATGTATATCTCTGCCAAGGACAAACTGGGGTATATCAACGGCGACT
>QEOT01000919.1:116387-134471 GCA_003123785.1 Pterocarya stenoptera | reverse complement strand
TAGGGGTTCGTGTGCCTTCCCTTAGTGGTTGAATTTTTAAGTCGTGTGTATAGCTTGAATGAACCAAGTCCAGCAAATGCTTACCTAGAAGTTTGTCGTATCTATTAATGACGTGTTGGGGCCTCTGCATTATTTTGTTAAAGAATTGCAAAGCGAGCAAGGACAAGGACGTACCAAACTCCTCGTCAGTTATTTTGGATATTTCAAATAACTTCTCAAGGATAAAGAATGGGATTTGATTCTCAAGTCGGAGAAAGTCCATGTAGAATGATGGTAATATCCAAGCCATGGTGGCGAGAGGGTCATCTTGCTCAAACAGTTCTGGATTGTTAACCTTACGAAATATTTCTAGTAGAAAACAACCATCAAGACCATCATTTCGAGGAACTTGACGCTTTCTAGTTGAATAGTCTCAGAATAACACTCTTTGGCATCTGCTTCAAGTGGCTTTATGCTTAGTAAGTAGTCACTCAAGGTTCTACCACTCGTCTCGGTCCTGGAGAGCAAGGAGCCGAGGTACCGCCACTTGTGCTCCTCGATCATCTTGAGGTTTGGCTTGCCGTGGTGGTAGGGCCCGATGGAGACAACGGAGGGCTGGTTTGAATTGCCGATGAACGTGCTGGAGACTTTGAAGATGCAACATTTGTCTTTGCCGGCAGTTGCGCTCAGTAACAGTGGTGTCGTTTTTGAGATCGTGTCTTGAATCATTTCTTGGCAGTTCTTTATCATGTCCTTCATATCAATGACCTGACTTTCTGAAGAAAAAGGATCATACGTTAAAGCATTAATGGATATAAAGCTAGCTAGGTAGTATATCTGTACAAAAAAAATATGGACTAATCCATGGCTGCAATCACTAGACATTAATATAATTGTGTTATTTGAAGACTTTTATACCATACACAATTTATATAAAATAATTTAATTTATAAGATTTAAATTTAAATTTAAAATTTATCTTTAAAATCAAATTATATCAAGTAAATAATATACCGTATAAAGAGTTTTTAAATAGAATTATTCCTTAATTAAATTGTTTGTATTGCAAGTAGATACAAAATAATGAGAAGAGACTAACAATCGGCCGTTGCCGCTGGTAGTAGTACTTATACTCGCTTCTAATCTCGGCAATTGAGAAGGTGTCCGCGATACGGGTTGTGCCTTAGGATCAGTTCTTGATTCGGTCTCGGGAGAACGTGGCCTTGGTTTTCCCCTTTCCTGTTCATGATCTATGACGGGACGGCGATCAACCGTCAATTGAGTGGGTATAATAATGCGGGGTATGATAATTCGTACCATTTCCACCTGTGGAAACTACAAGGAAGTAATGAAGAATAAAAATTAGAATTAATAAAATAAACATATTTTGTTTATATTTTAACACATAAAAATTGTAGGGATCATAATTGCCACATAGAATTGCATATTACAACAAATTAAATGGAATGCCATAAAAAAGAAAGAACGAGAAGCTAGCATGATAAGCATTGAATAGAAACTCAGTAAGGTTAATTGTCATAGAAACTCAGTAAGGTTGTGATTAATTCGGATCCATTAGTTTCTGCTAATTGGTTGTAAATTCCATATACCAGGTCCGATCCATTAAAATTATATATATTTATATAAAGTGCTATAATCACAAATAGCACATACAAAAGTACTCCTACAGACTAATGTGTTTTGATGTGGTACGTTAGATCTACTTTACCATAAGGGAAAAGTTATTATGCCCTCTACTTTTGACTGCCCTAGTTGACCGCTAGTCAAATTTGTTTTATTTAGTGATTAAGGAAGTGATTTTAAGTGTATTTGTGTATTTTTTTATTTTTTAAAAATATTTAAATATATTAAAAAAATGTGAAAAAAAAGGAAAAAAAAAAAAAAAGCCTGTGGTAAACCCTACGCAGCATAGTAGCCTTACCTTTACCATAAAAATATTTTTATGGTAAAGTAGACACGTTAGCTTGTAGGATTACTTTTGTGGAATCTCTTTATCTCGATAACACTTCTCTATATATATAGGTAGCCAATGAAAGGTTCTAACCTGGAATATAATAGAGCAGATGTTCTATGAACACGTGATTATATAAGGAGAAATTATATTTGCATTCTAAAATGTGCAAGTCTTTTACACTCCTTTTGAAAAAAGTGGATAAATTTGAGACCTACACTAAAACAATCACTTTTTTCAAAGGAATATGCATGGCTTCCACACTCTAAAATTGTATCTAGCATTACTCATATATAAGATTCTTGGTTAAGCTGATATTGATATATATATATAATTAATATTACTACAAGAAAACTACTTATTTGCGACCAGTTAATTCCAGTGAAATGACTATTTGCAACTAAAATTGGTTGCAAATAGTCTTTTGGTTGCAATAAATAAATCACAAAAGTCCGTTTTTCTTGTAGTATAGTAATTAGCTAGTTTTGGTTATCTAAAAATGATTAGATTGATAAATAAAATGACTAAAACACAACATATATATATATATATAGATAAATGGGCATGTTTAAGCATTAATACTCATCCTATAACCTACTCCTAATTTGTGAAACAAATCAAGTCCAAGCTAATTAATTCTGGTACTGAGTGAGAGAACTTACATGAAGCAGAAATTGCTTAATTTGTTAAATACCAAGTCCTTGAAATGCTGGGATTCCCGATTTCTTTATCAACCAAGAAGCAAATTAAATGAACATGAAATTATATTCCAAAAAGAGTGCAAGCTCAGCTCATCATATGGGTGTAAGGTAAGCATAAGTATTTAACTTTTATTATTTTTCATTAAAAAAGAGTGATGAAAAGTTACTTAATTTGGGGAAGGAAGAATCGGCAATGGTACGTTGGCTATGAATAATTATCATATATATGCCAAATTAGCCTTTATCCTTTGGCAGTGCGGCGAAGTTAGGAACGGAATTTACCAGCTGATCGCTTTTGCAGGCATCATACTAAAATGATTAACAATCTGTAGTTTTTTATGCTAAAAATAAAACAAAAAACTGTAGTTTTGAAATTATTATCCAGTCTTTATATTATTCTCTTTTCATTTTATATGATATTTAATCATTGGAAAATTATTTATTCTTTTATATTAATCATTTGATATCAAGTAAGGAAACTTATGGGTATCATTTTAATTAGGATTCTTTAGATTTTGTTGAAAGTAATTAATTGATTAAGTTTAGATCAAATTTGTTAAGTTTTATACTAACTTGTTCACGAACATGAGTCTCTCTCTAACCGTTTTCTTTGAAAACGACTGAGAGGAGTTTGTTAGTCCGTTTCTTGCTGCTGCAGATCCGAGCTACTGCTGAAGGAAGTGAGGGTTGTATCTGCGCGCCATGGCGGGTAGAGGTGAGGGTATGGAGGAAATGACAAGGATCTGGGAACGATTGAAGCTGAGCGAGGAAGAAAACATACCCATAGGGGTTAACTGTAGGTATTCGGAAAAAATAAAAAATAAGGGGAAGAGAAGTGTAGTTGGGAAAATCTGTTCGGCGAGAAAGATAGGGAAGGAAATTGTGAGATCAACAATGGAGAAAATATGGAGAGTAGGGAGACAGATGGAATTTCAGGAGTTTGGGACCAACTGTTTTATCATCATCTTTGCATCGATGAGTGATAAAGAGAAAGTTATGAGTGGCTGCCCATGGCTCTTTGATAACTTTTTGTTTGTGATTAAGGATTATGATGGTGAAACACAACCGCATCTGATGGAGTTTGATCAGGAGTGTTTCTGGATCCAGATGCTCAATTTACCACTAAGCTGTATGACGAAAGGGATGGGTGAACAGATTGGTGGTTCTGTGGGGATTGTGAAGGGTGTCGATGTTAATGAGGATGGTTTGGCTTGGGGTAGAGTCTTAAGGGTTCGCACTGCTTGTGAACTATCAATCAAATTTGTTAATGTAAAATGAGTGTGTTGGCATTTTCATGTGAAAAACTTAGTTAAATTGTGTTGTAACTTGTTGATTGATAATTGGCTAAAGAAAACTAACAAAAAGACAAGGAATTGACATTAGCTCGAAATTCGCTCGTCAATGACTCGAGGGAATGCCAGACATGAAATTATATTCCAAAAAGAGTGCAAGCTCAGCTCATGATCATATGGGCATAAGGAAAGCATAATTTATATACAAGGGGTTTGGGGGAACATGTTGGATTGGGGCAAGACCAAGGGGCAAGGCTGAAAACCCAGAAATGATGTTTTTCAATTTAGATCTCATTATTTTCAATTATATATATTAATTGATGTGGTATATAAAATAATTTAAAAAATATTATTAATGTGACAAAATAAAAGATTATATAATATTATTCGAGAAATATAATCCACAATGTACCATGTAAAACCTATGGCACGTGAAACATAAACCTGCTTGAGTATTTCTTACAAAAGCCTTCCGACATTTTCCCGTGAAAAGCTATTTAATTTAGGAAGAACAATTGGCAATGGTACATTGCTTTGGTCGTTGGCTATAATTATTCACAACATGAGAGCTTTCTTTTTGTTTTGAAAAATGATAAACACACATCACTTTTCACAACATTTTATACAACAATATTTTAAAATGAGGTGTATTTTTGTAAACCACCTTATAAAATCAACACAATTTTACAAAAATACCCATATTTTACAACATGTCTTGTAAAATATGTTGTGAAATGTATTGTTTGTGTATAATTTCTCATTCGTTTTTAGTTACACAATCAAAAGCCTTTATCCTTTGGTAGAGCGGCGAAGTTAGGAACGAAATATTGTACCATAATATGATCGCTTTGTGTAGGCATCATACCATCAAACATACAGTGTCATGAATGTAATGCTTTTGGATACATTGGCATTGAGTGTCCTAAGTACAAAAGGCCAAAGAAAAAGCAATGAATACTTCATTGAGTGACAGGGAATCTGAGTCAAGTGACTCATCTAAGAAAAAATCTCAATTATATGACTTTTGCCTCCTTTGCTGGTGGGCAAAAGAGGCGAAATTCACAACAGTAAAAATGTGTTTGATCATGAGAGCATATTTGGAAATGAATCCGGGTATGAAAATGAGTTGTAGGAAGTTTATGAGAAGCTTTATAAGGAGTGTTTGAACTTGAGGAAACTCAATAAAGAAAATCTTGAGAAGTTATAACTCTGCAAAATTAAAAAGGATTGTCTTCAAGACAAACTAGATGAACTCATGGGTATAGTAGATCAATTGCAAACAAGAAATGTGTCACTTGAAGAAAACGTTAAAATTTTGGAAAATGAATTGATCTTGTCAAACACCAAGCTTAAAATATTCTCTAAATGGAACACAAAAACTTGATAAACTCCTAAGTTTAGGAAAGTCATCTGGTCAGAAGAGTGGTCTAGGGTATATTGAAGAAGGATCTCATGTCCCTTATACTTCACAAGTCTTTCTGGCTAATGTAGGAGAAACAATGTTTATTCTTGCTTCTTCTGAAATAGGACTACTCACCCCTATGAAAAGGGTAAGAAAACCCTTAAATGTGCAAAAGTTTGTTTCACCTCTCAGGAGCTGAAAAGTTCACAAAATGAGCCATGTGTGCCACCATTGTGGGAACATTGGTCACATTTGATCAAACTATTTTTGCAGTACCCAAGTCCCAAGCCCCACGAGTCAGGTCCCAGCCCAGGCTCATGAGGAGCCCAACCTTGGAGGACATGACGTCGTACCATTAACCATGGAACTCACTGTTGCAGGATACTCTTCATGCCAGCAAGTCCACTTCTCTCTCTCTCTCTCTCTCTCTCTCTCACACTCATTCTGTCCTCTGTTTTGGGTTGTACGACTCTCACAAACTCTCTTACTCGTATGTCATTCTCAGTTGGCTTTCCTCGTCGTACACCATCACTGGTGCTTAAGATTTCCTATCGACATTGCCCGTTGCCGAGCTCGTCAACAGTAGGCGTTACCTTTCTCTTTCTCTCTGTGTGTACATGTCTTTACTGAGATTTATAAGTTTAATAATATTTTTAGTTTTTGTTTGAAATTTTCTTTTCTTTTCTTTTCACTACGTAGTCATCCGTTACCACCCTTATTCGAGGGTTTATCATTGTCGACAAACCCAGTCGCTGGACTTTTGGTTGAATGACGGTAAGCACTCTCTGTCTCTTTGTCTCTCTCTCTTTCTCTCTCTCTCTCTCTCTAATTTTTGGATCACTCCGAACTAGATGTCAATCCCTATCCGAGATGTAATGTGGTTTATGGCTGGACATTCAAATTTTACAGCACTTGCTTTAAAATTCAAATTTGTTGTCTTGGGTGGTATAACACAATCTCGATTCTAAGTGCTGCAAGGTAAGGTTCTCATTCAATATTAGTCATTGTCATACATTATCGATGTTCATATTTAAGTTTAACGACATTGCCTTATATCGCAGAACGTCTCCAATGCCCTGGGAAGTGTTGATCCGCTCTCTAACTCCGGGGGCCACACACATGAGGATAGGTAAGATTTTTAGAAAATTAGGCTCTGTTTTTTTTTTTGCATTGTTATGAGTGTGATATAAATGATGTTGGAGTTTTAGATGAGTTAAGTATAATTGATAAAAAAAAAAAAAAAAACCATAAATGGTGTTGCTACTTGATGGGTTGCTGTTGGAAGTAAAAAATATCAGATTTGTGGAGTTGTTGAGTAGAGAAAACTTGATGTCTGCTGCTATATGGTCGAGTAGTTGGCTCACAGGATGAGTGGAGGATGATTTGGTGTGTTATGTGACTTGTTGAATTGATAGGTGGTTGTTGGGGTGATGAGTATGATTTTTTGGATTCAGTTATGTTGGACATGGAATTGGATATGATGGTTGTTTGGGGTTGAGTTAAGTGGCTGTACAAGTTGCTTTATGACTAATGTTGGGGTGTTTCTGTTGGGTCGTTTATAAATTGAACTACTTATAGACTTGTTTTATTCCAACCTTAGGATGGTGGAATTTTGTTAGTTAAGTTTTTGTGCTTATATGGATTATTAACACATTAGTGTATAACTTTCTATTTAGGTTGTAACATTGATAGAGCTCGAATCTAAAGCTTAAGTAACAAGAGTCAGGTAAGGTGGACTCCACTTTGCATAAAAAGAAAATGACCTAAGTTAATTTATGAAAATGTGCTTCATGCATTTTGAAAAGAAATGTGAAAACAACATCAAATATGTGTTCTGGATTTTTTTATAAAATCTGTATAAAAGAGAAAATGTTTCCTGAGATGACTGATGTAGACATCAACAATATTTTGACATGTTATTTCTAAAATGTACAAAAAAGCGAATATGAAATTTAGAAATTTTGTACATGTTTTATGAAGATGTTCTCGACCACCTATGTTGAGTCACCTTCAGGAATAAATTCATGAATCCCTACTTCTTTACAGAAGAGAACATCCACCATCAAGGCATAAGCCTCTGCAGTATATGGAGATAGTGTGAAATTCCTTCTAGCTCTAAGAGTGTCAAGGACCAATCCTTTGCAGTCTCTACGAATTGCTCCAACTCCAATCAAGTTCCTGGATTCATTGATGGTAGCATCCCAATTCATTTTGTATTGTCCCTTTGGAGGTTTCTTCTAGTTTTGAACAATAATTGAGGATGCTAAAGTTGTAGCAGCAGAGATGGTAGTTTTAGTGGTTTTACAGCATCTCAGATCTTTACATGCTTGATGGATAATAGCATTAGGATGTCTGAAAGGTTTTCCATGCAAGAAATCATTTCTCCTAGGCCATATAAGTCTAAAGATCAGCCTAGCTTCTTCTAAAGCCTGAATTGTCACTGTTTCTAACATTTGTTCCCAAATAGATTTAAAATAGGTACCTTCTAGAGATAGTTTCTGTAATGGTATGCTTGCCTGACTCCATAGCACATGCTTAGATGATTCCTCATCTAGATAACAAATGGGACAAAGATTATCATCTATAATTTTTCTCTTATATAGGTTGCTAAAAGTTGGTAGAGCCTCATTACATGCTCTCCACAGGATCATCCTTACAGCATTTGGTACTTGTAGTTTCCACAAAGCTTTCCAAGCTTCTTGTTGATCTTGACCATTTGAGGTACCACTTTCTTGAAAAGCTTGTAGGTCTCTATGAAGGTAGTAGGCACTCTTTACAGAGAAGATGCCATTGCTAGTTCCTTCCCAAGTCATTTGATCCTCTCTATTGCTCATACTAATAGGTATATTTTTAATAACTTCCACTGAATTTTGAAGGAACATTTTAGAAAGCAAATCTTCATCCCAAATTCTGAGAATTGGGTTTATTAAATCAGCCACTTGAATCACTTCATCTGTTCCATAACTGCAATTGTTAGGCAGTAGACAGTGTGGTTGTGGCAACCATCTGTCCTCCCATATCTTCACCTCTGAGCCATTTCCAATCCTCCATAATAGACATTTTTTTAACAGGTTGAGACTAGCTTGCATACTCCTCCAAGCTAGTGAAGGTCTCGATCCCATTTTAGCTTTTAAGAAGGAACCACGAGGGAAGTATTTCTATTTTAAAATGAGGGCAGGAAGTGATTATGGATTTGTAAGTATTTTCCACCCTTGCTTAGCAAGAAGGGCAAGACTGAAATTGTTGAAGTTCCTAAATCCCAATCCACCTTGATCTTTAGCTTTGTTGAGCTTACTCCATTTGACCCAATGAATCTTTGAATGGTCTTCATTGAAACCCCACCAAAATTTCCTTGATAACTGGTCCAGTCTGTTGGTAATAGATAGAGGTAGAAGAAATATCCCCACAGTATAGGTAGGGATGGCTTGTAAAACAGATTTGAGCAGCACCTCCTTCCCAGCTACTGATAAGCAGTTTGTTTTCTAATTAGTAATTCGAGACCACACTCTATCAATAAGGCCATGAAAGGATGCAGTTTTGGCTCTTCTAATCATGGTTGGGAGACCAAGGTATTTCTCAAAAGAACATGTTAAGTGCATTCCAGCAATATGTAGGATAGTTCTCTTGTTCTTAGGTGGGGTATTTTTGCTAAAAAATATGGAAGATTTTTCCTTGTTTAACAACTGACCAGAGGCAAGTTCATATAGAGTTAGTAGTCTCATTAATCTGCTCCATTCAAGAGAGTTGGATTTACAAAAAATCATGCTATCATCAGCAAAGAAGAGATGGTTAACTCTTATAGGACCTCTTCCCATTGGAACGCTAGTAATGCTACCATTCATCTTAGCCTTGTTAAGGAGACATGATAATGCCTCTGCACAGATAATAAAAAGGTAAGGGGAGAGAGGATTCCCTTGCCTTAATCCTCAGGAGGGCTTGAAACTATTTTGAGGTTCACCATTGATGAGAATTGAATAGGAAACTGAAGTAATACAATTCATCACCAATGAGATCCACCTTCTATCAAATCCCAGTTTGCACATCATAGAGGATAGAAAAGACCACTCCACACGATCATATGCTTTGCTCATATCAAGTTTGAGAGCCATGAATCCAGATTTTCCTTGCATTCTAGTTGACATTGAGTGAAGAGTTTCATAAGCCACCAAGATATTGTCAATTATGTTGCTGCCTGGCACAAAAGCACTTTGATTTATAGAAATGATGTTAGGTAATACAACCTTTAGCCTATTTGATATCATATTTGCAACAATTTTGTAGATTACATTGCATAAGCTAAAAGGTCTGAAATCTGAGACTTTCATGGGATTTTTAACCTTTGGAATCAATGTGATGAAAGTATCATTGACAACTTCCAAGGATTCTCCATTGTTCAAAATTTTGAGAGCAAAGCAGCATACATCTTTGCCAATTAGATCCCTATTAGATTGATCAAAGAAAGCTGGAAATCCATCAGGGCCTGGAGAGCCTAACCCAATCATCTAAAATACAACCACTTTGACCTCCCCTTCAGTTAATTCCTTCAAGAGCATCTCATTCATCTCTGGTGTTACTTTGTTGGGTGTATTCATGAGACATTATGCTATGGTAGATGGATGAGAAGTGGAGAAAAGATTTGAGAAATAATTAGAGAAAATAGATACAATCTGTTGTTTTCCAGTCACCAACACATTTCTGTTGTCCAAAACTTGAGAAATTATGTTTATAGTCCTTCTATGAGTGGCATGTAGGTGGTAAAATTTGGTGTTTTTATCTCCCATTTGTAGCCAATGTTGTTTCGCCCTTTGTTTCCATTTAAGATCCTCCTTGGCTAGATATTTATCAATTTCAGCTTGTAAGTAGAAAACAGACTCTACATGATCTCCCCTCCCTTCTTCTTGTAACTCACTAAGTCTTTTCAATTTCTACTTGATATCACCAGGAACCTTCCTGTTTGCTCTTACATTCCATTGCTTCAGGGCTGAACTGTAGTTGATTAGCCTTTTATTCATAATGGTTGCAGGATCCTCTCCAATAGCAGCTTTTCCCCAAGCTTCCTTTATGGTATTAGCACATCCATCCTTTAAAGACCAGGCTGCCTCAAATCTAAAACATTTGGGTTTAGAGTTGCTTTGGAACCTGTTATTACCTAAAAGGATAGATAAAGGTGAATGGTCTGATTTCACAGCAGGTTCGACATTGTAGCTGGCATCCTGGAACATTAACTTCCATGCTGGATTGGAAAGTGCTCGATCTAGTTTTTCTTTTGTAAAGTTTTGATCTCTTCTGTTGTTTGCCTAAGTGAATCTTAATCCTCTAGTCAGAATAGATTTTAAAGAACACCATTCAAGAGTATTTCTAAAAATATCCATTTGTTTGTAAGGCCTAGGACCACCCCCTTCCTTCTCAGCTTGGCAAGTTATTTCATTGAAGTAACCACAGCAAAACCATGGAGTGGAGTCCATAGGTTTGAGGGATTTTAAGAAATCCCATCTCATATTTCTTTTAAGAGTATCTGGATCACCATAGAATCTTGTGAAGATTCAGGTTTGAGCCAATTGATCACTTGGCTATTTTATCTTATATTATTTTATTGTTATATAAAAAAAAATAGCTATTCCAATATAGAGACTTATGTGAATGAAATAGTTAAAAGTCAAATTCATTTCATATTTATCAGAAGTGTGCTTTAATTAGAGAAGAACTACTTACTTAATTGCCCGTAGGCAGTGAATTTAATGACTGAAAAAAAAGGAAAAAAAAGAAAGAAGAGAAAATAGATTGTAGTAGTCAATGTAAACTGCTTCTTTGAATCTACAAATTGTTTTATGGCTATTTTCTACATTTTTTTGGTGAAGCTTTTCCTATGATACGTGTCCTTTTGGGTTAATGTCTCCTTCAATGTCTACTTCAATTTTCATTTTTGTTTTTGTCATCGTTTTTCTCTTTTCTTGTTTGTAAAGGCACGTAGCATTAGTTTAATGCAGCATGCTTCTGTGTTAGGGAGTTTGAACTTTGAACCACTGTCAAAGCAGAGGACAAGGGCCATAACAGAATGCACAAAAGCATCACTTCCATCAACACCGCACCGCACCGCACCTTGCCCACTTCCATCTCGCCATTCCAAGACTGCAACCCTTCCACTCCAGCACCTTCTCAACCCATAACAGATGAGTCTCTGGAACTACGTCGTTACGGGTCACAAGCCCACCAACGTGACCCACTCGTGCGTCGGCAATTTCACCAGCTCGCAGAAGCTCAACCTCATTATAGCGTATGCTTTCCCCCCTCTCTCTGTCTATCGAAGTGTTCCTGTCATTCGTATTTGGCGTTTGCTCTTCCTAATTAGGGTTTTCGCCTTCAGTTTGATTGAGTAATTCATGTATTCGGTTCAAATGTATCAAATTTTTTACAAGATTAACGAGTGATTGCTTATATTATGCCTTTTCTTTTAGCAATGCCTGCGAAAATATATAAGCATATCTTTTTGTAGCCTTGTCTGTAAAACTTCTGGCTTTGTACCATGATGTGATGGGGGTATTCAGGATCTCTCTCGATAGTAAAAAAAATGCAATTTTTTGTCCACGAGATGAAGTAATTGCTGGCTGTATTCGAGTAGTAGGGCACTCTGTGTATGATCGATCATTTTACGCGCATACGCTTGATCGCTCTAAAATTTTATTGGGGATAAATATGGAAATGTGTATTCTCCTTCGTTGGAGTAAATTTTATCATACTTTTACTAGTTACGGTGCACCTTAGTGGTTAAAAGACGAGTTTGAAAGATTATGTTTTTGTCTAAAGATGGTAGGACTTGATCAGGAGTACCTTTTCCAATTGCCTACATATTTCATATCAGTGTTTGCGCTTCCCACTTGTGTGGCCAATAGAGTAGAGAAGATGCAACGGGACTTTCTGTGGAGTAGGCTAGGTGAAGAGTTCAAATTTTACCTTGTAAACAGGGCCAAGTTGGCGTTGGTGACCAACATACGATGGAGGTCTTGTTGGAAAGTCGTAGTGGATTCCAAATTTGGTTGTGCTTGGGCTGAGTGGTGTTTTAATGAAGCTCATGGACCCTGTGGGGTGGGGTTGTAGAATCATCAGAAGAGATTGGGGGATTTTCTCTTTTCATACCAGACTTGTGGTGAGCGACGGCTCTATGTGGAAATTCTGACATGAATTATGGTGTGGAAACAGGGCCCTTAAGGAAGCTTTACCTGGGGTATTTCCTATAGCCAGTATACTATAGACCCCAGTGGTTAATGTGTTGAGATCTCCGATGATGCCGCTTAGTGGAATGTTACCTTTTTCAAATCCTCCTATAGTATGGAGGTTGATTACTTCACATAATTTTTCAATCCCTTGTACCGCACAAGATTTTGTCTTGGAGGTCTCTTTGGATCCCTTCCAAGAATAGGTATAACCCAAGTACAGAAGACGTATACAAGAGGTTGTGTCCTTTGTTTGTTTTAATTAAATATTCAATTACTTTTTAAATGAAGGGTGGGTTTGGGATGGCATTAGACTCAGATATCCTGGATTCAATTCTACGTTAGGAGTGCCCTTGGGTTACTTGATACACAGTTCAGCAGGTGGATCATGTGCCCGGGTTTTACTTCCCATGGGTGGGTAGGAAGGGTCCTGTCTTGGAGAGGCTTCACATCATAAAATAAATCTTATCATGCTTTGTGTTTCTACTCATGTTTCTCTTGTATTTATGTCCCAATAAGTAGTGTTTATCTTTTTAATCCTGAGGGGTAGCTCAGCTGGTCCGGCCTTGGGTTTGCTCCCTAATGGTCACCTGTTCGAGTCCCCTTATGGCCACTGGAGGTTTACCTGGTCGTTAACTTCAGAGTCCCGTGGGATTAGTTGAGGTGCTGGCAAGCTGGCCCGGACACCCTCGGTTATAAAAAAAATAATAATAATAAGTAGAACTTTTTTTTTACATTCACCCATAATACAGGGCTTACTCATAGTTCATATTATTTTCAGGAAATGCACTCGAATCGAAATTCATTTGCTTACTGATCAGGGCTTGCAGGTACATCAATATCCTCTTTATGTTTCCTTTTTTTTCCTACATTTTATTTTAGCTTCTCTCTCTCTCTCTAAGGAGTTAAGACTGTTAGAGATTGTATGCAATTATTTCTCTGTCTACTTTCTCTGTATTGTTCTTTTGGCTTCTGATTGATCAGCTGACACTAAATCTTGTTCGACTATGTTTTGTGAAATAGGGTTTCATCATCATGATTGTTGAGATATTATTTCATTCTCCATCAGTTTAGTGAATGTTGTCTTTAATTAAAAATTCTGAACTATTGGATACTTATGCTATTATGGGTTTGAATTATAATTTCACTGTGAAGCAATCTCTGCATCTATATTTATTTTTGTTTAATTGATTTAGGTGATGACAAACAACTAAGGTTGCGTTTGGGTAGTGAGGTATTCTCAGGTATTCTGTGAATAGTAGTGAAAAAGTAATTATAGAATATTGAATGGTAGTGAAAAGTAGGTGAAAAGTAATAATAAAATAATAAATAGTAGTGAGGTATTTTGAGGAGTACCCAAACTAGGCTTAAGACAGGAAAAAGTGATAGAAAAGGAACTATTCAATGGAATATTCTTATAACTAGAGTTGTTTAAGATAGGGAGGTGGATTCCTTTTCTTCTTTATTGAGATGTATAATTTTAGAGTAAGACAGAGGCGTGGATACTTTTTGTTGGATCCCATACAAGAATTGTAAGTTTGATGTGAAGTCATACTATAAGGTTTTGACATTACCCATGGGCTTCCCATTTTCTTGAACGAGCATTTGGAGAGCGAAGGCTCCAAGAGTGAACTTTTGTGTGTGTGGAAAGCGGGTTAGGGACAGATATTGATGTTAGATAACCTGAGGAAGTGGAACATCATAATGGCAAATCTGTCTTGTTGTATGTGTAAGAAGAAGGCAGAATATGTTGATCATCTTTGTCTTCATTGTGTGGAAGACAACTTATTTGTGTTTGTTTGGAGTGGTTTGCTGTTGATTGGGTTATGGGCATGGCAATCTTTTGGTGGTGCCGGGGACCGGCTCCTTTATGTTTGATGTGGTGTATTTGGAGAAGCAGAATGTACAAACTTTTGAAGATAGGGAAGCTTCAATGGTAGAGTTGAAAATGCAAGTCCTAAACCCCCTTTATATATGGATAACATCTCTGGACAGTTAGCTTTTTGTGAGCAGTTATTGGAGGAGCTTTGAACTTTCTTTTTAGTATTTTGTTCCTCTGAGTGTCTTCTATAGATTGTAATGGGCTGAGTTTGCATGATTTGGTTCTCTTCTCCTATTTCTAATCAAGTGTTTATCTTGTTTGCTACTTGTGAACTTGGGCTATGTCTTTTACATTTTTAATATAACTTTTTATTACAGCAAATACATTAAATTTCCATCAATCAAAGTGAAAGGCATCTTTGGATAGTTTGATTATATTTTCAAGAAAAACTTCATGTCCAACTTTGTGATTTTATCTTCATCCGGTTTTCAGCCTTTGTGTCTGCTATTTTTTTTTTTTTCTTGTAAAGTTAGTAATTTTCTCCTGTGCAGCCTATGTTGGATGTGCCAATATATGGGAGAATCGCAACACTTGAACTTTTTCGCCCTCATGTGAGTATCATTATTAATTTCTTTTATTTAATAACTTGCATGGTTCTTTTATGATTTGCATATCTATCTTTGCCTACATTCATACCAGTTGTTTCAAACAGGGTGAGGCGCAGGATTTTCTACTTATTGCAACGGAAAGATACAAATTCTGTGTTCTTCAATGGGATTCCGAGACATCCGAGCTTATTACCAGGTCAAGCTTCAATAACCAAGTTATTACTTTTTTATTTTTTATTGATATCTGGTATTGTTGGAGTTCATCAAGGCATTTTTTCAAATGGTAAACATAGTTTTTGCATCATTTATGTTATAGGACACAATCATTAAATCGTGGACAGTTGAGTCATTATTTTGTGATGTTTTTGTGTTTTACACACTTGTGTAGAATGGGGTCACTTGGTGAGTATGGTGACTGTTTAACATGGAAATTTCTACGTAAACAAAATAAAGATATACTAGTTAGAGTTGTAACTAGCACCAGCAGGGAACAATTTAAGTTCTAACCAGTGATCTGTTGGCACATACTTATGTTGGGTATAAAGCTTTATGGTGGGATCCTTTTATTGGACAGGTTAGCTTTTTGCAGTTATAATTCCCTTTTCGTGTTAGAGATGCCCTTCTGGCTTGTGATATTCTCCCTTAAGTTGTCATTGGTTTGAAAGAAGTATATACACACATGCACTCATATGTTTCATTCTTTATTTTTCCAGAAGTTATGGATATTTTTCTTTAGTGGGTTCTAGGCTCTTGTGACCCAGCGGAGCATTCAGACCTTACAAGAACCCTTTTTCTCTTTCTTGAATAATATGTCAAGAACAAGGCTGGATTACTGTGATGCAATATGTCCCAAATGAAAGTATCTTAGTTGCATTTAGATTAAAGGGAATGAGTGCAAAAACTGTGCATTATGATTAAAAATATATTGTTAATTCAATATCAAAAGAAAGTATCTTCAATTCGAGTATGGGTTGCAAAAGTCCATAATTAATGAAAGATAAAAGTAAAACTGTTGGACAACACAGTACTTTCTGTACATCTGTGTCACGAGGCATAATGCCTCCAGCAATTGTTTAACTGCTGGATATGTTTGTAATTTACGATTGCCTGATATATTTAGTCATGCAAATACTAAATCTCTGCTCCAAGCAAGAGAAAAGAATGGTTTTGTACAACTTGACCCTTCCCCTTACTCCCAAAACAAAAAATAAAAAAGAAGGAAAGAAAACTGTTTGTTATTTTTACAGAATCACTTTTAGTGCTCCCTTCCTTTTTCTTGGGATGCAATAGCGTTTCTGTTAACACTTAAAGTACTACTTTAAATAGGTTTTGCCTTTTACTTTCATGAAAATTACTACTGTTTTGCATGATAAATCCTTAGTACCAGATGAAAACTCTTGATCAGGAAATACGTACAGTTCTTATATGTAAAAAAGAAGGTTGAGAAACTTTCATGGCTCTATGAAACCATTGTAATTCATTGATGAATTTTATTACATTTTCACTAACAAATTTATTCATGTCATTTAGAGCAATGGGGGATGTTTCAGACCCTATTGGTTGCCCTACAGACAATGGGCAGGTATTTATTTTATTCTAGGTTCAGTTCAATCTCTTCATGATTTCGTTTGCTGGGTTTAAAGAATGGCTTAAATAAGTTGATTTTCCTTGGGATGGACATTCATAACATGTTATAGTTTTTACTGAAAATTTAAGCGAATTTCATTGCACCTAACTTCTCTCTTGTTTTTGTTCTTATTCATCTCATTTTTTTCCTGTATTATGCTCTCTGTGCTCAGCTACAACTTATTTGTTCATCAATAAAGTTCAACTTACAAAAAACATTTCTTGTTTTTCTTCAGATTGGCATAATTGATCCAGATTGCAGACTAATTGGACTCCATTTATATGATGAATTGTTCAAGGTATTTGATAAAATGACTTGCAATGTCTATACCTAATATTATTCTAATTTACATTTGAGCAGAATTCTAATCATTGCTATTACATTAAATTTTTAATTTTTTTTACGTTCATACTTCGTTGTTTTCTCAGGTCATTCCGTTTGATAACAAAGGGCAGCTCAAAGAAGCATTTAACATTAGGTATGTTTTTATTGTTCTCTTGATCAATCCCAAACCCTGCATACCTTCAAAGGTTCCAGAGAGACCAATTAATCTGAATAATTTGGTTGATTATGCTAGTGAAGAATTAGTGGGTGCACAATGTATTAACTACTCCCCGTCACTTGGGCCTATTTTGGATAGCCATCTCATCCCATCTCGTCCCATCCCATCTCATCTCATCCCATCCCAAACATCACTTATACACAAACACTTTTCAATTTAAAATCTTCAACCTTTTATCTAATCATTACCTAATCATTACAACTTTCATAAACTTCCAAACAAAATACAAAAAACAATTCAATTTTTTCAAATTCCAAAATAAAATTAATATTAAAAAATTATATTCTAACAATAATTTAACTTCATAATATTTTTATTCAACTTTTTCTCTCTCCTTTATTGAAATCCAATAACACATCTTAACTCGAACCATTTTACTACTATTCACAAACAATTTCATAGATTTTTCATCTCATCTCAACATCCAAACAAGGCCTTATTGTTTGTCTAGGATTACATTTCAAAATGTCCCAAAATATTGTCCAATTTGGAAAGTCAACAAACATAGACTCGAGAACTTTTCTAATACGACCTTTTTTTTTTTTAAGAAAAAGTTGATGGTTTGAATTGCTATAATTATTATTTGAATTTTTAAACAAGGATGTCTTGAAAAATTGTACTTTTTTTATTTGCACTGGGTGTCTGGGGCAAATTCATGACTAATCCCGAGGATGCATAGGCCCTTGGCAAGGATTTTCCCTAAGTGCACCTTGGATAATTTAATAAGAAATTATTTCCCCAGTCCGATGGCTCCAAGAGAGTGAATGCAGAATTTTGAACTCAAGACATTTGGTTTATGTGGCTCACCCCAAGACCACTACGCCACCCATTGGGATTATAAAGTTGTACCTTTTAATTTTAAGGAGAATGCATTAGTTGATGTCTCTTACTTGTTAAAAAAAAAAAAA
>QEOT01000919.1:98095-111409 GCA_003123785.1 Pterocarya stenoptera | reverse complement strand
TACTACTATCATACCTCTCCTCTTGTTATGCCCAAACTCCGAAATGGAGAAGAAGCTGCCATTGTGGTTGCCTCCCCTCTGCACCATTAACACAGCATTCCCAGTTCTACGAGTTCTATAAAACTCAGAAGAGCCCCAAGACACAGCACATTCTTTCACTGTAAAGCCCAACCAACCCAAAGCTTCATGATCCAGAGATATAAATTTCATCCCACGACGACTACTCTCAGTGATTCTCCACCACCTTTCATTCTCCTTTGAAAACACAAATAACTTCTGTTCAATAAAAACATCTCTACGTGTTCCCATCGTAACCCACCAAAAATACTAACCCTGTAATAACCTTCAAAAACCTTCACACCAAACTAGACTACACTCTAATCACCAGCATGAAAAACACCATTGAAAACCAACTCTAACAGCAGAAATCAAAAAACGTAAAAAATGTACGGAGAGAAAAATCTTCTCTCTCTCTTCTAAAAATAGCACACATTGTATAACATTAGAATACTTCAAATGTCAGGAACCAATTCTGGAGAGCTAGGTTTCAAATGGCTACTTAGGCCTTTGGGGCAAGTAGCCTTCATGTAAAATTAATCATTTTTAACAGTGCCAGTACATCAAGTAGTAAATTAGATGGCATCCTTTCATTTTCTGAGTTTTGCAGGATAACAAAGATGCTTGCCATGCTAAAACGTATGAGGTCGCTCTTAAGGATAAAGATTTTGTCGAGGGTCCTTGGTCCCAGAACAATCTTGACAATGGGGCTAATTTAGTAATACCAGTACCTCCACCTCTCTGTGGCGTCATTATCATTGGAGAGAAAACAATTGTCTACTGCAGTGCCAGTGTATTCAAAGCAATCCCAATCAGACCGGTAGGATACCTAGAGTCCTGCTGCTATTGGGTCTTAGCTTTCTTAAAATTTCAATGATTCTCTAATTAAAATTGTTCATTGATATACTATGTTTCTTCCTAATCACGTTGGTGCACACAACAAGTCCATCATAAGAGCCTATGGAAGAGTTGATGCTGATGGTTCTAGGTATTTGCTTGGCGACCATGCTGGGCTACTTCACCTGCTTGTTATAACCCATGAGAAAGAAAAGTAAGTTCTTCTTTCTTGTGTTATGATTAAACAACATACTCTGGAAAAAAAACTTGCTTAATTACAAAACCTAAGGAAATCCTAGTTTAGAATTATTTATTTTGGCGATCACTGGAAGCTTCTCAATGTTTCATCTACATTTCCTTGTAGGGTTACTGGACTCAAAATTGAGCTCTTGGGAGAAACTTCAATTGCATCTACTATATCATATCTTGATAATGCATTTGTATATATTGGGTCAAGCTATGGAGATTCACAGGTGTCGTATTGCATATATGCTTCATATTATAAGTATGTATTCTGAGAGATTTCTTTGTAAGTTCATTTCACATTAATGATCTTGACTCTCTAAGTGACATCTTCTACCTTCTTTCTGAGATGAGAAATCCAGTCTTTATTGGGGGCTGACAAGACGTGGTTCAATGTTATATACATGGTAAACAGCTAGAATAGCTCAGATGTGGCCACAGTAGTATGAAGAATAGGAGTTATTGGGGCTTTTACATTTATTGAAGGCGTTGGCATTTGACATTAAGGAAGATGTTTTAGGGAGGGAGATGCTACCACCTGTTCCTAGTTGCTTGCTCAAGCAATTCAGGGGTTGCAAATTTTAAAAACTACTCTTTTTCTCAACTCTCTTGTAAGAAAAGCCAATAGGTTAACGGATTCTTTTTAGAATGTTTAGAATGACTGACAAATTTTTGTGAGGATGCATTTGAAACCTTGTTTGGCTTCTTTTTTGCGTATCTGCTTTGGTTTATGCCAACTTTAACCTAAAGAAATTTGGATTATTGAATTTCACACACTAATGTTTCTTTTAATTTTAGAAAAAAAGAAATACATACTCTTTTAATGTTTTGTCAATTTTTTGGTTAATTTGATGTTTTAAAATCATTTGTGAGATTCTATGCTTACACTCCATATTGGTGTGTACACAGCTTGTGAAGTTAAATCTTCAGGCTGATGCAAAAGGCTCATACGTGGAGCCGGAGGTACTAGAACGATACGTCAACTTGGGGCCAATTGTTGACTTTTGTGTCGTGGACCTAGAAAGGCAAGGCCAAGGTCAGGTCGTAACTTGCTCTGGAGCTTATAAAGATGGTTCTCTTCGCATTGTTCGAAATGGAATAGGCATCAATGAACAGGTATATCATATTTAATGATTCACCTTTCCACAAAATTTCTTTGAGCATTTGTATGAGTCTAATTTGTGGATGTATACATATAATGGTGTAGGCTTCAGTAGAAATTCAAGGTATTACGGGAATGTGGTCATTAAGATCTTCTACTGATGATCCATTTGACACATTCCTGGTTGTAAGCTTTATCAGTGAGACACGAATTTTGGCAATGAATCTTGAGGACAAGTTGGAAGAAACTGAGATAGAGGGCTTCTGCTCTCAAGTGCAGACTTTTTTTTGCCACGATGCTGTGCACAACCAACTTGTACAAGTACGTTTTTTTATCTTTATCAATCTACCTTCTCTCATGGCCTAAAATTTTAGATATATTTTTTTTTTCGATAAAACTCAACTAGTTGATTGTTCTTTTAGTGAATTTTAGTTTCCTGAGGCATTTGTTTTGGATCTTATTGTGTCATGGGTGAATTGAAATAGTCAGTTGCTTTATAGTTATAATATTAATGTCTTGCATTACGTATGCCTGTTAAGTATTTTTTTTAAGATTTGGAGTTTCAGCTAAAAAATAAGCCAGTGTAACCCTTTCTAGAGCTTTTGTGGAGTCGAATATTTATGTGCCTCTCCAATCTTTTTGTCTATTAATCCCTAGGGGTTGGCATGGTACTTCCAAATCTAAGGTTCGGACCTTGGGTATAAACAATTTCTAGGCACCAAAGGTGCACTTGCGGAAAACTAATTGCCGAGGGCCTATACACCCTAGTAATTAGTGGGGACTTTGTTCTAGACACTTGGTGCCAATAAAAAAATATCTTTTTGTCTCCGAGTCCATGCATGCATGAAAACTTGCATAAACTTTGATTATGTGATGAAACTTAGATTAATAATTTGATTTATGAGATTGAGTTAAAAGGTTATCCAGAAGAAAATCATTGAAAGTGTTGGCATGTCAAATCCGTTGTATTTTTCAAACCATCAGTCTAGTCATTCACTGTTACTTCATCTACTGAAGTGATGGAATTGGTTGATGTGGTAGTAGTTGGTACATTTCTTTTAAAAAAGGAAATACAAAATCAAGAAATGCAAGAAGAGAAATTATGTTACTTATAAAACAAAATCAAGAAAAGAAAAGGAAGACGAGAGCTGCCTGTAGGCAACACTCATTCATTCATGTTCTCAAGAAAGAATTAATAACTGCCTTTGTGGAATTAGATCTGGAGACGGTTGATTTGTTGATAGTTTTGTGTTTAGTATATGCTGGCTGATCAATCATCTTTACAGGTCACCTCAAGCTCTGTGAGACTGGTCAGTTCTACATCTAGAGAGCTGCGGAATGAGTGGAGTTCTCCTTCTGGCTATTCGATTAATGTTGCCACTGCTAATGCCACTCAGGTTATTTTACACCCGTTGGAGCTGGGGTGGAGGCATTATGGAGCCCCTCTCCTCTCTTTCCTTTACTCAAAAATAATTTAATGATCTGATCTTTCTATAATCTATTTATTGTAATGCATCTAATAGAAATAAATCCATTCAAAATGGTTCGCTGCTTAATAATGTTTTTCTTTTCTAAGCAAGTTCACTTGGTAAAACATTGCAAAAAGAAGAGCACACGCTTTCACTTTGTTCAGACTATTGTTCTTAACATCTATTGTGGTGTTTATGAAATGAATGAATTGACAATTTAAGCAGTGCACTCCTGACAGGTTTTATTGGCAACCGGTGGCGGTCATTTAGCTTATCTAGAAATTGGAGATGGTATATTGACAGAAGTAAAACATGCTCAGTTGGAGTATGAGATCTCATGCCTTGACATAAATCCCATCGGTGAGAATCCCAACTATAGTCAGCTCGCTGCTGTTGGGATGTGGACAGATATAAGTGTAAGGATATTTTCACTTCCTGACCTGAATCTTATCACAAGGGAACTCTTGGGCGGAGAAATTATACCTCGGTCCGTTCTTCTCTGTGCCTTGGAAGGGGTATGCACATGCATGAGATTTCTTTCCCTTCATTCCTACTTAACTCAGTTTTTTTAAGTTAATTATTTTGTTTGTGATTATGATTTCTTATTGTACCCCTCATGACATACATTTGAACAGTGAGGGGAATAAGAGTTCGCCAATCCAAATTAATCTTTTGTGATGCTTTGGATTTTACAGATTTGCCACGTTTTTTTTAATGTGGAAAAATGTGTGTAGCACTTCCCTAGTTTATAGACTTTTTAAGTGAGTGCTGCTTCTTTCTTTCAGATATCTTACTTGCTATGTGCCCTTGGTGATGGGCATCTATTAAATTTTCTTTTGAACACTAGCACCGGTGAGCTAACAGATAGGAAAAAAGTCTCTCTTGGGACCCAGCCTATTACTCTTCGTACTTTCTCATCCAAGAATACTACACACGTGTTTGTTGCATCAGATAGGCCAACCGTTATTTATAGTAGCAACAAAAAGCTACTTTACAGTAATGTAAATCTGAAAGAAGTTAGCCATATGTGCCCTTTCAACTCTGCTGCTTTCAGAGACAGGTATTTGTTCTCTTCTCCGATTCTAAGTTACCAGGGCAATATATGATAGTTTTGGTTAATATATGTGAATATATGATTATCGTCTCCTGTATGTATTTCTGTTCACCAAATTTCACCGGAATAGACGGGATGATAATATATCTGTTTTCTAACGAATCAATTTTTCTTTTTTGTTGATTTGTCAACAGCCTTGCAATTGCAAAAGAAGGTGAACTTACTGTTGGTACCATTGTCCAGAAGCTTTACATCCGCTCTATCCCACTTGGGGAGCATGCACGCCGTATCTGTCATCAGGAGCAGTCCAGGACATTTGCCATTTGCAGTGTGAAGTATAACCAGTCCAGTCCAGAAGATTCTGAAATGCATTTCATCCGGCTGCTGGATGACCTGACCTTTGAGTTCATATCTACTTACCCACTTGACACTTTTGAGTATGGTTGCTCCATCCTTAGTTGCTCTTTCTCCGATGATAATAATGTATACTACTGTGTTGGCACTGCTTATGTATTGCCAGAAGGGAGTGAACCAACTAAGGTAATGTTGTCACTTTTGGTCTTTTATTTCGTTTTTGGCTCAAATGTAAAATAAATATGCTGATATTATTCCAAGTTTTGTTATTTCTACATAAAAATTTTCGGGCCGAATACTAGTTTTCGTAGTTGAAGACGGGGGGAAGCTACAGCTTATTACTGAGAAGGAAACTAAGGGGGCTGTTTACACTTTGAATGCCTTTAATGGCAAACTGCTGGCTGCAATTAATCAAAAAATCCAGTTGTACAAATGGATGCTTCGGGATGATGGTTCTCATGTGCTACAATCTGAATGTGGACATCATGGACACATACTTGCACTCTATGTACAAACTCGTGGAGATTTCATTGTTGTTGGTGATCTTATGAAATCAATCTCCTTGTTAATCTATAAGGTAAGTAATTTGCCTTCAATATTTTGCTAACGTATAATTTACCGTCAAGTACAGCAGGCAATGAGGTCGGGCTAGTAGCATCTGCTCCCCTCGTAGATATAGGGTAGAAGGTGTAGTCTAAGCATTGCACATCTGCTGTTTTTTCTGCTCCAACAACAAAAGGCTCCCATTTGGATTTTCAAATAAGTGATTTTGTTTGGGTCCTCTTGGCTGGAAATTCAGTTTTTAGCAGGATTCTTATAGCTACATGTTTTCTTGGCGATTGACAAAATTTATTTGTTATCAGCATGAAGAAGGTGCCATTGAAGAGCGAGCCCGTGACTATAATGCAAATTGGATGTCAGCTGTAGAGATTCTTGATGATGACATTTATCTTGGTGCTGAAAATAAATTCAATCTTTTCACTGTCCGGAAAAATAGCAAAGGTGCTACTGATGAAGAACGGGGCCGGCTTGAGGCAGTTGGCGAGTATCACCTTGGAGAATATGTCAATCGGTTCCGGCATGGTTCCCTTGTCATGCGTTTGCCAGATTCTGATGTGGGTCAGATCCCAGCTGTCATTTTTGGTACTGTCAATGGTGTAATTGGAGTCATCGCTTCACTACCTCAGGAGCAGTACCTCTTTTTAGAGAAGCTTCAATCAAACTTGAGGAAGGTGATAAAGGGTGTTGGGGGGTTGAGCCACGAGCAGTGGAGGTCATTTAACAATGAGAAGAAAACAGTAGATGCCAGAAATTTCTTAGATGGAGATCTGATTGAGTCATTCCTTGCTCTAAATCGTGCTAAGATGGATGATATCTCAAAGGCAATGAATGTTTCAGTTGAGGAGCTTTGCAAGAGAGTTGAAGAGTTGACCAGGTTGCATTGGCACTATGAAGCAGTCGAAGCTTCTTTTTCTTTTTTAAATCATTTTTAGTTATACATGTTTTTGATAAAAAATGGATATTGGTCTTATTCTCAAGTCCCAAAGTCATTCTCTACAACTTTTAAGAATTCTGATTCATCGCTAAAAATGGATCTTCAATTGATGTTTAGGTGGCATCTCTACCTTCTCTTGAAGCAGTTTTCTTGTCCTTTGTGTTTTCTTTTTCTACTCTGATCTTGTTCAACACTCGTTGCTGTTATTTCTTGAATTAACAGTTTGTTGCTCTAATCTAAAGTTTTCCCATCAATTTAAGTGAAAAATACCTGACCTCATAACATATTTAAGCATTTTTTCTATACGCCCTGTTGGGAACTCTAGCTGCCGTATTAGCGAAGCCATTGATTTATGAAATTGTTTCTGTGATACCACGGTTCGTTACACACCATTGTTGGTTGTTTGGTTTGATGGAAAAATGTAGAGAAAATTAAGGAAAGTAGTCATCATGTTCGAGGATGATAGACATTTTGTAGTAAGCTTTTCATTGAGTTTATTACAAGGCCTAATCTTCCATTTCTACAAGGATTGAACTGTAACTACGTAGCCCATAACAGAGGGTTAAAGGACTTCGGGATACCATGCTTGGATGCACTTAGATACTTGTTGCTGATGTGGCACCATTCCATTGGATTTATCCAATTTCGATAAGGTTTCTGAGTTCCTTTGGAAGGCCTAGAAATGCTATTTGTTGAGCTGGAAATGTTCTCTTTAAAAAATATTAAGAGTCAATATAAAAAAAATAATTTTGCCACATGAGTTATATTCATATTTTTTAAAAAGAATATACCGAAACTGCATATTCCATCAGTGCAAATATTATTTCTCTTAAATAATTACATCTTTACTATTTTAAATTGTAATTGAATACAAAACAGTCATCACTATTTATAGAACAATCAGTTGATTTAATAATTATGAAATAAAATCAAGATTATTGTTGGTTTAATATTATCTCCAATTATATTAAATTATAAAATTATTTTTATTACAAAATAAATATAATATTTCACATAAAAAATTGTTAATTTATTTTTATACTATCCTACTTAAGTAAACTCGTTTTTTTCTCCTTCAGAATAAAAAAAAAAAAAAAGGACAATCTTACGTTGGATATGATTTTGGAGACTGAAAAATTCATGTACCAAAAATTAATAGGAAAATGATTTACCCATAACACTTTATACAATATTTTGTACAACAGTGTTATAAAGTAGAGATATTTTTGTAAAATGCTGTTATTTTTATAAGATGATTTACAAAAATACCCCTACTTTATAATACTGTTGTACAATATGTTGTACAAAGTGTTGTGGGTCTATCACTACTCTAATAGCATTTTACAAAAAGATGTCACCCAAAAAGATACTGTAGAGAGGGAGGGGAGGGGCCCATGAACCCAGTTTCAGAGTTCCAAAGATTCTGCATTGATATCTGATATCTTTGTACACCTTGTTAACGAGAATCAACGACAACCTTTCACAACTCTTACGCCACAATTAACGTACTAAACTGCCAAAAAAAAAAAAATCTAACTCATGTCACTAATTTCTTCTTGTTTTGGGTTCAAAATATTATAATTGAATAATGATATATGTACAATTTTTTAAATAATAATATTTTAAATATAAAATAATCCTTTTAAAACAATCTTATATACTTTATAATTTATTTCAAAATAATATTTTCCATATAAAATATAGATGCAAAAAAAGTTATATATGTATAATTTTCCTAATTAATTAACACAAGCGACTTGGACTTAAATTTTCTTAATTAAAATTCGCTACATTTACAATGCTCAATACTTTACTTTCAGCTCAAGGAACTACAAATGCAATCGATTAATTAAATAAAATATTGAACATATAGTACATATAGATATTCGAAACCTCGTGATAATAAAGAGAGAATAGTTTTGCTCATGATTTGGAAGGACATGAGCAGGATGCTGAATCAAAATGTGTGGGAGTTTCAAAGGAATTATAAATGATGGGACAGGTGGGGTAGAAATCCTCATCGATACAATTTCTTGCCGTATATAGGAAGAACCAAGAAGGAGGTCGACAATGGATCGAGCTAACCCCGTATCAAGTGAACAATAAAACCGGGCCGGCTCAAGTATATAAGGCCACTTAGTCCAAGATGATTTGGATCTCTAAGATTATGGCTGTTTGAATTTCAACTAGGCCTGCCTAAGGCCCCATCTTATCCAAGGCTCCCAAAATTAGAAGTGAGATACTTTTTTATTTTAGTTTTTTTTAGAAAAAAATATAAAAATACCATTTCATAAAATAAAAATTTATTTTATTATTATTTTTAATATTTTTTAATGCATGCAAAGCTCCATGATACTAAATTTAATATCTAATACAAGAAATAATTTCATTGGTGCGGGAAAGAGCCATGCAGAAATAATTTCACCAACTAAGTAGCACCTATAAAACAGGGAAGTTATGTTTACGGAAAGAAAAATTCTATACACTATACTACCATCTCACTTTCATCCTACTAAGTAAGATGTGACACATTTATCACCATTAAATGATCATTTATTGTGGGCTTCTTTATCATCTAATGGTGATGAATGAGCCACATACTACTTGGTATTATTAAAATAAGATGAGAGTGTAGTGTATAACATTACTCTTACATAAAACTCCCAATCACATAGGGTGGGAAAGTTATAAAGGTAGTCATAGGTGCTACTTTGTTGGTGAAACTCGGTGTATTTCTTGATTCTAAGGAAGCTTCAAATTGACTAGTCTTTTTGGGGTCCCAACACAGATGGGTCATTTCAATAGAACTCAGATATTCATACGTACGGTAGTAGCCTTTGATGATCATCAAATCTACTATACAGATCATTGGAATAGGATCGTTCACCAAAGCTTGCATACAAGTATTTGTTAACTATAACTCCCATAAAACCATTTTTTGGGTAAGGTTGTTACTGTCAACTAATGTCAACCAATGCTGTGACAGGGCACTAAAGTGCTATTGGCCAGTAGCAAGGTTCACATATACACTTAAACCGGGCACAAAAATATACCACATAAATCGAAAAACTGATTGAACAGAATGATTTTGATGTTTCTCGATAAAAAAGAGTAGGAATAGACAGCAAAAAAGACGTTTTAATGGGAATTTTTTTTTTATGCTACACAACAAGAATGTGTTGACCTATTCAATTTGATATGAGTAGTCATTCTGTTAGGTAGCATTGTTTTTCACGCTGAAGAGTGAGTTCAAAAATGACTTTCTAATAGACTAAAGAGTGAGTTCAATCTTGTCTCGGTGAGATATACAATGGAGGTGGCTGCTGTCTCTCACAATTATCCAATGCGTCTTAAGATTGAAATTGAATGTAGAGGTGGTTGTGATCTATGGACATGATTCCCACATTAGTCTAGTGTTGATTGTAACGGGATATTTTGTTGGGGGTTCCCACCCCCACTTTTTGTATCTTCATTTCAAGTTTAATGAAATCTTATTCACAACAGAAAAAAAAAAAAAAAAATCCATAACATTCAAGTAATTGGTAGTAGCATTACTGCAATACCATTTACATGCGGAAGCCTCAACCCTCTCCACCCTGAAGCACAATATTCTTCCCAAACAAGTTAGGAGTGGATGAGGGAAGGTCAACCTAAAATTGTGGCTAAAGTCAAAACCATGCCAAGCTTGATATCCCTACATTTGACAGAACCAAGCCCAAACAATGGCGAAGAAAATTCAAAATCCTGAAAACCAACAACTTATGATTATCGTGCCAAAACAAAGATGAAACCAGCAATAAAATTCAACAACCCAAAGTATAGTTTAAACTCACATAATATGCTAGACAAAGCACAATTTGAACTCACATATACCAAGTTAACCAACATACTGTAAGGGTAAACCTTTTAAGTCAATAAAGAGACAGCTCTTACCAGCATCACTCCCAACACCTTAAGGCTCTCCTATACCCAAACAACAAAACCATAAAACACAAGGATAAGAAATAGACGTGGAACAACTAGGATGAAAACATATATGCTCAGCACAACCTTTTTACCATCTACCACAAACTGCTTCAGTTGATGAATTCCCTCAACAATTTGGCACTCATAAGCAGCAGGAATCTTGTGGACATTTAGTGCATCAGAAAATACCAAAAGCTGTGGATGATTTTCTACAACTGGAGCCATCTCTTCCACAATATCTTTGTCAACAACTTGATGTAAACTAAAATTACATACGATTCCTAATTTCTTTCGCATTCACTTTGACAGAGGGAACCCATCATTCCGATGCAATTAAGCCATGATGGTGTAGAAGTTTGGGCCATTGCAAGCGATAAGAGCATAAACGCAGCCAACGCCAAAATGAACGACCGAGGAGTCTCAAAATACTTATGCTTGAAGGTCGCCCATTGCACGTTCCAGCTATTTCTATAATACTCGTCCACATTCTCAAACAACTTGGACAAATAACAATCACTATCAATCATCACGTCCTTGCCAATCTTGTTGATGAAGCAAGCAACCTCGTCATCGTTACCAAGCTTGTTATAAAAAATGTTGTTGTGGCGTAGGTACCCAACATCATTGGCACTTTCCACGAGGCACTCCAAGAAGGTTGCATAAGTGGTGAAGTGTTTGGAGACCTCGCAATGACACTGCTCGAATGCCACACAATTTGACAAGAAAGAGCCCAAGAATTTGTCAAGTCTTATACGAGGCATCTCCATCACACCATTCTTGAATTTCACAACCAAGACGCTTTCCACCTAGACCAGATTGAGCTTAATCCCCGAACGGCGGAGCATTGAGAAGCTGTGCATATATAGTATGGGTTGGTGTGCCACTGCTTTGTGTTATTTCTTCCTCGGGTATAAAGCTTAATCGAGCCAAGTCCAGTAAATGCCAGCCTCTTAGATCACGAAACCGGCATATGAAATCATGGGGTCTTCGCAATGCGACAGCTTCGTTGAAGAATTGCATAGCAAGCAAGGACAAGCTAGACTCCTCCTCGCTAGGCATTTTGGATATTTCAAATAACTTTTCCAGAATAAAGAATGGTATCTGATTCTCGAGCAGGAGGAAGTCCCTACATAAAAATGATAATATCCAACCAACGGTGACTAGAGGGTCATCGGGCTCGAATAGTGTCAGGTCTTTAATCTTGCGAAAAAGTTCTATTATAAAGCAGCCATCAAGAACCATCATTTTGATGAACTCATGGCTTTGAAGTTGAATGTTCTCCGAATAGTATTCCCTAGCATCCTTTTCAAGTGGCTCTATGCTTACCAAGTAGTCCTCTGAGGTCCTGATCGGTTTTCTGCAGAGCAAGGACTTGAGATAACACCACTTGTGCTCCTCAATCATGATGAGCTCCGGCTTGCGGTGGTGATAGGGCCCGATGGAGACAACAGAAGGATGATATGAGTTGCCGACGAACGTATATAATAATTCTTTTAAAAGCTATATATATTATACCTCTGGACAATTTATAATAAATTTCATGACCATGTTTTCAAAATGTTGATAAAAAAATCATATAAACTGTCTTGATTCAAACATATTTTGTATGAGTTTCATCAATTTGGCAAGATCTTTTTTTTTTTTTGTTATATATATATATATAGGAATTTGGCAAGATCTAATAAACCTGCTTAATCTTTATAAATTTTCTAAATGATTTTTTTAAAGAAAAAAAAAAGAATCAGGAAGAAGATGTTCGATCGGCCTGACTTGGATCCGCCGGGAGGACAACGAGATGATAGCGGGCCAATCACTACTATCGGTCAAGAAGATCAACTTTCAGGAGATGCAGTCCCAGAAAGAGAACAGGCGTCCTCTACAAGTGCGAGATCAGGTATATATTTAAACAAAAAACATGATTTTCACACTTTCCACACGTGCATTGTTGCCAGTTCCATTATAAGTATTTTTTTGTAACATAAATACAGTATTTGGATGTTTATGTTTTTATAAATCTGAGTCCATAATTTTTAATTTTCACAACATTAATAAGTGGACTTAAAAATCTATAACTCGAAATCAAATACCTGATCCTCCATCAATCTTCCGTTAAAAAACTTGTCGATGACATACAATTAATAGCCTGTTTCAATCTTTGATTCATGAGTACTAACACATGCATGAGTAGTATGCTACATCCAAAATTAAATTAAAAAAAAAAAAACAAAAACACTAAAATGATTTTAAGAAAAAGAAACTTTAAAAAATACATAATAACATCATAAAAATATATTTTAAACTATAATAATCATAAAATAAATCCAAAAGATTAATAAATATAATAAAAAAATACCCTTGCTATAAATAAAAAATATAATAACAATCAGATTATAAAAAATACCCTTGCTAGTTCCATTATAATGATTTTTTAAATTTTTTTAGTTTTCTATTTTAATAAATCTTGTTTAATTTTTTAACTTTTAGATATATTGTAAAAAATTAGATTTTTAAGATTTTCTTATTTATGTATTAGTTTTATAATTTTTAGATTTTGAAATATATTTTTATGTTTTTTAGAGATTTTTTGTTATTTTTATACCATGCACGTGGCAGTGCTCCCATTTATTTTATAATATAAAATTGACAAAAGTAATTGATTGCAAGTTCTCAAATTCTTCGTTGTCATCAACGTTGTAAAAGTTGAAAATCTTGTTCCAATTTGTAAAACGTGAAAAGT
>QEOT01000919.1:47917-85699 GCA_003123785.1 Pterocarya stenoptera | reverse complement strand
AGAAAGTTTGGGCAATTGCAAGTGATAAGAGCACAAATGCAGCCAATGCCGACATGAACGACCAAGGAGTCTCAAAATACTTATGCTTGAAGGTCGTCCACTGCATGCTCCAGCTATTTTTATAATACTTGTCCACATTCACAAACAACTCGGACAAATAACAATCACTATCAATCATCACGTCCTTGCCCATCTTGTTGATGAAGCATGCAACCTCGTGATCGCTATCAAGACTGTTATCCACAATGTTGTGGTGGCGTAGGTACCCAGCATCATCAGCACTTTCCATGAGGCACCCCAAGAATGTTGCATAAGTGGTGAAGTGTGTGGAGATGCTGCAATGACATTGCTCGAATGCCACACAATTTGACAAGAAAGAGCACATGAATTCGTCAAGTGTTAGACGAGGCATCTCAATCACGCCATTCTTGAATTTCACAAGCAAGAAGCTTTTCGCTTGGACCAGATTGAGCTTAATCCCCGAGTGGCGGAGCTTTGAGAAGCTGTGCGTAACATGGTTTGGTGTGCAACTGCTTGGTGTTTTTTCTTCATTTGTATAAAGCTTACACGAAGCAAGTCCAGTAAATGCCAACCTTTTAGATCACGAAACTGGCATATGCAGTCATCAAGTCTTTGCAATCCGGTAGCTTTGTTGAAGAATTTCATAGCAAGCAAGGACAAACTAGAGTTCTCCTCGCTGGCATTTTGGATATTTCAAATAACTTTTCTAGAATAAAGAATGGTATCTGATTCTCGAGCAAAAGGAAGTCCCTTTATAAAAATGGTAATATCCAACGAACAGTGGCCAGAGGGTCATTGCGCTCGAATAGTTCCCTGTCTTTAATCTTGCAAAAAAGTTCTATTATAAAGCAGCCATCAAGAACCATCATTTCAATGAACTCACGTATTTCAAGTTGAATGATCTCCAAATAGTATTCCCTGGCATGCTTTTCAAGTGGCTTTATGCTTTCCAAGTAGAACTCTAAGGTCTTGATCGGTTCTCTGCAGAGCAAGGAGTTGAGATAAGGGCACTGGTGCTCCTCAATCATCATGAGTTGCGGCTTGCCGTGGTGATAGGGCCCGATGGAGACAACAGAAGGATGATATGAGTTGCCGACGAACGTATGGGGGACTTTGAAGATGCTGGCGGTTACACTCAGTGATCTTGGGGGTCTTCTTAGAGATTATATTTAGTGTAAATCTGCGCATCAGCCTACTGTGCGCATCAGCCATCACACACATGACTTGTGGACCGGGTTCACTAATCAGTGGACCGGTTCTCCCGATTGTGGTTGAGCATTCGAATCGCACCCCCACCATTTCATTTTTCCCCTTTCGAAACGCACCCCCCAAAATCTCCCTCCTGAAACTCCTCTTCTTCGTTCCCCCTCCCGATTTGCTCCCTCTTCGTCTTCTTCGATCTCCTCCCTCGAAGCGCCAAGCAACCACCGACCCAGCCCTCCCCACCTCGACCTCAACCCTCGTCCCTAAGTCCACCAACTTGAAGCCCTACTCAGTCCGAATCGAGCTACTATCGGAAATCTTACTGACGTCCTCAATCCACTGAAGCCCTCAAATCTGCGGGAGGGTAAATAATCTGTGATTCTAGGGTTTGAGTCACATTTTTTTTTCTTTTGTTTACTCCATTATTTTTTCTCTCTATATTTGCTAGATGTTGATTGCTTGATATCTGGTACATAAAGGGAGTGAATTTTGAGTTGGCAGTTACATGATTGCATTGTTTTTATTTTCAGTTCTTATTTTCTTGACTTTATTGTTTTCAGTTATCGGCTACTGGAAACATTGATTACCTCAAGATTGTTTTTCCAAATATTGTTCGGAATTAATGTCTTGTAGTGTAAGAATATATATAAATCTTAACCAATGTAAAGAAAAAAGGATTAATTAGATCCATTATCATTTGGCTATTCCTGACTTATGGTGGTTGGGGGGTGATTGTGGGAATGAATCAGGAAGAAAGGAGCTAGGTTTGATCACTTGATTGGCTTGCTAGCTAGGCATGCACCTTCTTTTCTTTGGGTTGAGAACCTGGAAGGTTTGGATGGAGAATCTTGGCTATACTTTTATTCATTTATTATTCTTATTATCCGATTAAGAAGTAGAAATGAATGCCTTCAAAACTAAGGTCCTCATTTATGATATCAAACCTAATACATTAAAACTACTCGAGTTTGTGATCTTGCATAGAACTTAGAAAGGAGGAAAACAACCTTATGGTTTTGCTTACTAGTTTGATCACTCTTGGTTAATGCAACTTGTTAACATTTATTTTTATTGTATAGAGTTCTGCCACAGAGCTCATTGTTAGAACCTTATGATTCTTCTTTATTGAGTAAACTAAGTGTTTTATGCTTTATTAGATGTGTAATGTAATAATAAAAACTGTGTTTTATGTTTTATGCTCATTCTTCCTTATGTAATGTAAACACTTTATTAGATGTGTTTTACGCACCGGATTAATAATAAAAATTGAAAATGAGAGGGAATGAATGCAAAAGCTGAACCAAGTATCTATTATCAAAAGTGAATAATATTTTGAATTTTAAATATCACTCCTCCACAACTAGTTCTAGCATCAGTTCCTCTACAATTATCTATCATAGAGGTCCCATATACTAAATAAGCTAAATACATTCTCACAGCTTACTAAGAAACAATTCAATGTATGATAAATAGACCATTTGATTTGTAGTTCTCTGAAAATATAATGATCAGCTTGCCTTATTTTGTTGTAATCATTTTCTTACGTTTATTTTTTCTTTGTTCATTTTATGTATTCTACATTTGAACATAGCTACTGCCGGAAATCTTGTTTATGTAAGTACAATGAGAAAATCTTCACAGCAGCCACTATTTGGCCGTTGTTGGTGATTTAGTTAAGAGCTGCAAGGTTTGGAAGTCCTGGTAGTGGACCATTTTACTAGATAAGGCTCTTATAAGCCTGTAGTTATGTTATGTTGATCTGCCTCTCTTCTCTTCATCATCATCTACTATAGCCATTTTTACAAAGCTTTGTAGGGCTTATTTGTCAACTTAAGCATTAATATCTTTTTAAATGCCCAAAACATAAGCTTTGTAATTTAGTACTCTAGCACTTGTAATTAGCTAGTCTTCTTATGATTGGTATTTACAAATCTGAAATGAAAAGTTTGTGTTAGTATTTACAAATCTGAACTTGTGATTAGTTTTTTGGAATAACGCATGGCATCAACCCAATCATCATTGTACAAGAGAGAATAAAGTTTGGAAGATGTGGGATGGCGTCTTGCTTCGCGAGCATGAAGTTCATAAAATGGAAGATAGAGTACAAGAGAGAGAGAGAGAGAGAGAGAGAGAGACAACTCTACGAAATGAAAAGCAAAAATTATTGCGTTTGTATTGGATTGTCACAATTGTAATAGTTTTGACTTCGTTATGACAAACTGTATGTAAATAGCACGTTGGAGTATATTATTTTTTAATAGATCAATTGTAATGGTACTCCCCCTATGTAGGTTCATTAAATTAACCTTTGTAATGAAAAGTTGTGTAATGAAAACAGCTTCTGACATGAAGCTTGAGTTTGAGTGTTTCTGCAGCAGCCAAAGTCATTTTTTTTAAGCAATAACAAGATTAATATTTCTGCATCATAAGAAGGAAAGGAAATCCCACTCCAACATTGGACCAAATTGGTGAATTATTAAAAATTAAACTGAGAATGGAAGTGCAATTTTTTCACATCTCGTGGTGAACAATCTATTGACAGAAACAAAAACTGAGAAGGGAAGTGAACATATTTCACTACAAAGACAAAATTCTTAATAATGTCCAAAATAGAGATCCGAGCATATCCTGAGATTATGTCATCTGGTAAAATAATCATTGTCATACGGTTTATATTGAATCATCAAATAATCATTGTCATCAAATAATCATTGTCATCAAATAATCACTGCCATCAAATAATCATCCTTGGATTAAGTCATCTAGTAAAAAATTGAATCATGATATTCATTCCAATTGGATACAACATTACAACCTAAGTATTCTCATAATATCCTTTCCAAAATCCAATATTCCAAAATCCAAGATTCTAGTCTTAAGTAGTCTCATTTTCTTGTTTCCTCTCCTCTAGTGTGCATACAACTCGCTCCAATCTGGCTTTTCATCCACTGTAAAAAACATCAAAACCACCTGAAAATATCATAAGAAAATGTAAATAAACCTTAAAATTCACAAATTATTACATTTAGTGCAAGGATTATTAACCTGCCATAAAGCACAAACATTACTTACTTCATGCTTACTATTCATTCAAATGCCACCAATTGTGTCAGCCTATCAGTAAACACGAGACGATCACAAAGGAAAAATCATCCATAATCTTGGCCATTAATCATATATAGAGAACCGAGGAATGGCTCCAAAACATTTATAAGAGATATTCCAGATGCATTCAGCTTTTGGATAAACATATATTTGCCACCCAAAGCAATTAAAAAAAAAAAGCGAGATAATGCTAAACATTAAGAACTTCAGGGATTAGATGGATATTTTTCTAGCATTAGAAAAATATCAGGGCAAGTTTTGTGCTCATAAAATTATGCATTGTTTTAGTTCATAAAAAGTTTCGAATTTTCAAAGAACGTTCTTCTATCTTTTTCACTAGGATTATGCACATTCCAAACAACAGGCAGCGCATAAAGTGCCAAATTGGGTCTAATACCTTCCTCAGCCTCAAAGTCATTGTCTTTTAGCCACAGACAACCAAACTCTCATCTAAATCCCAAGCTAGAAACACTCCTCTCTCCTGTTAACACACCAAAAACCCAACTCAGATGCCAAGAGTAACCACATTATAGAGAGGCAGAACATACCCAGAAAAGCATGCAGTTATCAGTTTAAATATTCATGCTTTTTTCTAAACATTCTTTAGTCATGTAAGTACTCATAAATAATTTTATTCTTTTTTCTCCCCCCTGTATGCAGGCCTTCAACTCCCCTTACTTTGGTAACACATCAAACAATCTGCGCAACAAGCAGTGTGTAAGTACCCATGTTTCTTGAAACATAGTCTCTAGATCTATAAATGAACATTAGACATACACATGCATGCACGCACAAAGAATGCACTGGTTTCCTGAAGCATAAAACTCAGTTTAGAGCCAATCACTCAACATTTGCTTTAATCTATCCTTGTTAGGTCCAAGCAAACAGCTTGAGAGCGTTTCAACAATATAGATGTAGGACTTTCAACAATAGATGTTGTAAATGGGCGTTTGCAATGATAAAAGTACACAACAATGATAATTTAACAGTCATGAAGGAGACATGCAATATACGTGCAAAACCTGACAATTTTCAAATGTGCTTTTTAATAGTCATGTTTGGTTTGATAATTAATAGTCAAACCAAACATCGGGCAGCAGTTAAAAAAAACAGAGATAAACAACATAGACAAATCACTTCTAAATACCTCAAGTAACAAAATGGAACAAATTGAAAACTGGAATCATGAACAGAAAGATGCGATTCACACTTACAGCAACTTTTGGTACACAACGTAGACAGAGATAAACCTTGTTTAACAAAAATTCTTACTTCATTGATACTAACTAGGAATATCTTGCACTCAAGGATTACAAATTGATGGCCGAATTCTTCATCATAATTGCCATCTCAAAAGTAGATTAAAAGGAGAAAACATCCATCTAAGCATTACCTAAATATGAAACCAACACGCTAATCTAGTACCAAATATTGTCAATAATTACATTGTTTCTGATATATCATTTAAACTTAAAACTTATGAACTACCAAATATTGCTTATGTAGCTTCCAGGTAACAGCAGCAAGAACTTTTCTCCCTTACATAAATTCAACAAAATAAACAAGCATTTTCCAGAACAGGATCTCTCAATCTAGCTTCCAAATCTTTTTGCATACCATAAGATTATGGCGCCATATTTGGTTAGAATCTTTTTCTTTCAAAATATTTTTCAACTTCAATCCAAACATTTTCCAATCTCAAAAAAATTTATATTTCAACTTCTCATCAAATCATTTGCCTAGTTTTCAATGAAAAGTAAAAACACAAAAAACCAACATAAATCTACCCTTTCACCTAATTCCCGAGTTGAGACCTAGCAGCAACACATGATAAATAAAGACAATTCCTTTTTCCTACCACTTACATATATACACGATCTAAATCCTGTTTCTTTTTTACTTTAGCTATATCTGAGTTTAAAAACATAACAAAGCATATCTGAGTTTAAAGATCATCACCAGCAACCATTAGTTCTCTGTAGTCAATTAGTTCTCTGTTAGTTTCTTTGAAACAAAAGGTATATATGAACAAAACCTTCTATTTCCATATTTCAAGATTCTCTAATTCGCAGCAATAGCAACAAAAGTAAATTTACTTACTTAAACCCCAACTTAGTTATATGCAACACTTAATCCAAACCAAATCCGAGTCTTTCATCGTCTTATTTTTGTTACCAAACACTGCTTGAGGAATCAAAAGTAAAATCTTGCAAGAGTCCCAATTTTTTAAATTTCATTTTCTCATAAACCAAACAAAGACAATACCTTTTTTACGACAGAATCAAACTGCGGAAAAGATGAAGCTTTGGGCACCAAGAAATAAATCTTTCCAGTGAGGATTGAAGATTGAAACTCCCATCCATGGTCATCTCTTATACTGTCACGCCTGTTCCGGGGGAGGGAGAGAAGGGGAGACAGAACCCCGATACTTACCAGTGTGGCAAGCGGTGAAGGAAGCAAGGGACGGAGGCGCTGCCCAACGAAGAGGACAAAGCGGCATGGGTGAGAGAAAGATAGAGAGGGGGGAACTTTATAGCTACCGGGCGCCGGACGGAGAGGAGCGTATGACAAGAAAGGGTTTTGGGGGGTGGCAGACGGAGGAGCTTTGAGAGGTGGTACTGAACAGAGAGACGCCGTCGTGGGGTGGCGCTAGGAAGAGGAAGCCGACGGGGGTCCTAGCGAGGGAGGATGGGCGCGGGATCTGAATAAAAAATGAATGGCTTTCAAAAATGTAAAACCCGCCCACGATGCAAAACGTGCGTTTTGCTTGAATTAAAGCCACGTCAGGTGTGCAAGGGATGATGAGCTCCAGTTGCTGATCCCTAGTATTACTCTTGGCGGCTTCGGCTGGACTTGTCCGATAGTAGTAATTGGCACACTATCATCTTGTTGTCCTCCCGGTGGCTCCAAGTCCAGCTGAAGCCGCCAAACATCTTCTTCCTGATTATTATTATTTTTTAAATCATTCAGAAAATTTATAAAGATTTAAGGTTTATTATATCTTGCCAAATTGATGAAACTCATACAAAATATGTTTGAATCAAGAAAGTTAATATGATTTTTTTATCAACATTTTTAAAACATGATCATGAAATTTATTATAATTAATTTTCCAGAGGTATAATATAGCTTTTTAAAGAATTATTATACATGTTATATTCTCGACCCATTTTCATCTTATTGTTACAACATTACTTACCCACCAAATATATATCACAATTAGGTTTTTTTAAATAAAAGAATTTAAAAGTTGATAGATAATATATATATATATATATAATATACGTACCAGATCAATATTACAGTATGATAGAAATTGAATAAAAGTGTAGGATATAATTTTTTTTGTATTAATGAAAGTTGATTTAAATGATTAGATGAATAGAGTTTTTGAAAAATGAAAAACTATTTGCAATCTTGTATTTACCAAAGTAAAAGTAATTTTGAAAAATGATTTTTTTTTTTCGGTTTGAATTCTTATTAAAAATAGTATGGTATTTATATTTAAAAAGTCATTGACGCCTAATTGCTGCATGGAGATCAGATCAATCAGTACGCGGCTTACCCTCCTCGGGGGCCTACTGCCAAATGGGACTTAAACTGGCGCCATTTCTGTGAGAGAAAAATAAAATAAAATTTAGGACTAAATGAAATTAAGCAGCTAGCGTTATCCATTGCCATGTACGGATAATTAATAAACATGTACGTACGTACGTAAGTGATGAATCGCATGCAAATAATACATTCTAATTTCTTTCAGATTTTCCCTTGAAAAGGGTACTTTACCCTTCACCTCTAATTCACTTTGGTGCCTTTTAAAAAAATATAAATCACTTGATCACGAGTTGTCCAAAAGAGAAGTTGGATTGAAAAAAAAAATCTGTAAATTTGATAATTATTTAGAGTATGTGGGAAGCTTATTTTAATTAAGAGAAATTGGACATGAATTGTTTTTTTAATAGATAGTTAAAATAATGGCGATTCTCACATGTTTAATGAATACTTGCCAAGTACTCTGAAGACTATTCAAAGAAACTGTCCATCAATCTAATTTGATATCTGTTTGCGCAGAAATGCCACAAAAATAATAAAACAAAACAAAATAAAATAGCTAATATATAACAGGACTTAACAAAAGCGCTCAAAAACTATTGATCAGCATTGTCCCTCAGCACAATAATTAATAGATTTCTTCTTCTTAATTTTTTTAACAAAGGAAAAAAAAATACATAATTTATTAGATATAGCTGCATTGACAAAATAATACAAAGAAAGTACTCACCGAAGGTTACAGTACGTACTTTGTTTGAAATAAAATTCTCCCCTTGTCTCAAAAGTTCATACTCCAGCACACCTCATCATATGCATGCATGCGCTGTACGAAATAAACTATAACACAAGAATTCAAATGAAATCTACACTTGGTGAAAATCGATCTGCCTCAAAATAGAGATAAGAGAGGGAACATACGGGCCGAAAGGATGATAAATGGTATTTTATATATATATATATCTTTTAAGAGAGGTGTAGCCATGAGCCCCACAGTAAATCTCAATCCGTATAAATTAAAAAATCATGTTATTGTGACAAATTTGTAAATCAAGCAATTAAGATGCTTTTAACTCGTGAGTGAAACCACAAACTAATTAACTTTCATGCTCGTGTTGGAACTATGAGTACTGCTTCAGCTTGCGAAACAAATAAAGTACTTCAATTGAGAGATGAGTTGTGATCACTGATCAGAACACTTACGATTATTTTAACTCTCACCCAATCACTAGAGTTTGGGGACTCAAGTTCACACTACAACAATAGCGAGAAAAATAACCATCATCATTCTCCAATTGCAAAAATGGCATTTGAAATGTTTCTCCAACTTCTAGCATGAGATAAGTGGAGTTCCATCTGGTGGGAACATCAAGGCACACCTATTTTGAACATCTTATTTTCTCCTCTCTATACACTGTTTGAATTTTTCCATTCTTGCAAGAGATGATCTAGCATACTTAACCACATTGCGCACCCTTGTGATTGAATCATCACAATCTTTTAGCCTATCATTCACAATAAGAAACATAATATGGGTACAACCCCTTATGTGAATATACTTCCCCTCAAACAAATGACCTACCACAAACCTTTTTAAGTAATCGATGTCAACATCTGAGGAAGCATTGTCAATTGTAACAGTAAAAATCTTGTCGATATCCCAATCCTATAAACATGACTCTAAATGCTTTCTAATAGTGTCCCTTTTGTGATTAGGAATCAAACAAAAATTTATAATTATTTTGTATAATTTCCATTCACAGTCAATAAAGTGTGCAGTAAGATACATATAATTTAAGTTTTGAATGGACGTCCAAGTGTCAATAGTTAAACTGACCCGCCGAACAGCCTTAAATACTTTCCTCAACTTCTCCTTCTCTTTTTTAAATAGTTTAATACAATCTTTCGCTGCAGTGATTCGAGATGGCACTTGGAATATTGGTTCTAGTGATTTACATACATTCCTAAATCCTTGTGCTTCCACCACCCCAAACGGAACCTCATCACAAATTATCACATCTGCAATTGCCATTCGCACATCTTCTGGATCAAACTTATGTGTAGTTTATTGATCCATGGGTCTAATTCTATTAGGGTTTTCCTACAAACACCAACATGATGCAGCATACTTGATGTACCATGGTTTTTGGGGTGACAAGCGTAAGTCTTGTGGCAGTAATTACACCCCGCTTTTGGGTCACTTAATGAACACCCATCTATTTTTATGAAGTGTTCCCACACCGCTGAGGGGTCCTTACTTGCCTTCCTTTTAGGAGGGACGTTGGTGTTACTACTACTAGACAAATTAATGTTTGAACCTAAAGGAGTAGTAATCTCATTGTCTCTTAAATTAAGAATACCATACTATTTTAAACAATGGAAATTCAATTTTTTCTAAATGCTAAAGAGAAACCCCTAGGGGTTGGCTCAAGTGGTAAAGTCCTTGGGCTAGGGGTATGCTGCCCAGGTCCAAGGTTCAAATCCCCTTGAGTGCAAACAATCTTTAGGGGCCATACCTCCTGGTGAAAAGCCAGCGATTTAACCAGTTCTGTGTAGGGAAACTTCTAAGGGTGCAGTGCACAGAACCGGGATTTACTATGCAGGAGTGGGTCCTAAGGGCCCTACCTTGGAGGTTCCCCGACAAAAAATAAAAATAAAAATAATAATAATAATAATAATAATAAAGCAGATGAAAAGACATAAAGCAAACAAGAAAGCAAAGTGGGTTGTAAATAATTGATCTGCTGCTCTACTCACCACGCTTAATACCAATCCAATCCTCATTATAGAGAGCAAGTTAAACATCAAAACCCCAAAAATTTGTGAAGACGGGAAAACTAGGGGTTGGGGTGGGGTTTTTGGGTAGAGTTTTAGTTCTATGGGAAGCAAGAGGTTGGGGTCGGTTTTGGTGTATTTTGGATTGTCTTTCACGAGCTTTTTGGGTTATATTATGGACAAGGTGTTCGCTTATATACATTTAGTATACTTGGTTACTCCTTTTGATATATATATAATATTTTTACTTATAAAAAAAAATTTGGAATAATAAGACTCGGCAAGACCAAGAACTGAAGTATATTATATAGGAACTAGATGGAACTGTGCCCCATCCATTGTTGCTATAACAAGTCTGTTTAGGGACCTCTGCCCAGAATTTTTATTTAGTTTTTCATTTTTGGGTCATGTTGGCAATCCAATTATTTAAGCATGTGCAATGAGGCTAATCCCAACATCAACCTTGTTTGCAAGCCCGTGGTGCTGAATTCAAGCTCGATGATCAGACTTAAAAATAGGCTCGACTGGATTTATTGAACAGAACAATCAAATATTCTCCAGATGATTAATCAAGTCAAGTTCAAGCAATTCATGATTTATTGCAATCTTTTTGGAGCACAGTCCTGTGCAATTAAAAGGTAAAAGCCATAATCAGTAATCACGAATTGAGTTTCCTATGACCCAACATGGTGAATCTATTTGGATAATCGAGACAACATCATTGTTAGTATCATAAAGATGATAAATGAACAAAGAGCAGAATTTAATGTTCAGACAAAGGAGATGCTCAATTCTTGTATAATTGTTACATGTATAACTCCTACCCAGAATCAAACTTCATATTCAACATATATACTACAGAGAAGTAAATCGACAACCTTTAAGGGCACTGAGAAAAGGTATCAGTTTGATGAGTTCAAGTGAATGATGCAATGACACCAAGTTGTGTTTCAATCAACTAAACTTTAAGGGCAGGCTTTTCACTTGAAATTCCCACTAGCCTTTTTTGTCATTTTGAAAGGCTTTGTGCAGAAATTACTTTTTTTCTTTTTGCCGCATAAAGGAATACACATCTAACATCAACCCAGAAAAGTGACAGACTCAGCCTCACAAAACTTCATAATTTAACACGAATGGGTCCCAAATGACTGAACAAAGGAAACCAAGTCTGAACATATGAACAAGAAAATGGTTAACTTATAAGTTATAACTCTTCTGCAACAATTTTCCAACTCTATATCAAGCAGAGGAAGTGTAATTTTATAAAATTGAGATTATTTTTAATAAAATAGTTTAATTATGTCAATTGATTATAAAATAAATTATAAGAGACTCTCTTATAATTTTGCAAGCACATAATAGCAAAGGGATTGTAGTCCAAGCCATCACCTATTGGCCAGCGAGTTTTTTCTGCTTAAACTATGGTATTTAGGTTTATGGGAATGCACAAACAAACAACATTAATGTCAGAGTTGGCAAACCTAAAATTGAAGATTGAACAAAGTGATAATTGATCCATGATAAAGAAAGGCACTTTCATCGTTAAACTCAAAAGCCGAAAAGCTCCCCTCCACCATCCCTCGAAAGTCTCCTGCTCATGCATATATTTCGGTCCAAAACAAAACACTTCACAGTTCCGAAATGACAGAAAGTTAAGCTCATATTACTGCAAATGGCATGTTGTCCCAACCATCTCTCTCTCTCTCTCTCTCTCTCTCTCTCAGAGACACACAAACAGACACTAGCCCAACTCTGCTTTACATCTAGAGCCATGAAGCATGCAGAAAAATAGAAGTTCGTCATTGACTCTTTTACATCAGAAGACTCCTCTGTTTTAGACTCAAATTAAAAACAAAAAAGCCTATAAAAAGCTAAGCTACCCATGCGTATGTATGGGATTGAGTGGACCCTAGGTAAACTACTCTCAGTAATTGATTGTCTCAACAATTACTGAGATTAAGCCCAACAAGAGCTTCCATTGCAGCAACAATTACTGAGATGGAACCCCAACAGAACTTCTGGTCAATACCCTTTTCTCCATTTGAGTCCAGTCTCACAAATTCAATGACAATGCAAGAAATTAGACTTAAAAAATGCAAATGGAAGAAGAAAGTGAAACGAAAATGGAAGAAGAAAGTGAAAAGAGTAAGTATGAGTACATTTTTCACGAAACCCAACAAAAGAAATAGAGAAGCGGTAGATCTGGCCAACCAAAACACTACTCACGCACTACCACAACATAACAGGTTCTAGATCTGGGCGACGAAATAAAACCCAAAAAGAAAAGAGCAAATCTAGCCAAACGGCAACTCTACTAGTCACCGGCGACGATGGCTAGGATTTCGGCTTCCCCAACACACTCTAGATACAAAAGAAACCTCTCCCTAAGAGGAGATCTAAACGCTCAAAACAGAGAGAGAGAGAGAGAGGAACATATCGAGAGTAGCAAAAAGGCTTCTGTCTTCTGTGGACGGTAGCCTCTGATAGCACCGGCCGCGATGGTTGTGGTTTCGGCGCTGGGTCGAGAGAGAGAGAAGTTAGACAGAGAAGAGAAGACAGAAGGCTTCTTCCCTTTATTACGGGCAAGAGACTGAAGAGAGAGAGCTAGGGTTTCGGTTTGGACTTTGGGCAAGAGGAGAGATCGAGAGCTACGGTTTTCATTTGACACTTCGGGCGAGAGAGAGAGAGAGATGCAGAGCTACGGAGGCGGGGACGAGGGTTTGGAGCTAGACTTCGAGTGAGAGAGAGAGGACATCGAAGAATGAGGGTTTTTTTCTTTATATATAACCCGGGTACCGGATGTTAAATCCGGAACCCAGGTTTGATAACCGGATCCGACCTGGATTAATCCGGGTTTTGTAATGCGGATCCGGAGCCGGAATCCGGGTTCCGGATCGGGTCGGAAAAATCCGGCCCGGATAAACAGNTCTCTCTCTCTCTCTCTCTCTCTCTCAGAGACACACAAACAGACACTAGCCCAACTCTGCTTTACATCTAGAGCCATGAAGCATGCAGAAAAATAGAAGTTCGTCATTGACTCTTTTACATCAGAAGACTCCTCTGTTTTAGACTCAAATTAAAAACAAAAAAGCCTATAAAAAGCTAAGCTACCCATGCGTATGTATGGGATTGAGTGGACCCTAGGTAAACTACTCTCAGTAATTGATTGTCTCAACAATTACTGAGATTAAGCCCAACAAGAGCTTCCATTGCAGCAACAATTACTGAGATGGAACCCCAACAGAACTTCTGGTCAATACCCTTTTCGCCATTTGAGTCCAGTCTCACAAATTCAATGACAATGCAAGAAATTAGACTTAAAAAATGCAAATGGAAGAAGAAAGTGAAACGAAAATGGAAGAAGAAAGTGAAAAGAGTAAGTATGAGTACATTTTTCACGAAACCCAACAAAAGAAATAGAGAAGCGGTAGATCTGGCCAACCAAAACACTACTCACGCACTACCACAACATAACAGGTTCTAGATCTGGGCGACGAAATAAAACCCAAAAAGAAAAGAGCAAATCTAGCCAAACGGCAACTCTACTAGTCACCGGCGACGATGGCTAGGGTTTCGGCTTCCCCAACACACTCTAGATACAAAAGAAACCTCTCCCTAAGAGGAGATCTAAACGCTCAAAACAGAGAGAGAGAGAGAGAGGAACATATCGAGAGTAGCAAAAAGGCTTCTGTCTTCTGTGGACGGTAGCCTCTGATAGCACCGGCCGCGATGGTTGTGGTTTCGGCGCTGGGTCGAGAGAGAGAGAAGTTAGACAGAGAAGAGAAGACAGAAGGCTTCTTCCCTTTATTACGGGCAAGAGACTGAAGAGAGAGAGCTAGGGTTTCGGTTTGGACTTTGGGCAAGAGGAGAGATCGAGAGCTACGGTTTTCATTTGACACTTCGGGCGAGAGAGAGAGAGAGATGCAGAGCTACGGAGGCGGGGACGAGGGTTTGGAGCTGGACTTCGAGTGAGAGAGAGAGGACATCGAAGAATGAGGGTTTTTTTCTTTATATATAACCCGGGTACCGGATGTTAAATCCGGAACCCAGGTTTGATAACCGGATCCGACCCGGATTAATCCGGGTTTTGTAATGCGGATCCGGAGCCGGAATCCGGGTTCCGGATCGGGTCGGAAAAATCCGGCCCGGATAAACAGTCCTATAAGAGAGTAGTAGGATAATAGATAAACCCCGTTGAATGTAGCACATCAGCATGTTAATTTCAAGGGATAAATTTAATTGGGTTGGTGAATTTATAAGGGGTTTGCAAACGGCAACTTCAGTCTTCAAGTTTAATAATGCTCTGTTGTGGCCCTTATCTCTTTGCTGGAAGAATGCTCTGTTTTGGGGGACGAAATGCATAATGCAATCCTCTTCTGGGTTGGTGGTCTGAAGGGACTAAATGGGTCAAATTACAAAGAAATAACAGCAACATCCTCAAGAACGATAACTCTTTCTCTCTCCAGACATTACACCATCTCAAAGTTCTAAACCAAATCATCCGATTCCAAAAAATAAGTAGAGAAAGAAAGATCAGAATCTCACCTCGGGGGGTTTAACCGTATGGGTTGCTAAACTCCGTCGTCCACTCGACCACGTACGGCGACCACGCTATCGCTGCCTGTTACGTGCGGCTATCTAGGGGTGCTGTCTGAAGGAAGAACGAAATGGGTTTTATCATTTATGTGAGGGGCAAGTGAGGGCTATGTCATTCATGTCTTATAAGGCCCGGTTGAATAAACAAAATCATCATGAACCGCATAACCAAACGAGGCCTTATCTAAGGGTAGGGTGGGTAGAAGCGTCTTTATCACGGGTCAATACAAGCAGACCAAGTCTTGTGGGTAGTGGGGTAGTGGGCTAGTCCGTCCATTAGTGGTCTAGGAAGTGGATAAGAGTCAGTCGTNGTCTTCTGTGGACGGTAGCCTCTGATAGCACCGGCCGCGATGGTTGTGGTTTCGGCGCTGGGTCGAGAGAGAGAGAAGTTAGACAGAGAAGAGAAGACAGAAGGCTTCTTCCCTTTATTACGGGCAAGAGACTGAAGAGAGAGAGCTAGGGTTTCGGTTTGGACTTTGGGCAAGAGGAGAGATCGAGAGCTACGGTTTTCATTTGACACTTCGGGCGAGAGAGAGAGAGAGATGCAGAGCTACGGAGGCGGGGACGAGGGTTTGGAGCTAGACTTCGAGTGAGAGAGAGAGGACATCGAAGAATGAGGGTTTTTTTCTTTATATATAACCCGGGTACCGGATGTTAAATCCGGAACCCAGGTTTGATAACCGGATCCGACCTGGATTAATCCGGGTTTTGTAATGCGGATCCGGAGCCGGAATCCGGGTTCCGGATCGGGTCGGAAAAATCCGGCCCGGATAAACAGTCCTATAAGAGAGTAGTAGGATAATAGATAAACCCCGTTGAATGTAGCACATCAGCATGTTAATTTCAAGGGATAAATTTAATTGGGTTGGTGAATTTATAAGGGGTTTGCAAATGGCAACTTCAGTCTTCAAGTTTAATAATGCTCTGTTGTGGCCCTTATCTCTTTGCTGGAAGAATGCTCTGTTTTGGGGGACGAAATGCATAATGCAATCCTCTTCTGGGTTGGTGGTCTGAAGGGACTAAATGGGTCAAATTACAAAGAAATAACAGCAACATCCTCAAGAACGATAACTCTTTCTCTCTCCAGACATTACACCATCTCAAAGTTCTAAACCAAATCATCTGATTCCAAAAAATAAATAGAGAAAGAAAGATCAGAATCTCACCTCGGGGGGTTTAACCGTATGGGTTGCTAAACTCCGTCGTCCACTCGACCACGTACGGCGACCACGCTATCGCTGCCTGTTACGTGCGGCTATCTAGGGGTGCTGTCTGAAGGAAGAACGAAATGGGTTTTATCATTTATGTGAGGGGCAAGTGAGGGCTATGTCATTCATGTCTTATAAGGCCCGGTTGAATAAACAAAATCATCATGAACCGCATAACCAAACGAGGCCTTATCTAAGGGTAGGGTGGGTAGAAGCGTCTTTATCACGGGTCAATACAAGCAGACCAAGTCTTGTGGGTAGTGGGGTAGTGGGCTAGTCCGTCCATTAGTGGTCTAGGAAGTGGATAAGAGTCAGTCGGGGGCCATTTGCACGTGTTGTTCCTACGTGTTCCTATCGGTTAGTTGTGTGTCAGTTTCTAATCATTTATGAACAATGTTTTGAATACCGTACCGGATGTCGTACCGGTCGAGCTACTGGAACGAAATATTTCAATACCGGTATCGTTTCGTGTACCGTTTCAGGATAATATTTCGGTATATGAATAAATTATATATATAAATTATATTTCAAAATAATAGTCTATATATAAATAAATTATATATAAATACATAGATAAATAAATTATAAATAGTCTAGTCTGAATTAGGGGTCAAAAAATGAATTTGTAGTTTGAAAATATGAAAAAAAAAAAGGCCGAAATATCGACTGGTACACAGGCCGGTACAAGCCGAAATATCGGCCGGTACGGCCGGTATTTCAGCCGGTACGAAATAATAACTTTTCTGTACCGGTCCGGTGGCCGGTACGAAAAATTCCGGCCGTACCGGCCGGTACGGTACGGTATTTAAAACTTTGTTTATGAGTCCTGCTATCCATCCTCCTACTGTTCTCTCAACTTCCCCACACCACTTACGTGCCTTTTTTCTTTTTTAAACAAATCGTGTGTTTCCTCTTTTACCCTTCTTCTTTTTGGAGGTGAACAGTCGTGTACTGGGAATGCTCGAGGCTCCATCTTCACGAGTTCAGTTTTGTTCCACTTTTAATTCTAAAAATAGGATAAAAAAAACTCACGTAAGATGTTTTTCTTTTAGTTCCAATCGTAAAATGGTCTTTGATGGAAGAGCAAAAGCAGTGGTTCAATTGGTTGTATCCTTTCTGGTTTCTTCCTTCCCATCTCTTAGACATTCTAATTTCCAGATTCTTCCTTACATCTTCTCTCTCCCCATAGCCAAGACTGCAACTTTCTTCCCCCTTCATTCTTCATCTCCGTAACCGAGCTCCCTAACACTTGAAGAATTGAAACACAGGCTGAGATGAATAAAAGTACCAAAATCCATAGAGAGGGAGAGAGATTGAGACGAAGAGGGGCTCAACTTGGGTTATTGATGTCTACGATGGAGAGATTGGCAGATCTGGGTCTGTCTGCAATGTCTAGAGTTTGCAAGAGAACCTCAATCTATCGTTCGGAGTTTGAGAGCGAGAGAGATGGCTGGGGTTAGCACGGGATCCTTACGAAGAGGGCTCGGTGAGAAAGACAGATCGGGACTGAAGGGGTTGAGGATGAAAAATAACATTTCTAGGGTGAGGGAAGAGTAAGATCGGGTTGAGGGAGAAGAGATGGGCATCTGTGAGGGAGAAGAGATGGACGCTGGGGTGAGGGAGAAGAGGACGGCTGAGGGAAGATTGGGGAAGTGATCGGTGAGAGATAAGAACTGAGACGTGGGACCACAGACTGGGTTCGTGTGGTGTGCGATAATAGACCGGTAGTTGAGTAGATTTTCTAAACTCACTAATTATTTGCACGATTCAATTATGAGAAATCGTCAGAAGTTATCTAGAATTACAGTGAAAAATCTTTCAGGCAATTTTTTCCAATCAGGATTCTTCTAGGATAATTATTGCCAAAATTTTTATTTTATTATTTTTGGAGAATTTTGCATCATCACCTTTTATCAGTTGAAACTGATAAGGATGAAGTTTATAATTAAGGTGAGTAAGAGTATGTATATGGGAAAATTCATTATCATAGAACAAGTCCTCCAAATGCTTGGACTCCTGAATTCATTAAAGGGCAGAACAAAAGAAAAGAAAATTAAAATTTTTATGCTTTTAAAAGTATGCAAGATCAGCACTAGCCCATCATAATGTGTGTAAGAAATGGAAGCGTGATTTTATGTAACGGAATTGAGAGGGGACATGTTAGGATTAGGGAGAAATCAAGGGTGGCGGAAGATTCAGGAGCCCATTTGTTTTTCACGTGGAACACGTTGGAGGGAGATCAATTATACTACGAATCAGCAGAGCTAGAGATATACCATAGAGTAAAAGCTATATACTTCAGTGTCATTTCTACGTCAACAGTAAGGGTGTAGTCGGTCCAATTCAGTTCAGTTTTATACATGGAGAAGATATTGTAACTGGTTAATCCCAGATGGGTCTAGTCCATTAGTCAAGCCCGAAGCCTACCTCACTACCTGAAGCCGAGCTCGGTATTAAGAGGATCCAGCCCATCGCCAATACCAATTGGATAACTATCTAAAAATAGCATGAGATCAAAATAGTTATTGTTTAAATTTACTATGAGATGAACCTCTCATCTCCAGGTTTGAGTTTCAAATAACAGATGTGTCCATTATCACTTAATAATAGAACATTTCAAAGGCTCTATATAAGGAAAAAAATCCAAGTATATAAAAGGCATCTGATTAATTAGTATTAAGGAGTTTATGTGATCACAGATTTAGACATCGGAGGCATTCTCTAAAATCCCACAAGCCGTCTTACTCTTTGGTTGCATTTGATCGTAAGGCGCTGGCGGTGAAACACATCCACAACAATACATTTTTTAGAACTAAACCCGTATATACCAGTTTTGAAAATTTAAGAACTACTACCTGACCCATTCAACACAGAAACCAAAATTTTAGATTTTTTCGGTTTCGGTCCGGTCCCCTTTTTTCGATTTTACGGATTATATATGTTAGTAATAATATGATATTTACATATACTAATCTTTTTATGTTATAGTATAAGTACATTGCAGGGTAGGTATATGAGTGGTCATTAGGGATTGGAATGGTTGTGTCACTGCCACCTTAAGATCCACCTGTACCTCCTTCCCTGACCCTTTGCTAGGGGAAGCCATTGCAGCACTGAGAATAGTTATATTATGTGCTGAACTAGGCCTCAAAACTATCATCCTTAAGGAGACTCATTGAACGTGGTGAATGCCATCAATGGACAGGAGGAAATTTGGAGTTTAGTTGGTCTTCTCATCTCAGATGTCAAGAAGCTGTTGAAACAAGTAGGAGTTTGGCAAGTTAACCATGTCCCTCGACAGACCAATGCAGTGGCTCACTGCTTGGCCAAGAGTTCACTAGACCTCCCTGAGGAGTCTATTCATGTAGAGGATTATCCTCATTGTATTCGCAACCTCCTTGATTGATTTATTAACACAAGTGCAACATTTTCTTTCAGAAAAGTACATTAATTTATAATAATTAACACATACTAGTATATACTAGTATGTGTTAATTCTAGACTTTTGATATGAGTATATATGATCAAATATGTAAAAATGCATTTACAAAAACAATAAATATATGATTTTTTATTATGCTAAAAATTTATTTATCCTTGATATATATATATCAAAAGTAAGTTTATATTAATAATTTAATATTAATGTTTATGTTTAAGGCTATGATTTATTTGTTATATTAAGAAATATAGCATTAATAGACTTGAATAATAAGATTAGAATTTCATGTTATATTAAGTAGTAATTTAGCATATAATATATATATAATATAATATTAAAAATTATAAATATATATCGCTCAGATTCAATTTAAATCGATTTTCATATTTTAAAAATTGGCACCACAACGATTTAGGACGAGTTATGATTTAAAAAAATGGATATCGTACCAAACCGCTTACCAAGCAAATCGAAAGATTCGATTTAGTCTTGTCCAATCCAGTTCAACTACTTTTCCATTTTTTTTTTTGCATCCATAATCAACGGCGACATAATTTGACATGGAAGGAATGGCAATGACACCTTTCTCACCTATAATTTTATTAGGAAAAATATTGGGAGCAACCACTATTTAGGATCATCCTTTTGTACACCCTATGTATAATGATCCAAACCACTCATCTCCCTAATTTGAAATACTACTGGACTAAGAGAGAGGATGAGAGAGAGAGAAACGATGAGAGAGAAAAATTGAGACAATGAGAGAGAGAGAGAGAAAGAGAGAGAGAGCCAACGAGAGAGAGAGACGATGAGAGAGAGCCAGCGAGAGAGAGAGAGCTGATGAGAGAGAGAGAGCCGCTGATGAGAGAGAGATCCGAGATGAGAGAGAGAGCTGATGAGAGAGACGCTGGAGAGAGATGATGAGAGAGAGAGTGGATGTGAGTGATGAAAAAAAAAGACAGGGGATTGCCACATAGGGTGTGCAAAATTGCACACCGCTACAGTGGCTGATCCCTATCATAACTCATTTTATTATTATTATTGAAATAGCAGGATTCATTGCTTGTCCTTTGCTTGCGATACTTTTTCTTAAATAATGAGTGACACTTCATTTTTATTTAAGAAGGCTTAAGTCACATTTGGACTCTATTTTAAAAGGACTAATCAATAGTAAGATTGAAGTCCTATTAAAATAAAAAGATTTCTTCCTCCAAAGCAATGTAGGATCCTCTCTCTCTCTCTCTCTCTCTCTCTCTCTATATATATATATATATCACTTACATTTAGTATGCGGTATCAAACTCTCCATCCCTTAAATTCTCTAAGTCCTCACCGGTCATTACGTATGAGGTAGCACAACTCTAATCCCACACTTCTTGTTGGAATTACCTTTTATACCATTTGAAACATCCCAGGGAAAGGCCAAAGTGACGTGTGAGTCACACTCTAAAAAGATTAATCTATGGTACAATTGGAATGCTTAGACTCTTGAATTCATTAAAGGTCACGAAACAAAGAAAAAAAAAACTAGAATTCTTATGCTAATAAAAGTGTGCAAGGGCAGCCCATCATAATGAGTGTAATGAAATGAAAGCATGATTTTATATATTGGGGTTGAGAGGGGGTATGCTGGGATTTGGTAGAAAACAAGGGCTAGGGCGGAAATTCAGGAGCTCATTAATTTTTCATGTGGAACACATTGGAGGTTGAATTATACTAGTCTCCTATCTCCTTCTTCTCTCCTTCCTCATCTCTCTTGTTTTTTTTTCTCCTTTTCCTCTTCTTTTTTGGGCTTTTTTCAGGACAAAGTATGGAAGAAGGCCGATCTGCTGCTCTCCGACATCCGACGACCACCTCGCGCCCCTCCACGAGCTTCCCAAGGCGCCTATCTTTCAAACGGGCGAAGAAGTTAGCTGATCGAAGTGGCGTGTGTATCCCACGCATCGCCACTAAGAGTGCCATTATGCGGCCACGCGCGACTTTTCTAGGTCCAGGACCACTGGCCACATTAGACTTGACCGTCCACCATACCTCCAGGGTGGTGCGTGGCTCCCACGCGCCCTCATAGTCGCTATTTTTTTGTGTTTTTATGTAATTTTTTTTTGTATTGTTTTTTATTTTTTCGAAAAAATAAAAAATCCAAAGATTTTGTCCCTTGGATTTTTGTTCAAAGAGAATGTTCTCAACTCCGTTTTAGACGGAATGTGAGGTTTAGTGAACCCTATTTCGTCTTAGACGGAGTAGGGGGATTGGTTAACTCTGTCTTGCCTCTCAGACCTTAAATCTGTAGAGGTTTGCAAAGTGGACTAGATCATGTCAGTCACGTGTATGTATTGGGGAGCTCTTAATGTTGTAGTTGGCTTGTAATTTTCAGGTCAAGGTTGTAATGTCCGTTATTAATGAATGAAGTATACTTATTTATCAAAAAAAAAAAAAAAAGCTAGAGAAATTACTAATTTAGGAGTGTAAACAAGCCAAATACGAGCGAGTAGTACTAGGTGGTCAAGTCTCGTCCGTTTATTTTTTATTTGAACACCAGTCAAATTCAAGCTTTTCATTCAATCGGAATTTATGTTCATGAACAATATGTTTAATATTTGAGTGAGTTCAAACTTATTTATGAGCTACTTCATTGAGATTTATAATTTTATATTATATCTTATAATTTTATCTAACATTTTTTATAAATAATTTTTAATATTTAGTTATTATTTTTATAAAATTTGTATTTATGCATATCAACAATTAGATTCATAACAATTCAAATAACATATTTATTCGAATTTATACGAGTCAACTCGAGTTTTGTAAGAGTTCTATCCTTTAATAATTTTATTTAAAAATATTTACACCACACATCAACTTAATTTGATTTGAAAGATAAATTTTTTAAATCAAATTATACCATATGAATTGTGTTGGTATAAATGCTTTCAAATAGCACTACTAATAATTTGATATCCAGTCAAAATATTTACTTATATCATTTTACTATTCTTTTATAAGTAGGACTCTTTAAATTTTCTTCAGAGTATTAAAATTGTTGAGCTTCTTTAGATCATAGTTATGTTTTTTTAAATTCGGTTAAAGAAATTGGTTTATTTTTCTTTAGTTTTTTTTTTCTTTTAAATTTTTACTTTTTTCTTTTTAATTTGTACTGGATTCTTTTTCAGTTTTTGTTATTTACTTTAAATTTCATATGTAACTAGTTTATTTTTATTTTAATAAATTTATGGGTTTTATTTCTTTGCTAAATACTAGTTTTGTTATTTTACTATTTTAGATATTTTGTTTAATTTTCATTATTTTTTTTTATAAGTTTTTTATTTTTATTTTTATTCTTAATTGTTAATTTTTACAAACAACACATTTCATGACAATTAGAGCTAATGTGGCGTTTCTAACAGTTTATTAATAGACTTATGACAAAGGGACTACCAAGATCTTTCTTAAAACAACAATAAGTAAAAACAAACCACATAGATCATTTTTATATTTAATGGTTTTGAATTCAATGCATGGTAGGAATTTTGGTTCATCAACATTTATGCATGGTAGTACATTAAAACAATTTGAGCTTTAATATTTTAGGACAACTTCTTTCGGGATGAAACGAAAAGTCACCCAAATAATTTCAATTTAGGGCAGGATTTTAAAATTTGTCCCTAAACCAGCACAAACTGGAAAAAAAAAATACTTTTTGAACTATATCTTATGAAAAATGTAGTCCTTAATAAAATAAAAGGCCGCAAGTATGTTGAAACGTTACCTAAGCAATCAAATTTAGTTCTTTTGTTCTTTTGAGTATTTTCAGAAATCCAATAAAAACTTAGGGAAATATCTAAATGGATTTTGGAGGGATCAATATATATTGAACAACGATTAGGTTCAATATAAAATAAGTTTTGACAATATTGCTTTTAGACATAATCAAACTCTTCCCTATTCTCACCCAAACCCAATCCATCCTAATTAAACCCATATTTTGTTTTATAAAACTAATAAAATCAAGTTGATCTACCAAAGTGTTTACATATTAAACTTGATCATCGAAGAAAAATGGAGAACTCATCCCTATGTTAACATATTTACTTGATTTATCAGATGAAGCATGTTGTTGTTTTACCTGAGCAATATTGTCTACAGGCTCTTGAACCAACATTTTAGAAGAAGGAAAATCTGTAGGAAAATCTTCAATACTTCCTAAATTTGGAGAAATTAGAGAAAAATCTATGTTAATATTATCAATCGTGTCTGGGGTTGTGACCAATGAGCAGTTGGTCACGAGTCTCATCTTAATTTTTTAAACCTCAAATCCTTGTTTTTAAATTTAGCGGATAATTTTTAAATTGAGCCAAGTGTTTTAAAATATTTGTGAAATCACGAGTATGCTTTGTCAAGGGGCTTATGAGTTTGAGAAAATATTTGTGAAGGTAGGAACAAGAAAATTAGTTAAGCCTACTACATGATGAGGTAGAATAAAATTCTACCCTGTTTTTGGTCTAGGCAATTCGGTTTCTATTATAGTTTCTACTATAAATTTAGCTCTATCATTTCCTTTACTTGAATCCCTTTTCAATAAGTTTAAACCTTCCATTTTGTACATCAAACCATTAGAAATCAGTGTTTATTTGTGTAATGCCTTCAGATTCCGCTTGAGATTGGACGGACATCTAAAGCGTTGATATATTCAACACAAGATTACCTACCCCCGTTCATGACATATAAAGATGCAATGTTCCTAACATGCATATAGTATTATGCAATATTCGCAGCGGATACTTTTTTTCTTTGAGCAACAGTATGCACCAAACTAATAATATATCAAATACTTAAAACACTATCCATACATAGTTAGCTAAATAAACATACATGATTACAGTGCGGGTCTCAGAAGATTGTATCTCAAAAGTATGGGAGACCGAGCTCCATAATTACAACAACAAAATATACTACTGGATTAGTTCGTCGAGCAACTTGCGTAACTCAACTAGCGATGCCATAATACTATCTAAGAATTTAACTATGGAGGCTGTAAGCTCAGCATTGCGTCAGTGGCGTCTAATTAACATCTTCCAGTCTGCTAGGATCCGCTCCCTGTCCTGGTCTTGACACATCTCTTACCATTCGGGGGAATTGTAGTTAGGACTACCATGGTGAAATTAGAATACAAATCTCAGTAAGTTAATAGAGAACTTCCACAAAGGTTAATGATGCATGCATGGCAGTAAAGGCATGAATGAATAATCAAAATTATAAGTAAGCATAATATAACTTGACATATAACATGACATGAGCTGACATAACTTGAACTGAAACGTGAACTGAACTTGAAACATGACATGACATGAAATTGATCTGAATAACATAAACTTGCAAAATGACATGAACGTGAACTTGAACATAGCATGAATGTGAACATGAACTTAGCATGAACGTAAGCTTGAAACATGACATGAACGTGAACTTGACATGAGCATGAAATACATGAATCTGAAATGTATTCTTGTCTCATGGAGTTACTACGATGTTCTTATCTCATAGAGTTACCACGATAGCGTAATCTTTTCTCATGGGATTACCACGATAGAATAGCCTTGTCTCATGGGGTTACCATGATTTAATAATAATAATGAACTGAACAATAACTTAACTGCACGAAGACATAACATGACTGGACTTGGAAAATATTGTTTTGAAGACATACTCATCTTGAGACACGACGTGACACAAAATGAAAAGGCAGATAGACTGACATAATGTAACATAACATGTACATGAGATGCATGACTTGCATTAACATGAAATAGACAAACAATACGTAACTTGGCATAACATGTATCAGACAAATATTACGTGACATGACATAACGTGTAACAGACAATATTTTATAACATGACATAACATGTAACAATGAATATTACGTGACATGACATACATGTAACAGATGTCATAGTAACATGGCATACTTGTAACAGATAGCAATGCATGACAGAATAGATTGTGTAAGAGATAAGTATTTTATGACAGAATATATTATGTGTAATAGATAAACATGTAGTGACATAACATAGATGATAGCATACATACATAAGTTATGGTTTCCTTACCCATCACACATACACAGTACACTGATAGTAAGTTAAGAGCTAACTTACAACAATCATCGTGTTACGGGAAATCAAGCACGAAACACAAAAAATTGTAAGCAAGGATTCTAAAAGTTAGAAAATTTATCACTAACAATTAGAAACATAAAAATACTAACTTAGAGTAAAATTACCATTTGACCCTCTATATGGGAAAAATGACCATTTTATCCATAACTTAAGAATTTCGCATCCTAATTCTAAAAATTACCATAATTTACATTCATCATGTAAATTTTGTCATAAACTCAAATATTAACTTAAAAAAATAATTAAAAAAAATCCTAACCATGAAAAACACACTATGGCTGAAACATCCATAGGTCATTTCTCTTATTTTTGTTGCAATTATTCCAACTTCAAAACTCATGATTAAACTAACATTTTGCAACAAAGATCCTCCTATCCTAAGTTTAAAAACATACCTAAAACATCCAATAAAAATATACTAATCATCAACACAAAACGTTTTAGTAAAAAGATCCAAACTTTTTAACTAAAAAGCAGACCATTAAATCACAAGGTTTGACCTATTTCAAAGCATCTCCAAGAACTCAAAAAATCCAAATATTTCTTCTAAATTATTCATAACACATTCCTAAGAAAAATCATGCTTTGAATGATCACATAGAAGTCACCAAAAATTACAAAACATTACTTGAAGTACTCGGCTCCACACTTGGTCCAAAAACAGAAATTTTCTCTTAACTAGCTTTGATAAAAAAACTTGATCCGTGGCTTACAACGATGAGATCTTCAAACCAAAACACCACATAGTTTAAAAATGTGTCCTAAAGCAGATCCAAGCATTAAACTTAAGATCACATGGCTAAAAAAAACCCAAAACATGGATTTAGCAAAAAATATCAAACCTTTGGCTTAACCGAGTATCCTCTTGCATAAAAAATCATATATTTGAAACCAACACAAAAAATCATCAAAATGAAATTCTCACATGTATATAAAAGGCTTAAGATTATCAAATAAATATATCAAAGTGATTGAAGTAAGATTAAATCACAAAAGATTCACTTCCTTAAAAACAGAAACTGTTTTTCCTCTTCCATTTTCTAAGTTTCTAGATTTAAGAAAATCATTCATCAAAAGCTTTAATCATGCAACAAATCCTCAACAGATATTCATATACATATGTTGAAAACACTCTATAAAAATTTCGGAGCAAGATCTGTCTATTAGCTTGGTCAAAAACTCCAAAATATAAAACACTTTAGTTTACCCAGAATGACCTTTCCATGGTTAAAACAACTTTTAACCGGTCAAATGACCATGAAATCAAACCAAAAAGATACCCATGGAAACCAGTCTCAAAGAAGAACAACTTCACCACCTTGTGAGAGGTGATGAGTGAGGTGGCTTTAACCTTCACATCAAGTACACTCTCGGACTAATTTGGGTAGAGGATGGTCAGCCATGAGGGGGAGGAAAACTTAGCCAAGGTGGGCCAAATTCGTGGACCTCAACTTAGTGGGCTTCAATTTTGGGTTTACAGAGGGTTTGTGATACTATCAAGCCTAAATCTAATTTTTCTTAGCCCAATCAAATTTTCAAGGTTTAAAAGGTTGGATAATGATGTCATAACATAAATTTAAGGAATTAATATTATGTGGAAATGATTTAATCAAATGATTCAACATAATACTAGAAATCGGATCAATTGGAGTTTGGAGGTCAACTTTAGGGTTTGGGGAAAACCGTTTAGGGTTTCGGTTTCAACTAAATTTTTGAGATTTTAATTGGATTCCAACAATTTAGGGTTTTACTAGGGTTGAACGTTTGGCACAATTTAGTTGGTTGGATGGAATATGATTTCGCTTAGGTGACATGATCTCACACCTTGATTTCTTCACAATCTATCTCATGGTTCTTCTTGGTGCCAAGTGATAGGTGTGATTTTTATGTGATTTATTACTCTTTTATTTATAAAAAGTGTCAGTTTTCCTTCAATTTTATTTATTTTATTTTATATTTTATTTATTTTCTTGGGTTTGAAGAAATGAGAAGATTTAGTACGAAATGAGAGTATTTTAGTACAAAAGAAGAGACCATAGATTCAGACCGACGAGAGGCAATGAGATCTAAAGAGAGCCAAGAAGAATCAGGCAATGAGCGAGATATTTTACTTCTCATTAGGCGAGGAGACAAAATGGCGAGAAGACTTGGCGACAAGGCTCTGTGTGGTTAGATTGGGCGACCAGTCTAAACGACCAACTTAAAAGACCAACCTAAACGATATTGTGGGCAATAACTAGTAAAGGCGAGTAGCTTTACTGCTCGGTAGGTTGGCGAGAGGAGTCTTTTATGTCAGTCAGGAACGTTACATCTTGGCCATTAGGCGAGGAGACCAGCTATATTCAGAGCACAAGGCATCTACCCAATGGGACCCTCCCGAGTTCTACAATCAATCTGCTGACTACCTAATCTTCCCAAATTCTGAGAATCAACTCGCCTATTATTGAATCTTCCATTTTTGATAATTCCAGTATTCTTGGGATAATTTTATTTTATGTTAACTTTTATCTTTAGAAATTATTTTTCAGATTTTTAGGCTAGATTGTAGTTGTATTTATCTGGTTTTCATATTTGAATTTTGACATCTATTTAATTCCAGTTTGTGGGATGAATAGTTAGTTCTGTTGAGTCGGAGTTTAGAATTTAGAGTTTTAGAGTTTTTTTATAGTTAGAAGAGAGTCTGAGTTTAAACGTTCTTTGGAAGAGACGGATCTGGAGGGCAGAGGCGAGAGCTGCATGTTTCATCAACCAACTCCAACGAAGAACACTATTGTTATTCTTTTCAGTTTCATTATGAACTAATTTTATTTTCTAGTGCTTTGATGTAGTCTGGCAATGAACACACAATTTATATTCTACGTTATTTTATTTTCAATATTTCCATGATTGAGTGTTTATTCCTTGTTTTTAATGCTTGCAATTTTCTAGCTAACATTGCTCGATCTATTGGATTGTAATGAGACGAAGATGTGATTTGTGATTAAAGCTCTAGGATTAAATGCCATTAGTTGAGTAAAAGTAGAGATACTTTACTGCAATTAATGTGATTTTCAAGAAAAATCCAAAAAACTTAATGAGTTTCCAATTAGTTAAATTCACATAAAGATATGAAGTTATTAATTGAAGATATTTTTAGTATTGTTCGAGAAAAAATATTGAATAGTTAAGAGATTTTTATCATCAATGTGGGATAATTGAAATTCTATGACAAGAAAGACTAAATTGTGTGAGATTTGCTAGGTGAAATCAAACGTTCCATATCTATTCTCATTATCTTCAAAATCCAAATTTTAATGCTCTTATTTAGTTTAATTTATATAATCTATTCTCCAAATTTCAGTTTTCCAAATAGCAATTAATTTAGTGAATTTCAGTATTCAATAGCATAATTAATCCATGTGGGTTCGATATCCGTTTTCTTGAAAACACTTCACTACTTGTTACGATTCTGTGCACTTGCAGATATTTCAAATACAATAAATTTTTGGTGCCGTTGCCGGGGATTAATTATTTGTTATTGATATTGATACTAGCTAGATTGTTACTAATTTAGATTTTATTTTATTTATTTTTAAAAGTTGTTTAAATAGACTTCAGTTTTGCTATCTTCTTCTCAGGAATCAGAAGTGCATACCCTGATCTAAACCATTAGAACATCCACTCTTCGATCCCGAGATTGAAAGAATCTTACGTCGGATTAATAAAGAGAAAAGGATAGAGGTCGTCAACTCTAAATTTAATATGGCTGACTAGGAGCACAAGGCTTTGAGAGACTATGCTATGCCTTCGGTTAATGGGGCGACGTCTAGAATAAGGCGACTAGCCATACAAGCCAATAACTTTGAGATCAAGCCAACCATCATTCAAATGATTCAACAAATTGTCCAGTTTGGGGGGTTGTTACAAGAGGATCCTAATGTCCATATTGTAAATTTTTTAGAAATTTGTGATACTTTTAAACACAATGGAATACTGATAATGCAATTCGATTGAGACTTTTCCATTTCTCACTTAGGGAAAAAGCAAAGGCTTGGTTGAACTCTTTGCCGCCTGGCATCATCACCACTTGGGAGGAGTTGACAGAAAAAGTTTTAGCAAAATATTTCCTTCCAGCCAAGACAGCAAAATTAAAGAATGATATTACTACCTTCACCTAAACCGAGGGTGAATCATTATATGAAGCATGGGAAAGATACAAGGATTTATTGCACCAGTGTCCACATCATGGCCTCCCAACTTGGCTTCAAGTACATACATTTTACAATGGTTTGGGACCCACAAACCAATCTATGGTCGATATTGCCGCGGGAGGAGCATTAATGAGTAAGACCCATGAAGCAACATATGAACTTCTGGAAGAATTGGCATCCAACAACTATCAATGGTCTGTCGAGAGAGCAATACCGAGAAAGACGGTTGGAGTTTATGAACTTGATTCTATTTCCACATTGGCGGCGCAGATGACAAATCTATCACAACAACTAGGTAAGATGAATGTTAATGCTATTCAAACTAATGTTGTTTGTGATCATTGAGCAGGAAATCGTTCAAGTGTAGATTGTCAAGTGGGGAATCCTTTCGCCCAACCGAGTTATGAACAAGCCTATTACATGTACAACTTCCAACGTCAAAACAATCCTTATTCAAACACTTTCAATCTCGGTTGGAGAAATCACCCTAATTTTTCATGGAGCAATAATCAAATGTCGGCTAGACCACCACAACAGTTTCCACAACAAGAGAAGAAACCTACACTTGAGGAAATGTTTGTGCAGTACATGCAAAAAACTGATATGGTGATCCAAAAGAATGATATGGTGACCCAAAACAACTCGACTTCACTCTGCAATCTTGAGCAAATTGGTTAGCTCTAAAAAATGCTTACCGAGAGGACAATAGGGACTTTACCGAGCAATACTATGACCAATCCAAAGGAACATGTCAAATTCATAACATTGAGAAATGGGTGGACATATGACTAGCCGCAAACGGTAAATACCGAGCGAGATGCAGAAGCTACCAAGAACGTGGAGTCCGAGGTGAAAGAAGCCGATCAGGATGCGACCGACCAACAAGCTGAGAAGACTAAGGAGAATAACGGGGAGTCAAAACCCAAGAAATCCGAGGAGTTTACATCTGAAACTTATTCTCCTTCAATTTATGATCCACCAATTCCTTTTCCGTAAAGATTAAAGAAAAATAAGATGGATAATCAGTTCTCTAAATTCCTGAGTATATTTAAGCAACTGCATATTAATATTCATCTCATTGAAACTTTAGAGCAAATGCCTAAATATGCAAAAAATTTTAAGGATATATTATCAAATAAGTGACAGTTGGAGGAGCATGAGACGGTAATGCTAACCGAGGAGAGTAGTGCAATTTTACAAAAGAAGCTGCCGCCTAAGTTGAAAGATCCAGGGAGTTTCACTATCCCTTGCACTATAGGAAATTCCTATTTTGATAAAGCTTTATGCGACTTAGGGGCAAATATTAATCTAATGCCTCTCTTTGTTTTCAGGAAACTGGGTCTTGGAGAAGCAAAGCCAACGACCATCTCTCTACAGTTGGCAGATAGATCTATTAAATACCCGAGAGGACTCATTAAGAATGTACTCGTGAAAATTGATAAGTTCATCTTCCATGCCGACTTCATTGTACTTGATATGGAGGAGGACAAGAAGATCCCTTTGATACTAGGCTGACCTTTCCTGGCGACGGGGAAGACCTTAATTGATGTCCAGCAAGGGAAACTCATCTTGAGGGTAGGCGAGGAGCAAGTCACTTTTGACGTATTTAAATCCATGGAATTTCCTGCCGACGAGGTACATTCTTGCTTTCAAATAAGCGATCGAGAGGTGGTCATGATCGATGAGACTTATGGAGCTGAATTTCCAAAGCTACCACTTGAGGTATGTCTTACTCACTCTATGCCTATTGAATCCGAAGATGAAGAAGTGAGGGAGTGTGAGAGATATTTGGATGTTACACCATCCTTCCATCTTTCAATAAAACCGAAAGTGGAAGAGTTAAAGTCATCTCACCCGACATCTCCAAGTAAGGAACAACCCAAGCCTGAACTCAAACCACTTCCATCAAATTTAAGGTACGCTTTCTTAGGCTAGGACTATACTTTTCCAGTTATTATTAACAATTCCTTCAGTGATGTAGAGGAAGAGAAGTTGCTAAGAGTCTTGCGGGAACACAGAATGGTCTTGGGTTGGACCATCTTGGACATAAAAGGAATTAGTCCTTTAATTTACATGCACAAGATTTTAATGGAGGATAATTTTAAGCCGATCATCCAACCCCAGAGGAGACTGAACCCATCAATGCAAGAAGTGAGGCATAAAGAAGTATTGAAGTTTTTAGATGCCGGGATCATTTATCCAATCTCAGATAGTGCATGGGTAAGTCCAGTGCAAGTCGTCCCAAAGAAAGGATGGATAACCGTGGTGAAAAATGACAATAATGAACTCATACCGACGAAGACGGTCACGGGATGACGAGTGTGCATAGATATGAAATGTTTTAGCTATTGCATTCATCTTATATATTATTTTCTTAATTTATAACTTTAAGTTTATTTTATTTTATAAAAAATTATATCCTAAGAATTTTTTAATTAAAACTATCTGGTTGAATAGTTAAATCGTTAGAATTTTTTATAAAATCTAAAACTTCTTATATTAATCAAAGATAAGAATCATGTTTTTTTTTTTTAAAAAAGAAAAAAAAAAAATCGAGTTCAAGGTTGAGTATTATCTTTACTCGAGCTTGAGCTAAGTTCTAACAACATTAATGGTTGGCAAGCGGAGTTCGAACAAAGATATTTAAGTTTGATGAACAAGTATATATGTTAATGGAGGTCAAGTACCCTTGTTCGAATTTATTTCGACTTGATTCCTTTTCAATCCTAGTTACAACATTCAATTTTAGATCCAATAAAGAAGTGAATTTTTTGTTTTTTGAATTTTTATCGTTGCGCTTTTATGATGTATCTGCAGTACTCTGTTAGCTGTTTTATTAATTTGATTAGTTTTAAATGAGTACAAGATGGAATGAAAAGTTGTTTGGATAAAAAATTTAGAAATGTTTTGTATTTAGTTTTATGAAAGTTATTACAAAATTGGTTCTCAGATTTTGAATGATTATGATGATCATTTCGCTACTTTGATTTTCCAATTATCATTTCACCTTTTGGGTTTGTAATCATTATAATACGATTTGCGGAATCTGAATGGTATGTCAAAACTTGGCAAAAAAATAAATAAATTTAAAACTCACTAAGAAATATAAAACATAAAAATTATTTGAAAATATAAAAATAATCAAAACCTCAAATTCCATGTGAATTTAAAAACCCAAGAAAAAATTTAAAATGAAAAAATCAAATTTCTCAGAGTCAAAAAAGAAAAGTACGTGGCATGAGGCAGCGACCCCTAGCCGACCTAGAGCTGTCTGGGGCAACACAACTGTTGCTGGATTGTACTGACTCAGGTGCTACCTCTGCTGAAGGATTGATGCACCGCCTGGGCCGACCCGGGTCACGCCTGGGTGGTGAGGTTAACAAAAATTGGCAAAGCAAAACTCATGAACGTCTGTGCTTGCTGAAAATTGAGGCAAATGATTTTATTAAAAAAAAGAAGTTAGAGATGAAAATGGATTTTGTTTGAAATGTTGACTTTTGCACTAAATGAATCCCACATCGGTGGGAGTAAAGAGAGGAGGAGGCCTAAAGGCCTATAAATAAGAGGGCTTAGCCTCTTAATTATTTACGTCAAGTCATAAATTTAAATAGTAATTTGTAACTCTAGTAAAAATCTTCTATTGGCCTTTTTTTGTAAAAGGGAAAGAAGTGAAAGTTAAAGTTTTGCTAGTGGGAAAGTTTTGTGGTTGTCATTTGGGATGATGAGAAAAATTATGTGATTGTAACAATTTTTCATATAGTGTATTTTCTTCTCTGGATCTGCTGATTTTTCCTCCTGATTTGGGAGTTTCTAAGTAAATTCTTGTGTTGTTATTATTTCTTTGTTTTTCTTGATATTCCTACATAGTGTGGATCCTAGGGGTCAAATTGGTAGGTCCAAATTCTCAACAATTGGTATCAGAGCTGGGATCCTTTTTGTGAGGTGGAGCTTTGGTGTGGTAGTGTGGATACGTACAGTCTAGGAGGTTATGTCTAAGGAGATTGGAAATTTTAAGTGTGTCCATTGTGACTCTTCAATTTTTCCTGAGAACCTTGAAGTTTTGTCTAGAAAAGAGTAATCTTTCCTGGGAACTTATTTAGTGACTATTATTCATTTCTACAGTAAAATTCATCAAGGCGATGTCAGGAAGTAGTGTGACGCCTCCAGATTCCGCTTGGGATCGGACGGACATCTGAAGCATCGGGACATGCAACACAAGGTTACCTGCCCCGTTAATGACATATAAGATGCAATATTCTTAACATGCATATAGCATTATGCAATATTCGCAGTGGATAATAATTTTTTTTTTCTTGAGCAATACTATGCACCAAACCTATAATATCCCAAATAGTTAAAACATAATCCATGCATACTTAACAAAATAAACATCTACGATTACAGTACGGTTCTCAGAAGACTGTAATCACAAAACAACGGATACCTGACTCCATAATTACATTGTCAAAATACACTATCGGGCAAGTTCGTTGAGTAACTCGCGTAACTCGACTAACGTTGCCGAAATAATATCCAAAGACCTAACTATAGAGGTTGCAAACTCCTCGTTGCGTTTACAGCGTCTAGTCAACCTCCTCTAGTCTGCCAGTGTCTACTCCCTGCTTTGATCCTGACACATCGCCTACTATTCGGGGGGAATGGTAGTTGGGACTACCACGGTGAGATTTGATTACAAATCTTAGTAAGTTAACAGGAAACTTCCACACAGGTTAATGATACATGCATGGTAGTAAAAACATGAATGCATAATTCAAAATCAATAGTAATATAGCATAACTTGACATAACATGGCATAAAATAATAAGCATAACGTGACTTGACAGAACATGGCATGAGCTAACATAACTTGAACTGAAACTGAAACTTAGCTTGACGTGACATAACATGTACGTAAACTTAAACATAACATGGACTAGCAACATAGCATGAACGTGAACCTGAAACATAACATGGACTTGAAATATAGTATGAACGTGAACATACATAATTTGAACATGAACTTGAAAATAACATGAACTTGAGCATAACATAACATAAACGTGAACTTGAGACATGACGTAAACGTTAACATGAAACATGACGTGAACGTGAACATGACATAACATGAACGTGAAATGCATGAACTTAGAATCTTATTCAATAGACTTAATCATTTAACTGACCATACGGGTGCTATACGGGTCCTCTTGAACTGTGTGTCCCTGCCGATTACTGCATCACAACACAGGTATCTATACCAGCTGTGAGTGCGTTAATACGTACTCCACAGTTGTTGTGGCCCCACGTATTCTATGTGTCACAATTGCAGTGTCTCACGTAGTGTATGCTCCACAGTTGTTGTGGCCCCATGAATTGATCGCACCATACTTGCTGTGGACACGCGTAAATAAAGTATGACTCCATCGGCGTTAGTGCCTGGAGCGCTCCGGTGACCAGCTAGTTAGGCCCCATTCGCAACCTGTTGACTGTACTTCGTCAACCTAGGAAATTTCACACATACTTAAACACTCCAGCGTGAACAAAGGAATTCTACTAGGATATTACCCCATCCTAGCGTTTAGGGTCTTGCTTGACATGAATAACTTAACAAGACTGTCGAGACAGGATGACATGAATACGGAAAGACAAAAGTACTTACGTAGCGTAACGTGACATGAACGTAAGATGACTGACATGACATACTTTGGGACATGAGTGTAATAGACAACATTTGATAACGTGGCATACGCGTAACAGATAATATTTTGTATCATGGCATAACATGTAACAGACAATATTTTATAACATGGTATAACATGTGACAGTAAATATTTCGTAACATGGCATAACATGTGATAGTAAATATTACGTGACATGACACACATGTAACATATGGCATACATAATGTGACATACTTGCCACAGATAGTAACATGTGACATAATATATTATGTAACAGATAAGTATTTCGTGATAGAATAATTCATGTAACAGATAAACATGTAATGATATGGCATGATATGACATATATAACAACATAAAAACATAAACTGTAGTTTCCTTATCCATCACACATACATAATAAACTGATAGTAAGTTAAGAGCTAACTTACCTCGATTGTCGCATTTTATGAGAATAAATCGCAAAACACGAGAAACTATAAGAGGGTATTCTAAAAGTTAGAAATTTAATTACTAACAATTAGAAAAGTGAAAAGAGACAACATAGAGTAAAATTACCATTTTACCCTCTACATGTGGGGAAATGACCATTTTACCCATAACTTAAGGATTTCACAGTTTTAAGTCCAAAAATTACCCAAATTTACATTACTCATATAAATTTTGTCATAAACTCAAATATTAACTCAGAAAAAATTAAAACCAAACACAACTATTAAAACTCTATAGGTTCGAAACTTACATAGGCTATATTATCCTTGATTTGTTGCAATTCCTTCAAATTTTAAAAACTCATGATCAAACCAAATTTTTGCAACAAATATCTTTCCATCCTAAGTTTAAAACATACTTAAAATATATATTAATAAAAAGCTAATCATCAACACCAAACCTTTTGTAAAAAGATCCAAACTTTTTAATAAAAGTAAACCTTAAATCACAAATTTTAACCTTAATAAAAACATCTCCAAGAATTCCAAAAAAATTAAATCTTACTTCTAACATATTCACAACATCATCCTAAGATAAACCATACTTTAAATCATCAAACAAAAGTCATCAAAAATCACAAAACAACACTTGGAATTTTTGGTTTTACACTTAGTCCAAAAATAGAAACTTTTCTCTAAACTAGCTTTGATAAATCTCTTGAACCATGGCTTAAAGACATGTGATCTTCAAACTAAAACATCACATAAAAATATCAAAGCCTTTGGAGTAAGATTAAACCACGAAATATTCAAATTTTTCCAAAACAGAAACTGTTTTTCCACTTCCAGTTTTCAAGTTTCTAGATCTAAGGAAATCTATCATCAAAAGCTTTAGTCATGCAATAAAACCTCAATGAACATTCATAAACACATGCTAACAACACTTCATAAACTTTTCGGACCAAGATATGCCCATTAGTTTGGTCAAAAACTCTAAAACATAACATACTCTCCAGTTTCACGCCCAGAATGACCTTTCTATGGTTAAAAATACTTTTGATTGATTAAATTAGTATGGAACGAGACAAATAATATATCCACGGAAACTATACTCAAAGACGAACAACTTTTGAGGAGTCATCATGCAAAAATACTTAAAAAGGGTCGAAAACTGCCACACAAAACGGCTCAGAAATCTGCTCGAGAGAGCGTTTTTGAGTTTCTCTCTAAGAACGAGGTGAAAAGTGATGAAGTGAAAGAAAGGGTGCCTTGAACGCCTCTAGACTTCTGAAGGGTGAGGTATGGGCTTGAATGAACCTTGATTAGATGTGGCTATGTGACATAAAGTGAAGGGGGAGTGGGCTGCTGCTGCTGCCTTCTAGAAGGGGTGTGATGAGGTGGC
>QEOT01000919.1:28563-41688 GCA_003123785.1 Pterocarya stenoptera | reverse complement strand
TTGACTCAGGCTAGACCCAATTTAACTGGGCTTGTTACATTGCCATCCCCTCCAAAGAACCTTGTCCTCAAGGTTTAGAGTAATGATACAATTCTATGACCAAGGTTCCAGTCTCTTTCCGCAGTATTTCGTTGAAAGAGGTACCTAGTAGAGCCAAGGAGACATGAGCAACGGACCCGACATCAAATTCCATGCCAATTGTAGTAGTTGTGTTCCCAGCATCATTGCAAACAACACTTAATTTTGCCATGGCTTGCAAATCGACATCCATACTGTAGCAAGTCCAGTCAACAATTTTTCCATCCTTTGGATCATAGATAGTGCCTTTAATATGAAAGATTCGAGGAGCAGTGGTTTTCTCATGCATTGAAGTGTAAAGGAGATAATGAGAATGCTTGATCGAATGGCTTTAGGAAAGAAATCAAGAATGTTTTGTTGTTGGAGCCCCTCTGGGTTTGTTATGAACTTCCAACATAAATGTGCAAGCATACAGGAATGTTCCTTTGAGTGAGACTTGAGGCACCTTGAAAGGTATCCCTAAATTTTTTGGTCCGAGCGGTTGTTATAGCTGAGAATGTTTTTCCTTTCTCTACTAGGACTGCAGCCTAGACCAACCCATCCAACAAGTAGCCCCTAGGAGTTGATGAAGGTCTGGCAGCCATGGCACTCACCTGATATCCATTGCCAACAAACACATTGCCAAAGTTACTAACTATATTGATAATCCAAAAAATGAGTCCTCTTGAATTCAGCATTGTCAAGTAAGACCCCTTGTAATTCCCACTAGCAGGGCCACAAGATTGCCCATAATGGTTAAATGGCTCCTCACATGTTCTTGATTTGCTTGCTACCTCAACTAAATGGTTGCATATTACAGTGGGTTTATCAAGCTCACTGCTTGCCGTGTAAACCAAGTAGGCAAAGATGACTAAAATAATATGCACTATAACAAAATGTATATAGCTTGCCAAGAATGTTGCTTTTAGTCCTCCAGCTGCTATGTACAAAATAACCCCTAGTGGTATGAGAAAACTAGCAGCATAAATCTTCATTCTAATAAGTGCATTTACAATAGCAGATTCACCAAGGAGCAACATTGTTGTTATACTAATATTAGTAAAAAATATATATATATATATATATATAGAAGGCAAGGAAAACAATGTGTACAATAGTTCCCCAACAAGTATCAACAATTTCACAAACAGTACGTGCATGAGGAGTCTTTCTTTTTATCTCTACAGCCATTACACCGAAAGAAGGTACCTGAATGCTAGCTCCACTTGCATACCAGAAGGTCTGCTAACACCATATTTGCTAGGGAACTACTCAAGCCACAAATGGATTGCACAAAAATAATTTCACAAACTGATGTGGCGTGATGTAGTTCGTTAAATTGTAAAGTTACTTTTTATTGTAAAATAAATCTCATGGATTATATGAAATCATGCCAGTTTATGGAATTACTTTTGTGTAATCTCTTTATGATTATAGCAGTACTCTGTTTGCTAAGGTAAATAGCCAAAGTCCCATTAGGCATTTCGTCAAACAGCTTACGAGCCATTCCTTTCCTCCATGCCTGATCAAAAAACCCATTCAAATAACTAAGGCCATACCCTCCCATTTCCAATGACTGCTCGATAATTGTTTCCCCAAGTGAAATTTCATAAATCTTACCAGCATCACTCCAAACACCTTAAGGCTCTCCTATACCCAAACAACAAAACCACAAAACACAAGGAAAAGAAATAGAACGTGGAACAACCAGGATAAAAACATATATGCTTAGCACAACCTTTTTACCATCTACCACAAACTGATTCAGTTGATGGTCAAGAATTATTCATCAATTTGGCACTCATAAGCAGTGGCAAGTTTGTGTACATATAGTGCATCAGAAAATACCAAAAGATGGGGATGATTTTCTACAACTAGAGCCATCTCTTCCACAATATCTCTGTTAACAACTTGATGTAAACTAAAATTACATACGATTCCTAAATACAAATTTCTTTCGCATTCACTTTGACGAAGGGAACCCATCATTCCGATGCAAGTAAGCCATGATGGTGTAGAAATTTTGGGCCATTGTAAGCGATAAGAGCACAAACGCAGCCAATGCCGAAATGAATGACCGAGGAGTCTCAAAATACTTATGCTTGAAGGTTGCCCACTACACATTCCAGCTATTTCTATAATACTCGTCCACATTCTCAAACAACTTGGACAAATAACAATCACTATCAATCATCACGTCCTTGCCCATCTTGTTGATCAAGCATGCAACCTCATCATCGTTACCAAGATTGTTATCGAAAATGTTGTGGTGGCGTAGGTACCCAACATCATTGGCACTTTCCACAAGGCACTCCAAGAAGGTTGCAAAAGTGGTGAAGTGTTTGGAGACCTCACAATGACACTGATCGAAGGCCACGCAATTTGACAAGAAAGAGCCCATGAATTCGTCAAGTCTTATATGAGGCATCTCAATCACACAATTCTTGAATTTCACGACCAAGAAGCTTTCCACCTGGACTAGATTGAGCTTAATCCCCGAATGATAGAGCATTAAGAAGCTGTGCATAATATGGGTTGGTGTGCCACTGTTTTGTGTTATTTCTTCTTCGAGTATAAAGCTTACACAAACCAAGTCTAGTAAATGCCAACCTCTTAGATCACAAAACCGGCATATGAAATCATGGGGTCTTCGCAATGTGATATCTTCGTTGAAGAATTGCATAGCAAGCAAGGACAAACTAGACTTCTCCTCGCTAGGCATTTTGGATATTTCAAATAACTTTTCTAGAATAATGAATGGTATCTGATTCTCGAGCAGGAGGAAGTCCTTATATAAAAATGGTAATATCCAACCAAAGGTGACCAGAGGGTCATCGGGCTCGACTAGTGTCGGGTCTTTAATCTTGCGAAAAAGTTATATTATAAAGCAGCCATCAAGAACCATCATTTTGATGAACTCATGGCTTTCAAGTTGAATGATCTCCAAATAGTATTCCCTGGCATACTTTTCAAGCGGCTCTATGCTTACCAAGTAGTCCTCTAAGGTCTTGATTGGTCCTTTGCACAGCATGGAGTTGAGATAACGCCACTTGTGCTCCTCAATCATCATGAGCTGCGGCTTACCGTGGTGATAGGGCCCGATGGAGACAACAGAAGGATCATATGCTGGCTCTGGAAATGGTGCACTCCATAAATAAAAGGGACCAGGGTGGTTATGTCATGGTAAAGATTGGCATGGCAATTGTGTATAATAGGGTGCATTGGCAGTTTCTTTTAGCGGTGCTGGAGAGTTTTGGTTTCTCTAGGCAGTTTTGTAAATTGGTAGAGGAGTGTGTGAACTCACCTTGGTACTCTGTTATGATGAATGAGACTTATAAGGGATTTTTCAAGACAAGTAGGGGACTCCGTCAAGGCGACCCCCTTTCACCTTATTTGTTTATTTTGATGGAAGTGGTCTTGTCTTGCCTTTCAAGGAAACAATTTGAGGAGGGACACATCGGAAGTTTCTATCATCCACGGGGAGAGCCGTTGATTTCACATTTGCTTTATGCGGATGATGTTTTGGTTTTTATTAATGGTGGAAAAAGATCTTTGAGAAGACTGGTTGATACCTTACTCACTTATGAGCAGTGGTCTGGACAGATGGTTAATAAAGAAAAATCTGCCCTTTTCCAATCTAGTATCCTGGTCAAGAATTTGCAAGCCTATGGCTGAAGGTGGCTTGGGGATTAGGGGCTTCTCGGAAGTTCAACTTGCAATGCATATGAAGTTAGCTTGGTGCTTAATGTCTATGAATTCTTTATGGTTGAGGTTTTTCTTGGCTAAATATGCTAGACAGTGTCATGTTTCTTTGTTATCGAGACCAACCAATGGGTTTAGATTATGGAGATCTATAGTTTTGGTTATTCTTACTGTATGTGAACAGATGAAGTACAAAGTGAGAGAGGGACAAATTTCCTTCTGGTTTGACAGATGGTTCTCTGTGAGCCCTTTGTGTGAGTTGGTTCAGCCAGTTGTAAATCCGGGCTTGCTTATTAAAGAAGTGTGGATTGGGAATGACTGGAACATGGAATTGTTAGTTCAAGTAGTGGGTGAGGAAATTGCTGAAAATGTTTTAAGGAGTGTTCGAGTTGGGCAGCAAGGTAATAATGACTTGATTTGGAAAGTTGCTAAAGATGGGTCTTTCTCTTCGGCTAGTGCCTGGGAGCTGATTCGAGTTAAGGGCTAGCCTTCTCTATGGCTTGACTGGATTTGGGACAAAATAGTCCCTAAGAAGATCTCGGTATGTATGCAGAGAGCTCGTTTTAATTGCTTATATGTGGATGTCAAAGTGCAATCTCGGGGAGTTGCTTTGGCCTCTAGGTGTGATTGCTGTTCTGGTCCACATGAGGAGACCATGGATCATATCTTTGCTATAGGTGAGATTGCTTCTAAGATATGGAGGGTTGCTTCAGTGGATCTTGGAGTTTATTGTATGCAGGCTGTAACATGGTGGAGTCGTGTATCTCTATGGCTGTCTTGTGTGAAGAAGTCCTCCAAAAGAGGCATTCTGATTGGTGTCCTTCCTAGTGTTATCACTTGGAGGCTGTGGTAGCGGAGATGCAAGGCTAGGATGGAAGGTGTTTATGAGTCTGCAGAGTGTGTATGGCGCTCAGTTTGACTTTGGTTAGGCAAGTTGGTGAATGGGATGTCTGATAAAAAAGCTTTGTCTTCCTTTGATGCCAAGGTCCTTCGGGAATTAGATATTAACTTCTCGAAGGGTCCGATTGAGAGAGTGATTTCAGTTGCTTGGTTTAGGCCTCGAATTGGTTGGTGGAAACTGAATGTTGATGGTAGCTGTAAGGGAAATCTGGGTAACTGTGGGGGTGGTGGTGTTGTTCGGGATCATCGTGGGGATGTCAAGGGTGTCTTCTCGGATCATTTTAGGGAAGGTACTAATAATGAGGCTGAGCTGCGGGCGCTGCTTCAAGGGGTCCGTTTGTGCAAAGAGTTGGGCCGCCTATCCATGATTATTGAATGCGATTTGAAAGTGGTATGTGATTGGTTGATTGGTAAACAATGTAGTGTATGGTACTTGTGGGATTTCTGGGAGGAACTTCTTGTATGGGAGACTTTGAAGATGCAACTTGTCCTTTTGCTGGTGGTTTCACACAGTGACCTTGAGGTCTTCTTAGAGATTATATTTTTCATTTCTTGGCATTTATTATTGATTGTTATCCCTACACCAATAATGTGGATGCAAGCATTAATAAGTATAATCAAAATATTCACTAAGCTAATATATCATTACATTCACTATACATACTCAAGTTCTATATATAATTAAACAATGAGGTATGTTTGTTAATTAAAAGAGGGTTAAATGCAAAATCAGTTTTGGCCATGAGGGTCAAATATGACAAGTATTGGGGAGATTTGAGTAAACTAAATATTTTTTATATGTGGTTCTTGCTCTTGATCCTCATCTCAAGATTGATGGCATGGTATATGGTTTGGGACTTACGCACGGGAAGGCATGGGCTGAGCTTATTGGTGAAATAACCCTAGAAACCCTAGGTAAATAGTTTGATGAATTTACTGCGATCAAGGGTGGTATTTCATCTACACCTACACCTAAACCTACCCCAGTGCCTCCTTCAAACACCAGGACAACGAAGAAATGTAGGATGGCGTGGAGTCAGAGCCTCTCACAGAATCCCCTACTAGTCTGTCCATCTACAGAGGCAAAGTCGGAGGTAGACAGATATTTGACAGGGGATCTTCTTCCACATTCAGATGACTTCGATATATTAGTATGATGGAAGATGAATACCATGAAATATTCTGTCCTTGCAAAGATAGCCCGATGTATTTTGGCCATCCCTATTAGCACCGTTGCCTCAGAGTCGACATTTAGTACCAGATGGCGCATATTAGATTCTTTCTGGAGTTTATTGTCTCCTACCACTATGGAGGCATTGTCTCATATTTCGGATGTTAGTGAGTTTAAGGAGACTGACAAGGAGGATGGTGGTGATCAGCCTGGATCTAGTAATTGTTGTTTTCATTTTATTGTTTTGATTTATTTATATTGATTTTGATTTCATCGGTATTAATTTCTAAATTAATTGTTGTAGCAATACATGAGACAAGTCAGACGACGTCTACCTCTGCTGTAGTATGACTTCATGTTAAAGGACCCACCATTGCCAATTTGCCATTTGCCATAGCCCATAGGTTTGTACAATTTGACAATTTGTAATTTGTATGGTCCCTTTATTGATTTTTTGTATTTATATAATTTTTTGTATTGTACAATATGAATATGTGCAGCTCAAACCTCAAATCTCAATGAGTTAATCCTAATCCCAATGTCTCATCTTGATCCCCATCTCATCTTGGTTAGTCAAATTTTAGTTTTTAATTTTTTCATTTCTAAGAAATGTTTGTAATCTTAATTCTTGTTTATTGTTTATAATTCTCATTTATTTTTTATTAAATTATTAATATTGTTTCAAATTTTATGATCTCACACAATCACACTAACAGTCACAGCATGCAGCACTAATTACATGTCTTCCACCCTTGACCACCCAATCGAGTTGCCCCAAATGTCATAGTCAAACAACTCTTTTAGGATATTGAAATTCGAATCAGTTGTATAATGTATTCAGTGATTTAATGTTGATACAATGTTCCTTCGAAGCAATTATTTGTAATATTGATACAATGTTCTTTGGACACTTTTATGTTTGTAATTTTGTAATTGTTTAGGTTCTAATTTTGTACTAGCTTATTTATTATTATTAATTTATTAGGTAACAGACTAGTAGTCTGTATGTAGTAGTATTTCATTAGTTCATTTGCTCTAAATTTATATCATGTATATTATTTTTATTCATGTAAATTTAATTACATTTTTTCGGTGCATTTCAGATGTTTCTGGGCCAAAAAAGGCCCAGAAGCAGCATTTGGGCCAAAGGCCTATTCCGGGGAGGGGGGGGGCGACGGGGAGGGGGCTCCCCCGCCTCGTTGGATGCGGGTAGTTGTCTATCAGTTTCTATTCATCTATTTATTTAGACAATTTAGTAATGAGAAATTACAAGAAGTTATCCAGAATTACAATGTGGAGGTTGTGGCTCCTCGAATTACTATCTTTACTTTTACATATTTTACATATTATTTTGTCCCTAATTAGAGCATTAGCATTGGTCTATGCATATGCATATGCAAAATCACATCTTTTGCATATCCATTTTGCTATTCAAGCAAAACTTCCACATTGACTTATGCATATTTGAGACAAAATAATAATAAAATATTATTTTATTAAAAATCAATAAAATAAAATATTATTTTATTAATTTTTTTCGAAAATCAATTTTTATATATATATTTTGCAATTAGCATCCACTACATACATTTAACATTAATAATACAAATGCAATAATAAAAAAATATAATTTTTTTATATATTATATTAAAAATATAATAAAATTAAAAAATATATATTATATTATAATAATAAAATGAATGTGTAGATGAATGTTTGTTGTGTTGTTGAGGGAGGGAGAAGAGGAAAGGATTGTGAACGAGAGAGTGGGAGGAGAGAGAAATAATTAGTAGAATAACATTTGAAGAGTGAATAGTAGCTATCCAAATTTAGATAAGAATTGTTCATAGCTATCTAAATATATGCATATGCATAAGCCAATGTAGATGAATTTAGGCTCATATTATGAAAATATGACTTTGCATATGCATATACATAAACCAATGTGGATGCTCAGTGGTCTCAGAATAGTGTTCATGCGACATGGCTGAGGGGAGCCGTCATGCGCAATTGGCTGAGGCAGTGTCAGCATTGAAAGAAGAGTCGATGCGCTTGAAGGAAGAGTAGGAGAGGCAGAAGCTGATGCTGGTAGCCGTATTACTGTAGCTTAGTAACTTGGCAGCAAGCTATGATCAACTAGCAATGATAGCTGGCAATCAAAACATGGGAGTCATAAATCAGCAAAAGATGGTGGTGCTCATTGACAGTGGGAGTACTCACAGTTTTATTGATTCATATATAGCAAGGAAAGCAAAACTGGCAATGGAGGAAAGCCAACTGTCAGTTAAAGTGGCTAATGGAGCTAGCCTACCTTGCTTGGGTTTATGTAGGGCTGTTTCACTACAGTTATAGGACCTACACATTATACTTAACCTTTATTCACTCACTTTAGGGGCTGTGAAGTTGTCTTGGGAGTTGATTGGTTGAGAAGTTTAGGGTCTTTTGTATGGGATTTTACTGGTTTAACCATGAAATTTAGTGTTAGAGATGCTGAGGTTATTCTTCAAGGAAAACAATTGCCACTTAACCTATTAGAAGAGGAAGAGGATATTTGGCCATTAAAAAAGGGTGCTGTAAAAGGGATCTGGTTACAGTTAATCGAGGAAGTCAACACATATTCAAAGAAAGTTATTCCTTACGAAGGGCAGCAGCTTATTGAGGAATTTGGGAAGGTTTTTGAGGAGCCAAAGGGCTCTTCCTTGCAATTCTGACCATAAAATATAGCTACAAGAGAGTTCTAAACCCCCTTGTATCAGGCCATACATGTATTTGTATTATCAAAGGAGGAGATTGAGCGATTGGTGGTAGAAATGTTGAGAAGTGAAATTATTAGAAGTAGCCAAAGCCCATACTCATCACCGGTGCTATTAGTGAGGAAGGCAGATGGGAGTTAGTGTAATGAGTTTGGATTACCGAGCCCTTAACAAGGATATAGTAAAAGATAAGTACCTTATTCCCAACATTGATGAATTATTAGATGAGCTTTATGGTGTAGTTATTTTTCTAAATTGGATCTTTGTTCGGGGTATCATTAGATCAGGATGAATCCTAAAGACATCCCCAAGACGGCTTTCAGGACCCATGAGGGTCATTACGAGTTCTTGGTGATGCCATTCAACCTCACCAATGCTCCATCAACTTTTCAAGGGTTGATGAACTAGGTTTTTAGGCCTTATTTACAGAAGTTTGTGTTGATCTTTTTTTTTTTCGATATTTTGAGTTATAGTGAGACACAACATGAGCATATTCAGCACTTACGTACTGTTTTGGAAATTTTACAAGCTCATCAATTTTATGCAAAGGCCTCTAAGTGCATTTTTGGTAGCAGGGAAGTGGAATACTTGTGGCATTTAATTTTTGAAGAAGGAGTAAGGGCAGACTCCCGAAAGTTAGTAGATATGTAACAATGGCCAGTTCTCAAGAGTCCTAAGGTATTGCATGAGTTTTTGGGACTAACAGGTTAATACAAAAAATTTATACATAGGTATGGAAAGATAGCAGCACCTCTTACATCTCTACTCAAAAAATGCTTTTTCGTGGTCAGATAAGGCCTTGTAGGCCTTTACCAGGCTTAAGGAGACCATGCTAAACCGATTAACCTTGAAATGACATGATTATTAATCAAATTAAATTTTTTCAAATCCGATTAACCTGGACAATGCGCCTATTATTTTGGAGAAAAATTTTAGAAGAGACAAACAACACAAGTGGTCCGTTATGACGTTTTAGCCTTCCATCTCGCTCACACACAACACTCATGCCTTCTTAATGATCCCGTTCTTGGCTTCAGGGAGTGGCAAGCTGCACAGAACATTAATAAATCCAGGTTAATGATACCCTTAAACCTCCCCACAGCATTGAGCCCAGACTTGGCCTACGAGAAAAATTGTGTTGTGCCTCCAACGGCTCTACTCACCGTTCAACAATACATTCTCAGATGAGAACCTCTCCCAACCTCTCTCTCTCATGGGCTTGGAAATTATGGACAATAATTATTTACTTGTAAGAATTGGTAGGTAAGTTGTCATACTTTTTACTATGTCGTTGTGGTTGGAAAGCAACTCTAACCCACCTATTTACTATTTTGTTTTGCAATATGGCTAGTCATGCAAAATTCCACTTGGGTATGTCTAAAAATTCTTGAATATGGTATTTGACTATAATAAAACATCTCCAAGCTATTAACGAACAGTTGGTGGCAAAAGCTAGTCAAAATCATCTACCAATTGAGCAAGAGCTATCTAGGCATAGGTCAACAATGGAAATAGAAGCTATCCAGCATAACCAAGATCTTGATGTGTAGATATAGGGCTGCACTTTTTGTGCATGGATTTTTTTTTCTATTTGTACTCACATGGCTGCTCCTTTTATTTAGCTTGGGATGACAAATGATTGATGCAATTATGAATTGTAAGAGCATTTTGTAATGAACTGATGTATTGTATAGTTTGTAAGAGCAATTCCTAATGAATATTGTAATAAACTATTATAACGTATTTGGTAAATATCTATTTCTGTTTTCCCTTAACCACGTGCCTTTGTAGGAACTTCAATTAAAATCTTCAGAATAATTTCCATGGCCATGGCTATGAGCAACAGATTGTCTCGTATTGGTCAGTTAATGGCTTTGTAAATATCATGTATGATGGTATGAGAGTGACTGCCTTTGTAGCTGTTGTTACTAAATGCTAGAAGAATATTATGATTAGAAACAAAGAAGAGTTTTTTTTTTTCTTTTTAAAAATGATCAATTCATTTTTACATTCATAAACCATATAAAATAGATGCCACTAAGAATATAGTCATTCAAGCTATGCATGATCACTTAGATCAGAAGTATCAGGAAGTTGCAAACAACACTTATCAAATTCATCATTGTTCAACGTGTCATAAACACACTTGTGAGCACACGCCCAAAGTTCTCAAATTTTTTTTGCCTAATATGCCACAAGAAGATAATTCAAAATTCTAGTATTCATTATCAAGACATACTTGTAGAGTTCATATTGGCCATATGCACCAAATTTTGCTAGAATTCTTTTCATTATATGCCATAAGTAAAATCGATGTCATTTTGGAAACAACTTTTTAATTCAATTTTTCATAGCTTTATCTTCATATGTTATTATGGCTTTTGAAGTGCCCATTTATGCACTAAAGCCATGATTTAAGCAACCATACGAACATTTCAAGTATGTCGTGTTGAAAGTTATCACATCTCCAAAACTTTCGTATGTAGGTCTACTATGAGCATCCACACGAAACACATTCCACAATCTCGATTCATCACCAACATCCATGACATAATAGAAAACATTATTTTGCACCTGCATTCTCATGAAGTAGTTTTGTAGTACTTCGGCACGTCCTAACCCAACCCAGAGTAGTAATAGTAGTAATTTGACCTCATGTATGTAATTATTTACATATCTCTCCAAATGTGAGATTCTCGTACCCTCCTGCCTTAGTAACACAAGAATTGTAGTTCTTGCTCAATTGAATGCCAACCATATCATTGGATTTTAACCTTCTTATGATATCTAATGTATCTTGTTTTTTCAAAATTGAGAGCATGCGTATGATTGAGTAGAATATGAGTCAAGCAAAACTTTCATTGAGAACCTAATATGGCATTGATCCTAGCTTTGCAAGCTTTATGTTTCATTAGGTCTCGACTTAAGAATATTTGATGATGTGTTCATAGACGTGTCTTGACGGACACAAGCAAGGGTGAAACCTCACTTTTCCATAGGGGTGAGCATCGATAGAGTCGGAGTCGGTATCCCCAAAATCTGACTTTGACTCAAACTTTGTCTGAGTTTAATTTGAAATCCAACTCTGACTCTAATCTTGAATTGTGTTTACTTCGATATGATTTGACCCTGTTTTTGAAGCAAATTTGGATTTGGGATTTTTTTTAGCTTCATATTTAGTCTATTTTTAAACAAGACTTTTTTGTGGGCTTTCAAATTTCAAGTTTACTAAAAACATAATCAAAACTAAATCATTCACTGTTGATTTACTACAAACAAAACTAAAACATAACCAAAACTGCTGAAACACAACCAACCACCAAATATTGTTATTTGTTCCCAACTACAACAAAAACCAATAACACATTAAAATAATTTACATGTTCTCATTCCAATGACAAAAAAAAAAAACCAAATATCGGGTGCTTGTTCCCATTCCAAGTTTTACTGAAACACAACTAGACACTCAATTATTTACAAGCCAAATAAAAGTCAGCCACTCAATCATTCACTGCTGAAACACAACCAATCCATCATCCATCCCCAATCATTCACTACTGAAATACAACCAGCCATCCAATATTGTTATTTGTTTCCAAACTACTACAACAACTACCAACAAACCTAAAACAACACAAATTAAAATCAAGTATATGTTCTCATTCCAACAAGAAAACAAAACCAAATATTGGGTGCCATTCCAAGTGTTCTTGAAGAACAGAGGAGAAGATTAGTGAGAAAATAAGATAGTTCCACATAAATTTATAAAAATAATGAAATAAAATTGAACAAACAAAAGTTACACAATTTAAAAAAGAGGAATGCTATGCATCAGCTAGTATTCACTCCCACACCCCACACCTATAGTTTTTTCATAGGGTGTGAGTATTTTTCATAGGATGTGGGGGTGTTTTTCATAATATGTGGGGTGTGGGGTGATGAATAATGGCTGGTGAGAAGAGTTTTTCTTTTATAAATGCACCTCAAACCTCAATCGTCTTCATGTAGTATACTCACCATACTGGTGGTTATTTCTACATTAGGATGTTAAAATATAAGAAATTAGTATCACAAAATGACAAAATAAAGATATATAATAAAAAATAAGTTTTTGTTTTCTAGATATATTACCTAAGTCTTACTTATAGTTCATGTCCGCATCATTAATTGTATCCAAATAATTTTGGCTCAAGCATATAAGAGAGGACTTCAACCAGTTTTGCGCAGCCTCTACAGTTCTAGGAGTCAAAGAACTCTGAAATGGATCTAGGATACAGCCCCATGTGCTAAATGTTGACTCAGATACTACGATGGCGATCACAATGACCAAGATATTTCTCGTCATTAAAGCAAGAACTGGATATTTGGTGGAGTTGACCTTCTACCAAATTAAAATGTCCAAACTTTTCGTAGGAATCTCAATATCCTCTAAAAAATATCTTTCTAGCTCTGACTTACAGTTGATCAAGGTTGCTGATTTTCGCTCTTTATGAAAGTTTGTAAAAAAAAACTAAGGGATTAATTGAAATACTACTTCCTATC